>CAXDIM010000145.1:0-228870 GCA_963989365.1 Rhimphoctona megacephalus | reverse complement strand
GAATACCTCTTTCCACAAACATCAACATGTCGACATCTGATAAAAGCTCGAGCTCAACACCTGTACATTTGAGCATCGCGTCGAATGCTAGCCCTGGAGCAGTGTAATAATGCAAAGGATCGAGATCGTATGTGACTTTACAGTTGCGTCGAAAATTTTCAAAAATGTCGGCCAAAAGAAGTACGTCGGTTTTCAGGTAAAGGTCGGAATATTCTCCCAATGTTTTAACATTGAAAGCATTCCAAACTGTACGTGCATGCGAGTAATCAGCATCGGATATATCCTCGTTCTTTAATTGAGAGTAAAAATTTTGTTTAATCGGCAGTTCGGTCTCATCAAGTCTGTCCCAACTGTCGACGTAATCATATGGGAAAACACCTTTTCTCGTCAACAATTCGAACTCTTGTACATTATTACAGTGCTTTCTTGTAATAGTTTTTTCATTATTGCGGAGGTACGATGCCAGGCTCTCAATACTCGAGGGCATGAACCTGAAAGAGTCGATGAATCGGTAATCTATAGTCGTCCCTTTGACACTCTTGCTAAACGAAATATATTTTTCCTTGTTTACCGGCAAGAGATTGACTGAGCCTTTAAACTCTTTGGCCAAAGCCTTTATCAGAAAGTGCGAGTCGTAGCCTGATAAGTTGTGGAACTTAACGGGAATGGTATGCGAATTTTTGAAGTTCAAATTGCAGCCTTCGTGTGCCGCACCGTGATACTCACCAGTGAAATGGCAATGATCGCGATGCTTTACATCTTTAGGCTCAAATGGTTTTTCGCAAATGTGGCAATTCTTCGCAAATCGGAAATCGGTTTTTTGTTTATAGGTCATTTGACTCATTGGCTTCACGGATTTCAAGCGAACAGTCAACGATTCAGCTAATTCCTTCAATTCATTCATGAACCACTCCACGCAATCCTCATTACGATAAAGTTTGAATTGAGAGAGTGAATCGTCGAAAGTACACTTGAGATAGTAGGCGATACTGTGGGGGATGTGTTTCTGGTAGGCAGTTGTGTTCGCATCCTCGCCAGGTGTGACCGGTTTCAAGAGACATTCGAGATCAGCGTAGATTGCAAATGGGACATCGATTTTATGCTTGTAATTTTTGAATTTCAAAATTTTATCATTCGGCATAATGACTCGACAATTATTAATACTTGCACAATCAACCCCATGTTTTTTCAGCAAAGTTTCCGCTTGAAAGTGACACAAGCAACGATCGCAGAGCCAAGTGGCACCTTTATGTTTTGTAATTTGCGATTTGACCAAGCGAGACAGATTTCGAATCCATGCAAAATGACAAACTGTATCCGCGTTTTCAGGCGAGTCAACGTTTGTTTCTAGCAAGAGCAAGTTAATTCTGGGTATGTCAGACTTTTGATGGCTTATGTAAACAGGTACTATTTCATTCACGCCTTTTTTCTCATTACGCTCAAGACCATAAACATTAATTGCCAAATTGTTTAATTTCTCAAATTTCGGAATATTTTTCATTTGCATTGGAAAACCTATGCCTTCGTACTTTAGCACTGAGCTAAAATGAGGATACGAGCTTGTGCGATTCGGATGACGAGTTGAGTCTGGATGAAGAGCGGAGGTGACGGACCATAGGAAACAGTAGGGGTCGTTGTTTTTAATGTTGATGACTGCTTTCTTCCTCTGGATATCTTGGGGCAATTCGATAAACGTTGACAGTCCTCCGCGTAGTGGTGTGTACTTGTTGATGTTGACACCCAAATTGATAATCTCCATCATTGACCAACCCGAATCTCGATCTTGAAAGTCTTCGGATTTAACCAATAGTTTTCCCATTATTCCGTTGAACCATTCATCGAAATTCGTTGTTGGAATAATGGGTTCGTTTCTCGTGTTGAAAAATTTGATCTCTTCGATGACGTTGTCGTTCTTTGCTATTGCATATTTGCAAGCCAGCACAACGTTCACTTTAACGTTGCCATTTTTCTGCAAAATGTTCTTTAATCTCCTGATAATGAGACTTTTGGAATCATGGAGAAAGGCTTTCAAATCCTTGTGCGTGAGATTGACTATCACTCCGGTGCGGATTCTCGATTCAAAAGCCGTCTCAGCATCTTCCCATCGAACTCTGTCACTTCTTTTCGATATTCCTCTACCGATTTTTTGTAGAGCCTTGATTTTTGCATTGAGAGTTTTGAGTATTCCGATAGTCGCTGAGATGCACTGTTTCTCTCCCACTGCTGAGGCAGTTTTTAACCGTTTATTCAGGAATTGGATATTTCGGTTTCCCATTCTTATCCACTTTTCAATATCAGTTGCCAATAATTTCGCCTTCAAAGATTTATAGGCTCCTTCCATGATACGTATCAATTTGTGACACGTTTTTCGCTCCATTGTAACAATGATTGGAGTAACTTGAGAAGTTATGTTTTTCATAAAATGTATCGATGTGATCGATTTAGTGGTTCATTAATAACTGAAATCTTTTTCAGCGCGCCTATTTATATTATCCTTGAAATCACCATTGAATATAAGCAAATTTTGTTTACATTAAAGTTCTTGGAATTTTTATCATTAAAATTTGTCGGCATGATACTTGTACCATCATTGAACATAAACAAATTTCGTTTTACATTAAAATTCTTGGAATTTAGATTATAAATCATCTCGGCATGTCTTTGAAGTTTAATACTTGTACCACCATTGAACATAAACAAATTTTTGTTTACATTGAAATTTGAATCATAAATTAAGTTGGCACGTCTTTGAAATTTGATACTTGTATCACCATTGAACATAAACAAATTTTTGTTTACATTAAATTTCTCGGAATTTAGATAATAAATCTTGTTGGCACGTCTTTGAAGTTTGATACTTATACCACCATTGAACATAAACGAATTTTGTTTACATTAAAATTCTTGGAATTTAGATCATAAATCATGTCGGCATGTCTTTGAAGTTTGATACTTATACCACCATTGAATATAAACAAAATTTTGTTTACATTAAAGTTCTTCGAATTTTTATCATTAAAACTTGTCGGCATGATACCTGTGCCATCATTGAACATAAACAAATTTTGTTTACATTAAAATTCTTGGAATTTAGATCATAATCATCTCGGTATGTCTTGTGAAGTTGAATACTTCTACCACCATTGAACATAAGCAAATTTTGTTTACATTAAAGTTCTTGGAATTTTTATCATTAAAACTTGTCGGAATGATACTTGTACCATCATTGAACATAAACAAATTTCGTTTACATTAAAATTCTTGGAATTTAGATTATAAATCATCTCGGCATGTCTTTGAAGTTTAATACTTGTACCACCATTGAACATAAACAAATTTTTGTTTACATTGAAATTCTTGAAATTTGAATCATAAATTATGTTGGCACGTCTTTGAAATTTGATACTTGTATCACCATTGAACATAAACAAATTTTTGTTTACATTAAAATTCTCGGAACTTAGATAATAAATCTTGTTGGCACGTCTTTGAAGTTTGATACTTATACCACCATTGAACATAAACAAATTTTGTTTACATTAAAATTCTTGGAATTTAGATCATAAATCATGTCGGCACGTCTTTGAAGTTTGATACTTATACCACCATTGAATATAAACAAATTTTGTTTACATTAAAGTTCTTGGAATTTTTATCATTAAAACTTGCCGGCATGATACTTGTGCCATCATTGAACATAAACAAATTTTGTTTACATTAAAATTCTTGGAATTTAGATCATAATCATCTCGGTATGTCTTTTGAAGTTGAATACTTCTACCACCATTGAACATAAGCAAATTTTGTTTACATTAAAGTTTTTGGAATTTTTATCATTAAAACTTGTCGGAATGATACTTGTACCATCATTGAACATAAACAAATTTCGTTTACATTAAAATTCTTGGAATTTAGATTATAAATCATCTCGGCATGTCTTTGAAGTTTAATACTTGTACCACCATTGAACATAAACAAATTTTTGTTTACATTGAAATTCTTGAAATTTGAATCATAAATTATGTGGGCACGTCTTTGAAATTTGATACTTGTATCACCATTGAACATAAACAAATTTTTGTTTACATTAAAATTCTCGGAATTTAGATAATAAATCTTGTCGGCACGTCTTTGAAGTTTGATACTTATACCACCATTGAACATAAACAAATTTTGTTTACATTAAAATTCTTGGAATTTAGATCATAAATCATGTCGGCACGTCTTTGAAGTTTGATACTTATACCACCATTGAATATAAACAAAATTTTGTTTGCATTAAAGTTCTTGGAATTTTTATCATTAAAACTTGTCGGCATGATACTTGTGCCATCATTGAACATAAACAAATTTTGTTTACATTAAAATTCTTGGAATTTAGATCATTATCATCTCGGTATGTCTTTGAAGTTGAATACTTGTACCACCATTGAAATTTGACTACAGTGCAAAATAAGTAAAGTGGTGAGTGTGTTCGAGATTTGTAATCAAGAACTAGAAACTTCTATAGAAAACAAATGAATAGTCTCTGATAATTTCTTTTTCTAGATTAAAATCCATTGTTTATAATAAAAAAAATATTGGACCAACTCAGCGGTGATTAAACCAGTGGCTGATTAAACAACGCTAGTCGCGATTAAACTAGCAAAAAGTGACAGTAAGTAAAACTGTTTCGATAAAAGGTACCTACAAGTTAAAGCAAAAAACAATTAAAATCGGTCGTCCATTTGAATCTGTTATAGAAAATGGAGACGGCTAACTTCTCAGTTACAATCCCAAATGAATGGATTGCGGGGATCAATCAACACCAAATTGAGGAATTAGCAGATCTCATTATGAGCCTCATTCAAGTGACGAGATTGGCTCCAGATACTGCCGCTGTCATGCAGTATCAGGGGGTGACCGCTACCCTCGAAAAACCGACAGTGGATATTTTTTTTTTTTAATTTAAATTACTATCTGCGGTCAGCTCCTCCCCCTCATAATTTGTTATTTCGCTTTATATTTTTCATTGTATTTTCATTATAGTATTTTGCTATTTTCGATTTTTTTTTGCATAAACTAATACAGGGGGATAATACATTCATATTATATGTACGATGGTGATAATAAAAAATAACGCCATTCGATTATATTTCAACTAAATCTTTTGTAAATCATACCCTGTGTGTATATATAAACATTTGACGTCGAACCGCTGCCATGGCTCTTAATATATATATATATATATATATATATATATATATATATTGAGACGAACCATACCACCCTTCGATAGCGAAACACCGCATTACCGACACAGCAACGCGCGACTTCAATTATCGATCAATCGCGGCGCCAGCGTCCGGGCGCGTCTATCGACCTAAAGCCGTATAGATCATATATGAATTAAATTTTGTTGAAATTTATTATAAAAACTTTGCTTTCTCTATACATTATTAAAAAAATCTCATGAAAAATCATTTTACAAAACGAAGGATGAAAATCTCAGGTTAAAATCATTCAGAAATGTAAGAAAATTTTACATTATAAATTGAAGTGTTTATTTCAAATTCAAATGCGATCTCGCGCCAGAGTCGCAGCAGCCAATTGCGTAAAGTGGCCAATCAACTCATACCGCAAGCAGCAAATCAGAAAAATACTCATTTATTATTGGCCATAACGAATTTTCACACTTGCGCAATACTAAATACGATCGATTCAACCAATCAAAGAATTTTCACGAATAGCAAATCAGAAAAATAATCGATTACCATTCGCGACCGCCAAACATCAGTCATAAGGCGACCAATAATAAGTAACGTCGAGCGAACGAAAACCAATCGATGGAATTCGTGAAAATAATTAGGCTCAAGAGCGAATCAGGAAAAAAGGCGCAATCCCGCCAAATCATTATCATTATTTTCTATTGTTTCGATGAGTATAAGAAGGGCAAGTACAGAGGGCTAAAGGAGTCTAGTCCTCATCACGCTAGACTCGCTTACACTACTCGTGAGTACTGGTCCTTACCACGCCAGGCTCACTTACGCAATTCACAGGTACTGGTCCTCATCACGCCAGGCCTGTTCAAACTCATAATCAATCAGTCTTAGAGAGATACTCTCAGACGACCAACTAAAAAAAAAAAAAAAATTAATTCCACCACAGTGAAGAGGGCGGGTTCCATGCGGCTCCGTGTGGAAACCAGATTCTTCCTGTGAGTACCCGATCTAGTTCGGGGGGGCCGGGGCCATGCGATTCCGTTTGGTCTCAAGATCCCTGATAGATTTCCCGTAACCTTAAGCTCCTACCTTATCGCGTCTGGAGGGCTGGGGCAGTTCGGGGACGTTCGGCCCTAAGATTCTGGATGTTCCACCTTAAGTAAGATGTCTGAGTAGGTCTTAAAATTTGTTTAAATAAATTGAAAAAGAAAATATAATAATTTAAAAGTTAAAGTTTTTAAAAAAGGAAAATATGCATTACGACTGATTGATTACAAATTTACAACAGCCCAATTATTAAAGAATTTAAAATTTAAATTGTGAAATAAAAACTAGTTTGCGAAGCTATTGGGAATGTAAAATTAGTTTGCGAAATTAAAAATAAATTTGCGAAACCAATGGGAATCTAGAAAAGAGTTTGCGAAACTAAACATTAGTTTGCGAAGCCATTGGGAATCTAAAATTTAGTTAGCGAAAATATCGGGAATGTAAAATTAGTTTGCGAAATTAAAAATAAGTTAGCGAAACCATTGGGAATCTAGAAACGAGTTTACGAAACTAAAAATTAGTTTGCGAAGCCATTGAAAATCTAAAAATTAGTTTGCGAAATTATCGGAAATTTAAAGTTAGTTTGCGAAATAAAAAAATTAGTTTGCGAAACTATTGGGAATTTAAAATTAGTTTGCGAATCCCAAAATTCGGATGCGAAATTATTTACGAAATAAAAGTTTGATTTGATAAGTCATCTGCAGTTATTAATTGTGAAGCAAACCGCAAATTTCATTCATTAAAATTGCGAGATTGTTAAATCTATAAAATTAGTTGTTATATTTAAATTCATGGCGAAGATTGTTAAGTTATGTAATCGAATCAATTGCGAATCCAAAATTATTGCGTGCGATTTAAAATTAGCATTTTGAGAAAAATACCGGAAGTAAAGAAAAATTTGAACAAAGACAAATCTATGTTTTACACAATACACACATACAAAACAATATTTGATTGAATAAAGATTTTGTTTGTTTTTGCACCAAAATTTCATCACACTCTTGTTCTTCTTTCATGCCCGCTCCTTTATCTTTTAAGAAGCTCGAATCTACGCGTAACGGCGTGCTCTAGCACAAAATCGTACCGTTACAATATATATATATAGTAGAGGCGTAAAAATCAAGAGCTGTGCCAGAGTTTGAAATAACGCACTATAACACGTCCTTATCCCGAAGCAAATAATAAACAAAGCATGCGTATGAGACAGCAAGGGCAGAGATTCGAAGAAAATATAAACTAAGTGTGTATGAGTGAGAGAGGTATGGCGATACGCAGAGATACGTATAACTGACTTGTTAGGCTTTAAAGAAATGAGGATTTTTTTTCTATCTTTCATAATCAATACAGTTATTTGTTTTTTTAAATGTAATCCATTTATTCTTATTTCAAATGGGCTTATAGCAAAAGAAAACTCAAGATAATTTTTATTTTTTTATTTTTGGTCAATGGGTTTAATAAAACCTCGAGTTTGTATATTTTAGAATATTATGTAGACCGATTAATCCTGTTAGAGCTTTCAATGCCGAAAATGAATAAATAAGAAACTTGAGAGTTCGAAACACGTTTTTATATCGAAGATAGAATGTCATAATCGGTCAGAGGCCGAAGGCTGATTCATCGATTTTACAAAAATTCGACTCTTGCATCTGATGCTGTTGTTTATCGCTACATCACACCTGCAGCTTAAACTTATTTGCGTATCAATTCTTGGAATTCTGGATGTAAAAGCCAGGAACGACTCTAACCTTTGACCTTGAAAGTTAAAGACTCTTATAAAATTTTGAATGTAAGAAGGGCATATAAGGTATATTACGCACATGGTCCATACATCCTTACCGCTACTGACCGCGAAAAAATTCTTCGATTATAAATCTTAAAGTGGAGCGCCTTCGAAATTTGACATCGTTGTTTGTCGCCACATCTTTCACACGTGAAGTATAAACAAAAAATGCGTTGGAATCATCTCGACGGATCGTTCATCATCATCAAAAATGAGCTCGAAACATTAGTACATCGCCTGCAAAATGTCTTATTCTCATTTCATCTCGAGTCTTTGAGCGAGACGCGCGCGAATATCAGGTTTATAAAAACACAAATTACACCGTTACAAATTTCTCTTTTTTTGTTTTTCTGTTATAATTTTTATAATGTATCCACGATATACAGATTTTAGTTTTCTACAGTTTATGTTTGAGTATTTTGTTGTGCATTCCGAGAACATTGACAGTATCTACATACGCACCAGGGAGCTGGAAATTGCGTACAGACATTATAGTGATTTGATGTACCAATATTATAGGGAGCTTAGATTAGGACGCGATATAAATCGCGAAAGTATAGCGCCAGGTGTAAGCTGCGTTGTTATGACGCCGCAAAGTGTTGCCGTGTACCGGGGGGAGGTTGTACACATTGACAGCTACGGTTATACAGAGGTATATCTTGTCGACCTCGGTGAAAGCGCCTTTTATGACTATGTCCCGGGAGCAAATACACTTGCCTCCCCGGGCTGAAAATGTAGCGTTTCCCTTTGCTTTCCCTCGTCTTGTCGAAGAAACGCAAAATACTTATATTCGGTGTTCGTCTGCTTGTTTTTTCCTGTCCTAGGTTTAGAAACCCTTCTCGCTCCCTTTTCGGCCGGGGTATATGGCCTAGGGGCGACAGTTGTTCCCTCGTTGGAAGCGAAAGTCTGTGTTCCTTTCTCCATGTTACTGGGTCACAGGTAAGATTTAGACTGATTCTCCTCCTCGTGGTTGATAACGAGCTCATTACTCACGTGATGTGTGTACGAGGGGTGGGGAGGATTCGTATCGTGGGACGAAAATAAGGTCGTAAATCTTTCGCATGAGACGTTCCTCTTTCTTTGTCACCTTTAGGGAGTACCAGCACATGAGAAGTGTTGTTTGTTATTTTTTTTTTTTTCTTGACCACGTATGGTCTCGCGTATAAAGGCATGAATTCGGCGATGATGTTATGGCTCGGTTGAGAGACCGAGAGTGTTTTTACGACACTTCATCTCCGCCTTCAAACTTCCGTATTATGAGTTTGTTATTGTAGGGGATTGTTGAGATCCACGTGTTCACACGTGAAATGGCCGTGGTAACTTACAATTCCAGGAACTCGCGGAGTTGTTGCTTGTTTTCATGCACCGAAAAATTTGACTATCCTCACTTTTATTCAGGTCAGGACGTATGCCATCCTGAATGAGGATATGACCTGTGAACTTCGTATCTGAGTGGAGAGAGTGAGCATTTTTTTTTTTTTTTTTTTTTTCGTTTAGCGAGAGTCCGTGATCTTGGGACTCGTTGAATTCATCACTCAAGCTTCCACTGTATTCTTCTAACGACTCTGATGTACTCAGGAGATCGTCTGCAGAACGAAAAACGTTTGAACGTTCTTTGAAAGCTTGGTCGCGACCCTTGACCAAACGGGCGGTTCATGTTCGCGTACCGAAAAGTGTGACGCGAGATTTGTAACCTCAGCCGTGATGGAAAATGACGAATATTTTCTCGCGATACGTGATGTAGCAGGACTAGCCACAGGCTTGCTTTCATGTCAGGCACCGACATGTATGCAGCTCGTCTACATTTGTGGGAGAGCTTTATTGTACATTCCATCTATTAGTGATCGGGTTCAAAACTTGGATTCCTTCGGTGGTCCTCCAACCGGAGTCGCACGCCACCATCTTTCTTTCTGAGACGAGAAGACGGCTGCTGTGGGGACTCTAGGATCTTCGGACCATGCTATGTCTTGGTAAATGTTCAATCTCAGGGTCGACCTCATCACGATAGGCCAAAGGAACAGGATCGCTTATGGCTTTATATGGTTCGTGGGGTACGACCTTCAGAACGTGCTCGTAGGATTTTAGCAGTCCGGTTTTTTCTTAACAACCATTCTATAGTGCGAGATCAAAGACCGGAATGTTTCTCTCTGGTCGAACGTTGAAAGGAATGAGTTTTGTTAGTGATCGTCGTCGAGGGCGGGCACATCATCGTTATCATTAACGTGGTTTGAGATTCTTGTAGATGAGAATCTATCAAGCCGATGTGCATCGCGTGCAGCATTGCTGACTCCAGGGCAACCACTCTCGAGGCTAGTAGCGATCAAATCTTGCGACGACTCGAATTTTTTTTCGAATCGCTCGCTCAAGGAGCGGATTGTTATTGCAGAATTGTTCGCATTCGAGTGCATTTTTTCTTCTGATTTTATGATCTGGTTATGTAGTTCTGATTTTTCTCCTCCCTTCTCCTTCGTGCGGCAACCAGATAAGGAGTCGTCTCGTTCGAGCACGTGGGCTTTTTGCGCACGAGATTTTTTTCGTCGCGAATACCCCTCTCTTCTTCTGTTAGCTTTCCCTCGGCTCGTTTCCTCTTTCCCGTTTTTAGGATTATCGTTGAAGGGAGGGGGTTTTAAACCACCTACCGCTCCCTCCACCGATCCGTCCAGACTGCAAGGAGCGGGGATGACGCGCTTTCCCCCTTTGGGGATCGCTCCGGCGTCCAAGTTGGCCATTGCGACGAGAGGAGTGGGGTTGTTTTAAATAAGAGATCCGACTACGGTCACTCTTATTATTATTATTTGCAATCTTAACGTGAGGATGTTTATTCAATGCTTTGATTTGTTCACCTATCTAAGCGAAATTGTGAGATTGAGAATCTATTTATTTCGAGAAGATTCGAGGAGTTTATTGCTTGTTTTTCTCGAATTTGTTTCTCGAGAGACACAATTTTGTTTTTCTTCAAATATGGTCGGATAGATATAGGACTTGTTGTTCGATTCGACATGTGAGTTAATCCTAATCCGTACACAAGAGATTAGCGCAAAAAGAGCCTCTGGTTGTTATTTGACTTTTGCCAACAATGGGTGTTGTTGAGGTCTTGCTACTCTCGATATGGAGAGGTGATTTTATTTGCTCTATTTATTTTTTTTTTCTCGGTTTGAATTCGGGATTTACTCTCGAGAATCAGCACGTGCGTGACCTTGATCCGCCCTAGCGTACCTCCTGTTATGATATTGTCGTATTTCGTGAATATTTTAATCCCCTGAAATAAGGAATTACTCAGCTTACGAGCTGGCTATAGCGATGTTTTTCTATAGGGTGACGCAATTATCATGCTACGATGTTCGGAGAGTTTCTTAGTGCCGCATCACGCGAATTTATTCATAAGAAAATTCTGGTGAGATATCATCCGATACTACAATTTATGAGGTAAAAAATATTGCCAGATAAAATTTTTTTTTTTTTTTTTTTTTTTGGGAACAATTAATTACTCGAGTCCCTGTTCGGGCGCCATTGAAACGTTTCGTGTGGCGGTGAGTGTGCAGGTGAGCATGTGCCCTGGACTATGTGTGCGTGAGGCGCTGAGATAGAGATAATGCGTTAGGCGCGTGAAATCAATTTAATATCTATTTTAGCAATGTTTTATGTGATGTTTTGGCAGAAGAACAATTGTGTCGAGATTCTTTTTAGCACCGAAATAATTCCGCTTGTTTGTGTTGTATCACACGAACAAGCGCGCGTGCTGATACAGTAATTCCCAATAATTACTAGGTCGAATTAAAGCAAAGATTACTTGCCGCGATCGCGTGGAGTTGATCGATTAGAGTTTATTGCCGCTCTATAGAAGGAGATTATTCGCAGGTTTGATCAGCGATTAATCGACAATGTTGGCAATTCCAGCCATCGAATGAAGTAATTATTGTCGCGGATCGGTTTTGATGATTCTTGAAGAACCAGAGAAGCTGGTTTGCAAATAAAACTTTAAAAATAGCAAAAATCCCCTCTCGGGGAAAAAAACCTGCACAAGTACATTGGTGGTCCTTCGTTTCCCTATGATATCACAAAAAGTCCAAAACCCCACTTAATTTTTTTTTTTTTAATGTTTACTAATTTTATTCATATCCCGGAGGGAAACCAACCATATAGATCACGAAATATCCGGCCAAAAAACCAGACTTCACAATAAATGTTACTTTGAATTTATTTCCACAGAACAACACAAGAATCAAAACATTAAAAAATCAGCATTATCAAGATGAGAAAAATGCCACTTATAATTGGTGTGTAAGAAGTATCAAAAGTCTAAAAAAAAATGAAAAAAGATGGACATCTAAGTTACGTGCAGCAGTAAAATTTTTGATATCGGTACTAGGACAAGTATTTCTTTTGTGACTGAGAAGATATCAATATGGAAGTACCGGCAACGTAGGGCATGCAGTTGGTGCATTGCTTCTAGGATTTCCTAAGTCGAGTAGCTGCTTTTGTTTTGGCTATGGCGCGACCAATGTTGCCAAATAGTATTTATTTATATGACCTAATGAAACAACATTGCCTGCGCCGTGGCTAAAACAACGAAAAACATTCAGAAACCAGTCGAAAACTCGACACACAAACGCAGGAACAGGAAGTTTCGCATAAGATCCCGTACTTTTGTAATGTTAAAAAAAGGCTTTAATTTATGTTCGTACATGATAGCACAGTTTTGTTTGATTGGTAATAATTTGATGAACGTTCACCACCGTACGTTGAGCGTATACGCACAAAGTACTTGTCCGGCCCATAACGTTTTATTAAAATTGCTCATTCAAGTAAAAATCAAATATCACTTTGATATCACTTCTTTTTTCTATAGTATTTTCATATTTCGTTTTATGTAAACTCCAATAGAGCCTGTATATAACAAAAAAAACTTACAACGTGTCTGCATCATTACATGATCGATTTATTTCAATGTCAGGAATCAGCATTGCTCACACTACTAATTCGACATAAGAGAATCATACAGATTTTCTACCATAAATTCATTGTTATTGAGGTTATTTAAATATAGCAGCGTTTCGTTCCTGTGATAAGAAAAAAGTTATAATGTTTTCAAAAGAGTTAACTACACACTCGAAGTATTTTCGAGATGTTCGTAATTCGTTGATAGGTTATTATTCGATTATAGCTTGGCAGGAAGGTGTTATAGAAGAGACCTCAAAGTACCAGTTTTTCCCCAAGGAAAAAATCCAGAAAATTAAATACTTTATCATTAGCTTTCAAGTTGTGTATTAGAATAAGGCATTTATGGGCGAAAAGGCAGCGAGGATATTAGCAATTTCGGTCTAAGCTATAAATAGATAATTATATTTAACTTTACTGTCAGGAGCCTCAGAATTATTATTCTTTCAAAGATGAAATGACGGAAGAATATGATGCATCGTTCTTGACTTACAAATTGTTTTATAAAACATAGAAAAAAATTAGATTAAAAAAAAATTCGGCCGAAGTACTTGACGAATGTTTTTTTCACTTAATTTAGATAATGTATCGGTCATGGTGACAACCTCGCCAAGTACTTCGGCCGAAATTCTTTTTCATCTAATTTTTTTTCGCTTGCAATCTTTTTTTGCTTCGGACCCTTATTGATACAGAGTTTTTATTTTCATTCTGGTTGGTAAAACAACTGCATTTTCAAACATGGTTCTTTTCTCTATCAACATTCAACATTATTTGAAGATTTTATCACACGATAAAGCCTCCCGTACTTGGCCACATCTATTTTAGTATAGCTCAATTTATTTTATAACTTTTTGCGAAACCCAACCTTAGCTTTTCGTGAGGATTAACTCATTTTGTTTTGTGTGATTTGAATTTATTTGATACATTTTTTGAGAGTGGTCACTTTTCTTACTTTTTGATAGGATTTGATTTTCTTAGGGATTTTTGAGAGAACAGGTTTTTGCAGTGTATGTATATTAGTGGAAAAATATGGGAACGGCGGTCAACAAATGTACTTGTCCAGGTTTTTTCCGCGAGGGGGTTTTTATGCGTGATATGATGCGTTTTTTCTTTCTTTTGAAACATCTCGCTTTATATAGATTAGAAAAAGGTTATATTGGGAAATTATCGCCTTTTCATTTCCAAACCCTGACCCCTTCTACTTCGAGTCAGGTTTTTTCCCCATGAAATAAAGGGGCACGTATTTTGGAATTTTCAATTTGGCATTTTTTTTATTCTCGAGCCAGTCAAATTTTTTTGACATTTCGATTTACCTTTCTGGAATCAGGCTAAAATAAGTCGGGAACTGGGAGTCTGATACAAAAATTTACAAAGCTTTTGAGAGCAAGATTAGAAGAGTCAGAACTTTTCCATGGAATTTGTAGCTATTTGAATTTGTGTTTATCAAATAAACATATTAAACAGCAGTATCTCCTTGTTATATTTGTAGATTTGTGGTAAAAAATATTACGCTTATTTCAGCTTGTTGATAAAAATGGGGCGATTTTTTTCGAAATTTTTCATTTTTGATTAATGATAAAATAAAAAACCAGTTTCACGTATGTTTAGAGAAAACATATCGAATCTATTGTGAAAAAAGTTCACGCATTTTTTCATTCTTATTTTTGTTAACAAGATGGAATCATGATTATTTGTCAATACCATTGAAGAAGTTACTACCATGAAAATAAAAAGTTACAACTATTTCAATATTCTCATTGAATATAGAAAAGTTCAAATAATGTTATGGGAACTCCAAAACAATATATTGAACAAAGCGGACAAATTCAGACTAGGATCGTACCCAAGAGAATGAAATGAATTTAGTTGTATTAGTCACATTAGTTTTGAGCAAATTTTGATACCATCAAACCCAGAGCGACTGTAGAGGAAAGCCTTTGGAATAAATTTTTTTCAATTTATTATGCCATAATCAGAGCTAAATAGTGGAAATACTTAAAACACATGTCTCCTCTTCACAAAATGTTCAAAGCTTGTAGATATCGGCTACATTACAATGATACAAATTTTGATACTATCAGCAGAAGAGCACCCGACGACTCTCTGAAACAACTTTTTAAATTTATTATGCCATAACTAAAGTGGAAAAGTGAAAAAACATAGTGCACTTTAAGCCCAACAAAGTTCAGAAAATTTGGATGTATCTATAGCGTTCCGAGGACAGAAATTTTAATCCCATCCAAAAATGAGCAGCCGAAGACTTTTTGTAATAAATTTTTCAATTCATAATGCCACAATCAAAGATAAAACGTGGAAATACTTGGCGCTTCACAAAATGTTAAAAGTTTGTAGGTATCGGCTACATTCCCATGATACAAATTTTGATGCAAATTTTGATATTTATAACAATAATGGCCGTGAAAGCATCAAAACTAGAACTTACAGGTATTTTAATATTATCTTTGAATTTCGAAAAGTTCAGAAAGGATGTTATGGATATTTTAAAACAATAAATTCAACAAAGAGGGCAAACTTAGATCAGTACTGTGCCCAAGAAAATGGATCGAGTTGAGTTGTACCAGTTGCATTATCTTCGTGCAAATTTTCGTACCATCACAACCAGAGCATCCGTAGAGCAAATCTTTTTGAAAATATTTTTCAATTCGTTATGCCACAATAGGAGCCAAAAAGTAGAAATACTGAGCACACATGTTGCTCCAGGAAATTTCCAAAGTTTGTAAGTATACGTTGCGTTCCAATGAAACAAATTTTTATACTTCCAGAAAAAAGGAAACAAAGACTTTCTGACAATTTTTTGAATTAATCATGCCACAACTCAAGCATACCGCACATCGGGCTCAATAAAGTTTATGAATTTTGCATATAGCCATTACTTTTCGAAGCCAAATTTTAATCCCATCCAAAAATGAGCAAGCGAATAATTTTCATAATAAAATTTTCAAGTCCTAATAATGCCACTATTCCAGCAAAAAAGTGTAAATATTGGGCACACTTGTTACTTCACAAGTATTTCAAAGTCTGTACGTATCTGTTGCAATTCAATGATACAAATTTTGATAATATCAGTAAAAACACATCAGAAGACTTCCTAAAACAATTTTTCAAAATTTATTATGCTACAACTAAAGTGAGGAAGTGAAAAAATATAGCTCAATAGAGCCGAATGAAATTCTGAAATTTTGCATATATTCATGGCGTTCCGAAGACAATAATTTTGATTCCATTGACAAATGAGCAACCGCAGAATTTTCATAACAAAATTTTTAATTCTTAATGCCACAATCGGAGCCAAAAAGTGGAAATACTTGGTACATTTGTTGCTTTACAGAATTCCCAACGTCTGTAGGTATCCGTTGCAATCCAATGATACAAATTTTGATAATATCAGTAAAAAAATATCAGAAGACTTCCTGAAACAATTTTTCAAAATTCATTATACTACAACTAAATTAGGGAATTGAAAAAATGTAGCGCACATTGGGCCCAACAAAATTCTGAAATTTTGCATGTATGCATGACATTCTGAAGGCAGCAATTCTTAATACATCGAAAAATGAGCAAAAGGAAAAATACTTGGCAAATCTGTCGCTTTACAGAATTTTCAAAGGCTGTAGGTATCCATTGCAATTCAATTATACAAATTTTGATAATATCAGTTAAAGGACATCGGAAGACTTCTTGAAACAATTTTTCAAAATTCATAATGTTACAACTAAAGTAGTGAAGTGAAAAAATAGAGCGCATATTGAGCCATACAAAATTCTAAAATTTTGCATATATTCATGGCGTTCCGAAGACAATAATTTTGATCCCATTGACAAATGAGCAACCGAACAATTTTCATAACAAAAGTTCAATTCATAATGCTAAAATCGGAGGCAAAAAGTAGAAATACTTGGTACATTTGTCGCTTCACACAATTTCCGAAGTTTGTAGGCATTCGTTGTAATCCAAAGATATAAATTTTGATAATGTCAGAAAAAACACATCGGAAGACTTTCTGAAACAATTTTTTAAAATTCATTATGCTACAATTAAAGCGGGGATGTGAAAAAATATAGAGCATATTGAGCCAAACAAAATTCTGAAATTTTGCATATATCCACGGTGTTCCGAAGACAATATTTTTGATCCCATTGACAAATGAGCAACCGAAGAATTTTCATAACAAAATGTTCAATTCATAATGCTACGATCGGAGCCAAAAAGTGGAAATACTTGGTACATTTGTCGCTTCACAGAATTTCCAGAGTCTATAGGCATTCGTTGCAATCCAAAGATACAAATTTTGATAGGATATGGAGTATATACCGCCATAGTCTTTTGACATAAAGATATATTATACGAGCCATTTTGACATAAAGATATATCATTACTTACTACGGTTATCATCCAGATGCATCCATATATATCCAAATGCAGGTTGACAGTGTATTTGTCTATTAATACATCAAACGCGAGATGATTCTACACCATATTTTGGATAGAAAAACGACGTCGAAAATCTTTTGGAATGGACCAACAATTATCATGCAAGGAACATTTTATGATGTACAAATCTTATTATGGCCAGCGAGGAACATTTTATAATAAAGAGGAAAGGGACCAATAAAATAAATTGTCAACGGTGTACAGTTAAAAAAAAATATTTATTAAACACTGCTCAAAACTCGGCATGATAATAACAAACTTTGCCATATACATTTTTTTTACACTCATTATTAGTTTTATAGAGTTCCTTTTCCAAATTTACATCGATTCACACCAATCATGATTAACAGTTCAATGTACACTATTTCATATTTATCAAAGAAACGAAAAGAACGATTTCTCAAGAAATCTTATACGAGGAACATTTAATCGCGAAAGAGAAATTCCGTCGAAGAGTTAAGTGTGGAAAATAAAAACTGCACGGTTAACAATAATAAAAGAATGTATATTCATTTCAGCACTGTTCGAAAGTTGATTAAAAGCACTTCACTATTTTCACACCATTACTTTCTTATTATTGCTGTAACCAAGAGTCGATTGAACCTAACCTCGATATTTATAACCTCACAAATGTTCGTGAAAAAAGATTAATATTTTCAATACTGTTTAAGCCACGAGATTCTAATTAGTCGCGATCGAAAGGGGGAAAAAAATAAAAAATACGTGAATTTGATGAAACTCTAAATTGCTGTCATTGAATTTATATTAAAGAAATCATTTTTGGATCGTACGCGTACGATACAAAATTATTTCGCGATCTGTGAATAAATTTATTCATAGATCGCGAAATAATATTTTTCCCGAATTTATCCACAACAGGACCCGCGTAAGCACTGCTCACTTCGAAAATTCCGTTCAGACTTTCCGTGGTATGGGTACTTCGAACTATTTATTTATTCACAGATCGCGAAATAATTTTTTTCCCGAATTTATCCACAAACACGTCTCGCGTATAAGCACTCATTCTCACTTCGAAAACTCCGTTCAGACTTTGCGTGGTATAGGTAGAGAAAGATGAAACGGAATGGCCAATCACAAGCTCGGAAGGCGTCAAGAGGCCTTTCATTGTGTCGTATACAGACATGCCAATACTTCGATGTCAGCATAATCTTGAGCCTGTGCAAAGTTTTTTCTCAGCAAATACGGCATTAATCGTGCTGATTTAAGGCTCAATCGAAGTATTTTTTCGTAATAAATCTCCAGTTCAATTTTCAAATCATCATATGCCTCCTGAGCTTCGTAATTAAAGAAAATGAATTTCAGTTTTTACTCCCACCACGGTGAATCGTTTTATTCAGAGATAATAACAACACTCGACCTGTCAAACTTTCCGCGGTTCGGTATATATATATATATAGCGACGAGGTGGAGGAAGTCTCATGTGACGTCGGTCTGCGACAGCGCCGTGAAGTTAGCCGCGAGGACATGAGGCCTTTGATAGTGTTATATATATATGGGTGTCGTCAGAATGAACCAATCAGAAACTCGAGAGACACTTTCAGCCGGCTTTGGTGTTGTATACAGACACGTCTGATTCTTGAATGTGTAGGTGACTTTTGCGTGATTTGGAGCCCGTGCAAAGTTTTTTCTCAGCATTTACGTCACCGATCGTGCTAAATTTGGGCTCATTCGAAAGATAATTTCTTAATGAATCTCCAGTTCAATTTTCAAGGCCTCAAACGATTCGTGAGCTTCGAAAACGAACAAAATGATGTGCCAATTTTACCCCCACCACCGCGAAAAGTTTTGTTTCGAGAAAGTATAGTCTCGGCGAGCCTCGGGCCAGCAGACGACAGAGCTGTCAATGTACTTGTCCCGAGACTCTACCGAGTCTCTTGATAAGAGAATTTACGATTTTTGGACCAGCGAGCCTTGGCTCATGAGTTACCTACGTGCTGAGTGTGGGTAACTTAAAATTCAGAGAAGCTGAATATACAAGGCGCGATAAAAACGACAAAATGTAATGGTCGAGATTATCTCATGGCTATTAAGAACTTGGGGAGTCCTTTTAGTTCCCTAGTTGCCGAAGCTAGAGCCTGAAGTTCCGGTACACCGGAAATGAAAAAGAATTTATTCATCCGTGTCAATTTCGCATTTCGTGACCTTTGTCCTTCTTTCTTCGTGAGTTCATAGCAGCTATTACGTCGACATGGTAAATGGCGCTTTAAACGCGTGCGAGGTCAATTATCTATGTGGATTTAAGTTGACAAATACGCGAAGCCTACCTAGCGTCACCCATAAAACAATCTAATTTCTAAGGTCGGAAGCCAGTGCAATACTGGGACGTCCCAAAGAAATTAGAGTCCTACTCATGAACTCAGGATGAGTTTATGATGGAGCGAGGCTCAATTAATGATTGAGGTCATGCTCGATGCGTGCTGAAGTGACTCAGTATTTCGAATAATTTGAAATTGAGAAAATTGGAGAAATGAGTGACGAGTCTCCCGTGCACGCCCTTAAATAATGTTTGGGGGCTTGAGGAGAAGCATCCCTTCTCTGATTACTCAGAGTGGTGACAAGTAGGGAGCCTCCATAGTGTAGAGGGAGATTCGTCCTGGTCCGATGGAGATGGACACCCGAATTGGTGGGAAAATAATTATTAGTTGTTGAGAATTGGAGAATATTGAGAAGATCAGCTCGAGTCGCGATGATCAGGCGAATATAGAGTAAAAGGAGGTAATAGAAGTCTCTGATCTGCCCGAGGCGTGTGCTCACTCGTTGACCGTAGGCTGTCTCTCTCGCGGTGACGTGGGAGAAAAGTGGGGCGCGAGAGCGTAGTGAACCTCGGCCATCGCGAATAAGGCGTGTCGCTCACCGCATGATAGCGGGATCGATGCGAAGACATGCCCAGCGAGAGAGAAGATCGAGCGCCAATATGGCCGATCGATATCTCGGGAGTAGGAGCGAGCGTCGAGCGATACCTCCTGCGCGCACGTGTGATCTTGTTAACTGGCAGCGCGAGCTGTCCCGTTACAATATATATATATATATATTAAATTAATATTAATATAATAAAAATAATTCCGAGGTTAATTAATAATAATTAATTAAGTTATTATTACCGGGGGAAATTTATTTTTTGATCACTGCGCGCTACCAGTGAGAGAGAGAAGAAATGCGGCTGCGCGTGCTGTCTCTCTCACTCAACGGTGCATGTAAGAGAGGGTATGCCTCGTTCAGTGGGCCGGGTGACGGACAGTAGAGAAATGTAGATTATTGTTAAAAGGGTGTATGTCACACCTATTCGAGAGCGACTTACGCCTGTCTGTTCCTGAAGAAAGCACAGTTATCCCGAAATGTTCGATTTTATTTCGCCAAATCATCATATCTCAAGATTGGCTGGACGGATTTACTTGCAACAAAGATCAATAAAAAGAGAAAAATCGAAAAAAATCGACACCAATATTTAGATTTTTTCATCAAACGGTTCGTCCGTCAGAACGGTTTGAAAACGCCATGACGTCATAAAACCGGCATATTCGAGTATATAAGAGTGCCGTAGGCCTCGCGCTGGCTTTTTCTTTTAATACTTGGCGTCGAGCCGCTACCGCGTCTCTTGATATATATATATATATATATATATATATATATATAAGTAGATTACGTACAGCTATGGCGCCCCCCACTCTCATCCCCACTCCTTCCCCCACCGGGCGGCTACCCACTCCAAGCTATTTTTACCCCCATTCCACAGGTAAATAGCTTGGTGGCCAGGTGAGGGAAGAAGGGGAGTTTTTTTGTGGGGGGTGCCATAACTGTACGTTTTTTTATTTTTATAATTTTTTCTACTTTTTATAATTTGTTCTACTTTTTATAATTTTTTCTACGTTTTATAATTTTTACTACTTTTAATAATTTTTTCTACTTTTTATCATTTTTTCTACTTTTTTATCATTGTTTTTCTTGTTAGGGGTGGGTAAAGAATGTGAATAATTGAATACAATTAATTAATTTTTATTCTTCAATAATCAAGCTCTTTTTACATTTTTTATTTTTTTTAAATTTTTTATTTTTTAATTGTAACATATCCTCTTCGTTCTGAAACAGAAAAAGAAGAATAAAGAAGTCAATATTTTCAAATTTTAAATATTTAACCAAACGTGTTTTTTTAAACTAATAAAAAATTAAAAATTGTGAACTTACCCCTGGTATTCATCGTCTTCTAGTGATACATTCCTCAGCTGAAAACTCAGCTCGCGTATGACCGGTACTGGAGGAGTATCGAAATCGATCGGAATCAATTTCCAGGGTATTCTTTCCTCCCCCCTGAAACATTAAAATTTTTCCCGAACTATTATTACTATTATTATGAGGAATAAATAAAAAAGGAATTTGTTGTTTCATTAACATAATTTAAGCAAATTATTACTCGGAAAAAATGAAATTTATCTTTTTATCATCTAAATTTAAGCTGGTAAAAAATGGAAATATACACTTACATTTTTGTGATATCCTCGATGGAGTCTGCCGCAGAACTCCGTAATTTTTTCGACACTTCGGCGAGCCGCGGCAGAGATCTCGCCCTCCTCTTTGTACCGGTCTCGCCGCCGTACCTCTGCATCATAAATGTGGCCCTTTGACCGTCTGCACGATCACGTAATCGTGCTTCCACCCGTTCGATGACCGTCCGTTTAGGCTTTTCTCCCTTAGGACATAGCCAGGAAGCAGCTTCCGCAGCGATGCCATCGTAGATAATATTCACCTCCCTCTTCCCATTTTTCACATCGACCCGAATAATAGTAAAAGACTCCGAATCAAATGGCGATACATAATCCTCTTAGCTGAAAACTAGAAGAAAAAGAAACACAGGGTGTACTATAATCCTATAGAATCACTTTTTTTGTCCGCGAATTCCGATAGTTGAAAAATTTAACTCACGCATATTTTGTTTTAAAATTTTTTGCGACTGATTCAACTGAAGTGCTCGACTGTTAATGAGCTGCACCTCATCTTCATCATAACCCTGATCCTCTAATCCCCACTCTATTCTTCTGCTGAATCTGTAGTTCGATGTCTGGTGATACTGATGATGATACCTGGTCTCGAGTTCGCACTGCTAGTTTTTTAACTTTATTTTTTTTTGGTTTCGAGCAGATTTATGTATTTATATTAATAACTATTTAAAAGAATTTTCATATTTATTTATTGAGTAGTTAATGATAAGACCTTAAAAATTAAAATGGTTTTCGATAAATGTAATATCAATTTCCCGCGGTGGTTGTTGCGAGTTCACAAATTTCAAAAGGATGAAATCCGTGATGATTTCCGAGATCACGGCCTCCATCGAATTTTGTACGAAATCGGGGAAAGTGTCACTCATTTTTCGTCGAGTTTCTTCATTAATTTTCCAAATGCCTTCTTCCGAATTGAGGAATCCCATTACATCCTGTTGACCATCACTTGAGCTTAGAAGCTCACGGACGATGGAGATTATGATGATCGCACACATGTTCACAGCTGCACTCTCACGTTGAAGTTTTTGTATATGTGCATCAATACATCTGCTGACTTCTTTCAACTTCTTGAAGGTCGATCCCTGCAGAATAATATTACACTGTCGCTGTTTCGTGGGAACCTCTCCAACAGCCGACGGCTGACTATTACTGAAGCAAACTGCATATTGTTGAAAGCATGAAGTAAAAACTGTGCAATACGATCCATGTACGATTCTTGACCCAATCATTTTTTCTGCGTCGAATCGTGGTCCTCCGAAATAATGCGAGATTCTATCGTAATCAGATTTAAAATTCTGCCACCCTTCAATCTGAAGGTTTACTCCGATGAAAGAATTCGTCAGTATTTTAACTACCGGAGAAAGAACCCCGGACTCAGGTGACATCTCAAAACCCGATGCAATTATTTTACCGAATGAATTATTCATTCCGTAAATAACTCCCATTATGAGCTGGGATGATGAAACACGTCGCACATCTGTCATTGTTCCGGAGTACTCCATTTTCGTGATGCTTCAAGTTCGCGAATGATTAATTGAATGATATGAAATTGGAAAAAACCACTTTTATATATTTTTCCCCCACCTCTTATCGAATCAATCGTTATATGATTGGAAGGGAAAATGCAATTTTTCAATACACTTTGATGTTTTGTGAAACACCGCCGCCGCTTTTACCGTAGTAGTAGTAGTAATACTAATTCATACACATACTCACTTAGACACTCGTGACAGTAGTCTAAACTTTATTTGAGCGCACGTGCAAAAATGCAGCGTCGGCGTTAATGCTGTGAAGAGAAAAGAATCACAGGAAAAAAAGAAATAGCGAAGCAAAAAAAAACGTAACGGTGGGAATCCATCATTTTTTATTTTTTTTAGTCGACGAATATAAAAATGCATTTTCTTGGAGACGTTCGAAAACAGAATATGATCCTCGCATCCGCTCACTACATACCCATACTTACACGGATATGCCGTCAGCATTATCATAGATTGGTCACATATGTAACAAGTTTTTTTAAAAGATTTCTGCCACGCGCAAATAAGTTAAAATAATATCTTTGAGGAAATTGAAAAAATCCAGCAGATGCATTACTGTATTTTCGATAAATTTCTATTATTTCTCTTCACCTCTAACTTCGCTAATACCCAATCGATAGCGATCGATAACATTTTTTTTTTTTAATTAATGTTTATTTATTTGCGTTTTCATTTCTTACATTTAGGTAAAAATAAACAAAATAATAAAGTCCTTCATCTATTGCGCTTGACATAAGCATTTCGATGAATTTGGCTATTGTTAGTAGCATCTCATAAATATTTTTTCTGCGTAAAGTAACATGTTTTTACTATGATTAATAATTTCTTTTTTAGAAGGACTAAGTTTTTAGTTTGGTCCAAACTGTTTCTTAAGTACTCTATGTGGAAAAAAAATTAATAAATATAAAAAAACCACCATATATTCTGTTTTTTGAACTTATGAATAACTTATGAGTAACTTAACGCTAAAGCTATTTACATATATACATTTGTACAAGGTAATGACTAGTAGTCGTTCGGTCTTAGCGTCGATTTTGAACGATTCGACGTCTGTTTTCTGCTTCTCTCAGTTGCTTTCTTCTCTTTAGGTCTATTATATGCGCTGCATAGTCTCTTAACCACCAATACTTAGGGAGTAGTCGATGATAGTCTTCCGTATCTCTTTTTGGGATTGCGGTGGAGTATTTTAGGTCATTGTTATTGTTCAGATAGTGGTCGATTGGTATTCTTTTGTTTGCTTTGTGCCTACTGCGGTGATAGAGTGTGGGGATATTGTTGCTGTCCTGGATTAGTCCGATCTTGTCTATATATGTAAATGATTGTGGCTGTAGGTAACCTTTAGCTGCAGCTTGATGTATATTGTTATTTATTTCTATTAATCTGTGTATTGTTTCATTGTTGATGTTGGGTAATTGACTGTGGTAGTCTCTGGTTAATTTTATGATGAAATTGTCATTCCTCGGAATGTTCGCTGCATCATATATCTGTTTGTTACTTATTCGTTCAATGTTGTCAGTTCCGGGTTTTCTATATTGGTTTAGTGCTGATCTTAGGCACGCTCTTTCGAATTGTCTTAGTTTTTCAGACTGAGCTGATCCTAAATTCCACCAAATTGGTGCTGCGTATGTGATAATTGGGCGGATGAGTAGTAAGTAGCAAATCACTCTAGCTCTGTTATTAATTCGGCGGTCGTGGAATAATCAGGAGAGCGCACGATAGCAATTTCTTGCTTTTTCTATCTGGGTGTCTATGTGTTTTGTGTATCTTACTGGGTGGTCAATTTGCATTCCTAGGTATTTCACTATTTTTTTTGTTGGTATAATAGCTGGTTCTCTTGAGTCTGGGTTAAACGTTGTGATACTGAATTCTTTTGCTTCTTTTCTTTTTTTTTGTGAAATTTGTCTAGCCGGTTGTCTAAATAAGATTGTTTCACATTTTTCTGGATTTATACGAAGATTCCAGTACGCATAGTAATTGTTGATTTTGTTTATAATTAGTTCAAGTTTCGGTCTAATTTCTTCCGGTGTCTTTCCTGCTATGTAGAATATTGTGTCGTCAGCGTATGCTATAGAGTATGTGTTATTGTTTTGATTTAGGTTGAATAGGTTGAGAACATTGCAATGTGTAAATGTTAAATAATTTGGGTGAGTTTACAAGCCCTTGCGCCAGCCCTTCTAATATGTTGAACGTTATGGACGATGTGTTAATTCCATCCCAGATGATGAAAGATCTTCTTGTTATCATACTCCATATAACTCCTATCAACTCGGATGGGATTTTTTTTTTCATTAAAATAAATATGAGACCGTAAATCCAGACCGAGTCAAACGCTTTTTCTAGGTCTACTAGGGTGGCTCCGACCATTTCGTTTTTTTCTAAGTGCAGATTAACGTCAGAAAGCAGCTTGTTAATTGCGTGTACCGTCGAGTGCTTTCGTCTGAAGCCGAATTGATTGTCGGGTAAGATATTCTCTTTGATGCTGTGTGACTCTACTGAGTTACTGATTAAGCGATCGATAACATTAGATCTACGTGTGACTATATCGAAAAAATGTCTATTCAATTTTTTCTCTGCCCATTTAATTTTTCAATAATTCGGTGAATTTGTCTTATAATTATAAGCTCTAGAGCTATTCACTTAACATATTAAAAATTTATATTATTCGCTGGTGAGAACTGCCACGGTAATTTGATGATACGATGGTTTAGCCATATTCTTATTATATATTACTCAAATTTCTCCAGGCTAACATTCTCAACGGTAGACCCCTACGCTGTTTTTTTTTCCATTTTTTCGTTCTTGGCTCGAGCTATGTGAACGAATCTCGATCAGCATTTTATCTACGTATTTACGTGATATGCCCTTTGGAGCAAATGAACTCTTCGGAAATTAAATTTATGCCCCCTCTTCTTTTTCTCATACAATGATGGTATCAAATCAAGATGCGCTGATTTGTATTTTCAAACTATTCAAATACCCGAAGACAGCTCCGAAAATCTTTCACTTAATTTCTACCAGTCAAAGGGATCGTTTCACAATAATATGGCTAGAATTATTCCGCGAGATGTATTGGGGAAGTTATTCAAATTTTTAGCTCGTCGTGCTCCGCGTTTATCATCAAAGTGGACTGCAGAAAAACAGATCGAGATGATGTACCGTTTACCTCCGAATGTAGTGCTTCGAAAAATCCGCGGTGCGTTATTAGATTTATCGAAACGTGATCAAGAGACGCGGTAGCGGCTCGACGCCAAGTATTAAAAGAAAAAGCCAGCGCGAGGCCTACCGCACTCTTATATACGCGAATATGCCGGTTTTATGACGTCACGGCGTTTTCAAACCGTTCTGACATACGAACCGTTTGATCAAAAAATCTGAATATTGGTGACGATTTTTTTTCGATTTTTCTCTTTCTATTGCTCTTTGTTGCAAGTAAATCCGTCCAGCCAATCTTGGGATATGATGATTTAGCGACATAAAATCGAACATTCCGGTATGCTGTGCTTTTCTTAGGATTCTTAGGATTAGACAGGTATAAGTCGCGCTCGAATGGGCGGGACATACGCCCTTTTAACGATAATCTACATTTTTCTACTGTCCGTCACGCTGCCCACTGAACGAGGCTACCCTCTCTCCTTGCGCGCCGCTGAGTGAGAGAGACAGCGCGATAAACCTCGTCCCCTCTCTCTCGCTTGTATAGCGTGCTTTCTCTTTCCCGCTGTTTCGCGCGCTCTATATATATATATATATATATTGAAACGTTTCGTTATCGCGCGACTCTTCGATCGAGCGACGCAGTCCTCGCGAGGGGATTACGGAACTTTAGGTTGGAGTAACAAAGATAAAGGAGGGTTGACTCGAGAATGATGTTATAAAAGAAAAGAAAAGCAAGGCGGCAGTTTGGTCTCTCTCCCCTATCATTGGGTCATAGACTTTGCCTCAGGCGGGGTGGTCACTTTCGTGTGTGACAGATACGACCCTTCATCATAGGCATTCAATGAATGAGAGAGAGATCGCTGCTAAATACAAAAAAAAAGAAAACTCAAACATAATTAAAGATAAAAGGTAAATAAAATGAAGTTGCACCTACCGAGTGATGCCACACGATGAGGAGATGCGGGAACTTAGAATTGCAACGTTAATTAGCAAAATGACAAGCAATAAACGACGGCTGAGAGCCGAGAGAGTGATAGGCAAGAAAGAAAGATGAGGAGGTCCCGTCGCTCGATCGTCTCGTCGGTGTGCTTCGAGTTTTGCTGGTGTGGTTCTATCTCATACGTGCCTGCAATTTCCGTAACGCTGTCTCACTCGCTCGCGAGCCATATGCCTCAGGTAGGACTTCGTCCCTCAAAGATATTTCGTTAGACTTATTCGCTCGAATTCCCGTATTTTATTTATGATTATTCTATTCGGAATAACTGATATTTTAGTTGTGATTATCGTGCTCGAAATCCACAATATTTTAGTTATGATTATTGCGATCGAAATTCCCAATATTTTAGTTATGATTATTGCGATCGAAATTCCCAATATTTTAGTTATGATTATTTTGCTCGGAATAACTGATATTTTAGTTATGATTATCGTGCTCGAAATTCACGATATTTTAGTTATGATTATTGTGCTCGAAATTCACGATATTTTAGTTATGATTATTGCGATCGAAATTCCCAATATTTAATTTCTGCTTGTTTTGCTTGGAATAACTGATGTTTTAGTTATGATTATCGTGCTCGAAATTCACGATATTTTAGTAATTATTATTCGATGTCCTCCGACATTGGAGAAAGACAAGGAGCAAATCACGAAAATGATGAGATTACGGCAATCGATTATTGGCGAGTGCTTGGGGTTACTCAAGGATCGAAGCGGGTCGACAATAAAATAAACAAGACACGGAAGTCGTTTAGATCATAGATTTTATTTATTCATTCAGAAGTGGAGTTGGGTTTTCGAGTCAAGGGCTCAGAGATGTTAGGGAATCGCTGGAGGATGTCAAGAGAGCGTGAGCTCTGTAGTAATTAATGAACAATGCGGAATCTGTTTCGCGTAAGCTTCAAACACCTGAGAAGCAGGTGGGCAAGGGTCGATTGGAGTAAACACTTGGTTTTGCTCCAATCTCATGGCGTGGGCAGAAACGTTACGTTCCGCTATGCGCAAAGTGGCCAAAGCTTTGTGCACGAAGGACTTCCGTACGAGTGTACGAGAGTCAAAAAAAATGTAATTCCCCGCTAAAAACGCATCCGACGGGGCAGAACCCCGTCCGCTGAGACGTGATTGGCCCAAAGGTTAAGATATAAATCCCGTATGCTATCCGACTCTGCCATACTTTGGCTTGACGCGTCGCGATGGGGTTTGACGTAAAGAGTGAGCGTATAGATTTGAAATTTAATCTGCCTACCTAAGGTCACCAGCTAATGCCAACTCTCAGAGTCCGACTTCCTGTGCAATACAGGGGCATTCTAAGAGAGTTGGGTCCTTACCACGATCTCAGGTGGAAGTTAGGTCGGAGCAATGCTCGGGATCAATAAGAGCATTACCTTAAATTTTTGAGAACTTGTCGATAATGAGCATTTTTCGTCTGTGCGCGCCCTTAAATAAATACAGCCGCGTGAGGAGAGGTCTCCCTTCTTTTGGCCTAGTGCGGCGTGCGAAGTGGGATGCGACGTGGAAGGGTAGACTGCGGGAGTCAAGCTGGGTTTATAAAAGTTATCCCCATTTAAGATCATGAGTGTGATTATTATTTAGGCGAGCGTCTTCACATATTCTGACAGGGTGCCAGGATTACAGAAGTTGGAAGGAGGTGACTTGAAGAAACGCGGGCGGAGGTGTTTGAGGTGGGAAGGGCCCATCGTATTTGAGTCACATCGATGCTCGCCGACTATTGGTTGCTTGAAGAGAGAGAGACGTGCGTAGCGCGTGCGAGGCGTGGTCTCTAGCGCTCTGCTGACCACCGATATTCGGTGAGGTGTGGGCCATGAGAGCGTTCTCCGCCTCCCGGTCCTCTTCTCATCGGTAATGGCGGTTGCCCGGTCGCTGTCCCGTTACAATATATATATATATATATATATATATATATATATATATATATACATTGTAACGTTTCACGTTTTTGTTTAGGAGGTGGTATGTTAAGTTCGTGTGCTGGACTCTGCGCAACGTAAGGGGCTTCTTTAATAAATTTATTTTTTCCTTTAAATTTTATTTTTTTTTTTGAAAGCCTCAGATATCCGCTCGTGGGTTATTATAACCGGGACAGTTTCATCATCGGCTTATAGAATGGGTGGAGAAAATGAAATTGAAACAAAAAAAATTGAATTAAATCGACACCAAGCATCGAATACTAGAGGGATTTCGCCTGCCCGTGCTGGCCAAGAACGCACGTTGCTGAAGGCAACAATGTGTTTAAAAAAAAAATGAATTATTATTTTAAGAGAAAAAGAATTTTTTGACTTGTGTTTTTTTTTTAACAGAGCGGGACTTTTGCCGGTCCTTTGCGGCCAAGAACGTGAGTTGCGGAGAGCAGCTACACGTTAAAAAAAAGAATAACTTTATTTTGAAAATGTCGTGGGACTTTGCCGGTCCGTAGCGGCCAAGAACGTACGTTGCCGAAGGCAGCGTATGTTTAGAGAAAATTAATTTGAAATTAATCGTTGTGGTTAGTGAGCTTAATGCCGAGGTCAAGCTCCTTTTGAATATCCCTACTCAAAAGTTACTTTCCTCTAGGCCATCTTAAGTCTAGGTTATGTCGCCAAGACCTCACCCATGCGCTGGACGCTATACCAGTACAAGTGTTCAGTTATGTCGACGGAGGTGAGCCGGGCATGCTCAGGGGACGAAACAATTGACCCTCGGATTCTTTTGTCAATTCTCGTATCCTGGAAATAAAAGCGTCGGTGTTCGTAGCCGTATTGAACCACCACGAGCACCCTATCACTTTCAGGACACCCTGTACGCGCTAGACGCAATGCTAGTACGCACCGAGCGATGCTAAAAGGGATAGGACAGAGTTCGGCAATCGTGCAATACGACCACGTCACTCCTTTTATCTCTTAGGACACCGTGTATGCGCTAGACGCAATGCTAGTACGATACGCGGTGATACTAACAGGATGGGAGAATGCCAGGCAATCGTGCAATACGACCACTTGGCACTTTGGACGATTAGGAATCCTTTGCTAGGCGTCAGGCGCTATGCTGATACTTAGCGTGAGGTAAGGAGAGTATGACTGCTAGGTAGCATGTAGGAGAAAGAACCCTTTTGCTGTGTTTCGCCCTCCTTTTATACTGTGCCAGAGCGTATTCTGACGTCATTTGAGTGGGGCGAACCAGTTCGATCTGGATCGTTGGTTCGTCTATCTCTCTCGGAGTCTTCTCACCATGCTTCGCTGCGCGTTGACCATGTGTGAGTCGACGACGTTGTCGTGAAGTAGGAGTGTGTGTGTGTACGCCTGGTCAGTGAGCATAGGTGTGCGAGTTTTGTCTTTATGAATAGGGTATGATAGGTATATGAGAGTTTCATGGGTCGTTCCATTACAATATATATATATATGTAAGTTTGACACCGTATCAAACTTAATCACCCACTCGTGTACAGCACGGATGTGTTATGTACACGAGGAGAGACAGCGCACAGGGAGCGAGAGAGTCGCTCAGTAGCCGGCATACGAGATAGACCGGCATAAGAGATAGAGACCGACAATTGTATCGATTCAGGTGTGTTACAAAGAGTGTGAAATTAGTTTGTAATATTAGTTAAGGAACGATTGTAACATTGTTAATTTTAATTACAGTTATTGACTGCAACTGCAATTGTTGTGATTTCTCCACCTTCCCCAAAACTTTCATCAGTCTCTGATTTCGAGACTTATAAATCGATACAATATGGGTGAGATAAAGGCAATATTCCACTTCACATCTGAGGCATCGGATACCAAAACTACGGTCGTTAAAGTCAAGACTATCCAATTGGTGGGCCAACCAGAAATTTTTCAATTTCCTCGAGAGCTGCAAACGAGTGACCAACACCCACAACTTTTTGAAAATGCAGTGACAAAAGGAGTCGTCAGAAGTTTGAAGGCGCGCAACAAGTTCCGAAACGTGACCATAACCTTAGTGGAAGGTAAATTAAAAGAAATTTATTTAGACGACGAAGGCAATGTTACCTTCAATGGATACTATCTAGAAGAGGCCGGGGCTGGCTCACCGACCTCAGCACAGAGCTCTCTTACAGAAGGCCAGACACAAGAAAAACCAATCCATTCCGTTGCAAAAAATATAATACTAGACAAATTTAATGGGAACAATTTCAATGCTGAATCATGGCTGGAGATATTTGTAACGGAATGTAAAAGGCTCGATATAAAGGAAAAGAGATTCCCAGAAGTTTTGAGACTATTTTTAGAAGGTTCAGCTTTAGAGTGGTTTTCAATATTTCTAAAAACAAATTCATTATCACACGCCTGGGAGTTCTGGAATAATTCATTTGTGGATACGTTCGGCCAAAAGTCATGGTACGAAATTGCGTACGCTTACACGTTTAAATATTTAAACGGATCCTTTTTGGAGTTTGCGTTGAAAAAAAGAAACATGTTGCTAGACGTGGATCCAAATTTAACTATCAGTTCTCAAATAAACCTGATAGTGATAACGCTACCTAACTTCGTAAGAGCACGGTTAAACAAAAAAAATTTAACGAACATGGAAGACTTAATGTCGACTCTCAGACAGATAGACCCTATGAAAAGTAAATACAATAATAACTCGAATGAGAGAAACGAAGATAAACACAAAACTCAAAACAAACACAGCCCGTGTTCGTACTGCGAAAGTGTAGGTTTCCCAAATAGATATCATCCAGAGCAATTGTGCCGCACGAAAATAACACATCAAAAAATGAATAAAAACGAAAAAATTAAAGTGGCAAACAATATAGAAATTCAAGATGCGATCGCTCGTACGGAAGAGGCAAAAAACGAATAGTGACCCCACTGATAAAACTAAAAATTCTGATAAATAATATACCAGCTACCGGTCTTTATGATTCGGGAGCGAATATATCTCTAATAAACTATAAATTTTGGAAAAAACAGAATTTGAATAAAAATATAAGTGGGGATAGAAATATAGAGACAATTTCCGGCACGTCAAAAGCAGAAGGTATTATCACCGTGCCAATAACGATATTTAACATTACGAAACAATTTACATTTTTTATAATTAAAAGCGAGTCATTCAGAGAAGATATACTGCTAGGCTTAGACTGCATAAAAGATTTCAAACTTTGTCAAGATGAAAATTTGAGAATATGGCAAAAAAATGATGAAGAGATAAAACAAATAAAAGAAGAGTCCAGAAGGAATAAAAATACAATAAATAGTATCAACTCGGAGAATGAGTACTTGGAAAACCTAATGACGAAACACAAAAAAGTTTTCGCAAAAGAGAAATTTGATATTGGCACAGTAAAAAACTACGAAGCGACAATAAAACTAATAGAAAATAAATATATAGCAAAAAAACCATATAAATGCTCAATCCAAGATAGAGTAGAAATAGAAAACCAAATCAAACAATTATTAAAGACGGGATTAATAGAGGAATCATGTAGTCCATACGCCGCACCAGTTACATTAGTATATAAGAAGGAAGAAGCGAGAAAATCTCGCTTATGTATCGACTATAGAGAACTGAACAAAATAGTGGTCCCAGAAAGCCAACCTTTTCCGAGAATCGAGGATTTGACGTTGCGAGCGAGAAATTGTAAATATTTCAGAAAGCTAGACGTGAACTCGGCGTTTTGGTCGATTCCGTTACGTATCAAAAATATATACAAAACAGCGTTCGTAACCCACCATGGGCACTGGCAATGGTGTTGTTTACCATTTGGACTAAAATCGTCGCCAACAATATTTCAGCGAATTTTGTCAAACATAATAAGGAAACATCAATTAGAGGCCTTCACAGTAAATTACGTTGATGATATTTTAATTTATTCAAAAGACTACAGGGATCATATGAAACATATTGAACTGGCATTGAAAGCTCTACAAGAACAGGGAGTCAAATTAAATCTAGCAAAGTGTGTGTTTACACAAAGCAAGATAAAATATTTGGGGCACGAAATAGGAAATAATTGTGTAAGACCATTAAACGATAATGTAATTGCCATTAACAAATTCCCAACACCACAAACGAGGAAACACATTAGACAATTTCTGGGAAAAATAAATTTTTACCTAGAATATATTCCCAGATCGACTATACTTCTGGAGCCACTCCATAATTTATTGAGAAAAAATGTAGAATTTAAATGGTCAAAAGACTGCCAAGAGAGTTTCAAAAAAATAAAAGAATATCTATGCTCAGAACCGATTCTGGCAATATTTGATCCAACCACCCCAATTAAAATCTATACAGATGCTAGCATACAAGGAGTCGGGGCAATATTAAAACAAAACCAGTCAGATGGAAAGATAAAACCAATATTTTTCTTCTCACGTAAACTAACAGAATCACAAAAGAAAAAAAGTGCAATTTATATTGAATGTCTTGCGATAAAAGAAGCAATTTTGTACTGGCAGTACTACCTAATAGGACAAAAATTTACGGTTTTCACAGATCACAAACCTCTGGAAAACTTCAATGTAAAAAAATGCAATGATCCAGAATTTAGAGAAAAAATAATTTAGAGGCGGACTGTTTATCACGTAATCCAGTACTAGAGGGAGACACGGGAGAAGATGAAATATCAAAAATAAAAATAGTAAACTTTCTAAAACTGGAGGAAATCGTTGACATTCAAAAACAGTTGAAGCTTAATAATAAATATGAAATCGAAAATAATATAATTTATAAAACGTTGAATAACAGAAAGAAAAATTGGTTAACTGAGGAGTTTGGGATCGAATTGATCAAACATATACACAACAAACAAGGACACATAGGAACGAAACAACTAACATTAACAATTACACACAAGATCTATTTCAAAAATATGCATAAACACATAAAAACAATATGCCGCTCCTGCGAAACTTGTATAAAGAATAAAACTAGAATTGGAAACTTCAAAGCCCCATTATCACAACTGGGCCCAGCCTCCGAACTATTCGAAATCGTGGCATTAGACACAATAGGAGGTTTTGCAGGCAATAAAAGCACAAAAAGATATCTACACTTGCTGATTGATCACTTTACGAGATATGCTTTTATTTTGACATCAAAAACGCAAATTGCAAAAGACTTTATAAAATTAGTGGACCAAATAAAAAATGAAAACAGAATACAGACTCTACTTACAGATCAATACGCAGGGATTAATTCAAGAGAATTTAAACAACACTTAAAAACCAGAAAAATAAACGTAGTCTTCACCGCAGTAGATTGTGCTTTTTCTAATGGCCTCAATGAAAGAACAAATCAAACGCTGGTCAATGGAATAAGATGCAAAATATTCGAGAATAAAAATTGCCCATGGTCGACCATAGCGGAAAAATGCGTTGAAGAATACAATAACACTATCCACAGTTCAACAGGCTTTACACCGAATTATCTACTAACCGGAAGAGACAAAGCAATCCTACCAAAAGAACTCAATCACAATAATGAAGAGGAACTAAGAGATAACAGATTAATAGGGTATCAAAATTCAAAAAAGATTCACGAACAAAACAAGACCTATTATGATAAAAACAAGGTAAATATCGAGTACAACGTAGGAGACTTAGTGTATATACAAAATAGTAACAAGTTAAATAGAAACAAATTAGACCCGATTAGAATAGGCCCTTACGAAATAAAAAAAAAATATCAAACTTAATATACATAATAGGTAGGGGACAAAAGAAAAATGAACCCCAGATTTTCCACGCTAGTAAGCTAATTCCGTACCATTCATCCACCGATCCTTTAACGCGAAAGGGGCGGGGGGGGGGGATGTAAGTTTGACACCGTATCAAACTTAATCACCCACTCGTGTACAGCACGGATGTGTTATGTACACGAGGAGAGACAGCGCACAGGGAGCGAGAGAGCCGCTCAGTAGCCGGCATACGAGATAGACCGGCATAAGAGATAGAGACCGACAATTGTATCGATTCAGGTGTGTTACAAAGAGTGTGAAATTAGTTTGTAATATTAGTTAAGGAACGATTGTAACATTGTTAATTTTGATTACAGTTATTGACTGCAACTGCAATTGTTGTGATTTCTCCACCTTCCCCAAAACTTTCATCAGTCTCTGATTTCGAGACTTATATATATATATTATATATATATATATATATATTATATATATGCCGGCCGAAATCGTAAAATTTGGAGCCGCACTAAAAATTCGATTGCTCTGCCAAAAAAGTAGATATTCCAATTTTGCAACCAAGGTTTTGAAGAGGGCATATACAGCTTCATTCTGGGTAATTTAAATAGTTTTACGATTTTTTTCGGACCTTGTATACATTTTTGAACATGGTCGTTTTTCACTTTTTTTTCAGTTGTTTAAAATTGGTTTAAATTACATGAATTAAATAATACGCGTAGCATTTCTTCCTGTACTTCCTGTATGCACTAACTATCGAGTCGCTACCGCGTCTCTTGATATGTATACATATGAGAAATAAACCACATGTAATAATATAACCACATGTAATAATTAAAATATTAATATATAATATATGATATCGCGTGTCATTGACAATGAGTAAGAGTAAAAAAAAAAAAAATAGAGCGCAAAGCCGCGCGCGTTTTATCTCTTTCTCATTTGTTTTCAATAAATAATGAATGAAAATATCGTATGTTTTCTGTATCGCGCGCTCTAACACTGTATTATTCTTTATTTTTTACTAAAAAAAAAAATGAAGTTTTTGTATAAATTTTTCTACAAATATAAGGATGACATTTATATGTCGATCAGTATAATTTTGGACACGTTTTGTCACCGCTGTGTAATCTCGCTGAATGCCAGTCAATCATCTTCGTAGATACTTGAGATGGCTGTTCCCCTGCGAGACCGTCAGCGCGCGTATTTTGTAGTAATATGCGATAAAATGTGAGGGAAACATAATTTTTTAAATTTTCGTCTTGAATTTAAATTTTATTATTAACTCTGTTTAAGTTATATTAATTTGAATATGAGTGAAGTTTCAGTGCAAGTATAGTGATTCCGAAAAAATTGTGTCCTGTCTTCAGTTTTTCCATCAGCTGTCGCTTTTAGTTTTTGACACACCCTTATTGTTTTGTCCTCCCTTTCTGTACCCTGAATTATCATTTTTTTATTCAAATCAAGAGACGCGGTAGCGGCTCAACGCCAAGTATTAAAAGAAAAAGTCAGCGCGAGCCCTGCCGCACTTTTATATACACGAATATGCCGGTTTTATGACGTCATAGCGTTTTTAAATCGCTCTCACGGACGAACCGTTTGAGTAAAAAATCTGAATATTTGTGACGAATTTTTTTCGATTTTTCTCTTTATATTGGTCTTTGTTGTAAGTAGATCCGTTTAGCCAATCTTGAGATATGATAATTTAATGAATTAAAATCGAATGTTTCGGGATAATCTGTCTTCCTGGAGACAAACGGGCATAAGTCACGCTTGAATAGGTGAGACACATGTCCTTTTGATAAGAATCTACATTTCTCTGCTTTCCGTCACCCAGTCCCGTTGAACGAGGCTTATACCCCCTTTTATCGCGCGCCGCTGAGTGATAGAGACAGCGCGCGAATCTTCGTCCCCTCTCTCTCGCTCGTAGCGCGCTCACTCTCTTTCTCATTATTGTTATTTCTGTTATTTTAGTTAGTTTAGTATTTTGGTTTCTGTTATTTTTTTTATAAAAAAAACTATTATTTTTTTGAGAAATTTTAAGCATATTTTAAGTGTGATGGTAGGGAAATCATTCGTTGTATATTATTATTATAATTAAAATATCGATTTTTTTTACAGTCTACTATCTATAGCTCCTTGAAAACTCGAACAAAGCGAATCGTCTAGGAGGTTAACATTTTTGTTCTGAAATGTACTTTGGTTAAAACTATGTGAAATATTATTCGAAGTTTACATCACCTACCTTTTTTTATCCTAAGATAAAATAACCTTTTTTCATAGCGCTTGTACTAATTAATTTGTTTCTTCAATGTTTGTACGGAAGCATAATTCAATTAATAATTTTAAGCGAAGTACAAACATGAGAAAATAGCTAGTTCTATTTTTCGAATTGTTAATTTTAATAAACATTTTTGTTGTTGATTAGACTAATATTTCCCCACGATTATACTAGTCTTGAAATGCATTGAATGAATAATAGATTCCTATGAAAATTTAACAGCAAAATTAAAAGGGACTATCGCTGCGGGAAAAAAACATTTTTTGCTTGTAATTTAAAAATTGATTTACGTAATCTTTAAACAATTGTTGACATATTTTTCAATGAAAGCATCTATTAAAACGAAAAATTTGACCCACTTATCCATTCGGTTTGTATGATTTTTCAGAGATTAGTGCATGATTAATAGTGAAAAAAATCCACAGTTCAATTATAAAAAATACAACGAACGATTTCCCCATCATCAAAGTTTTTGATGAAAATGGAAGTAGTTTTTGATAAAAATTCAAGAGTAATATCGAAGGGGGTTGACACTGTGGAGAAAAACATTTTACGCTTAGAATTTGAAAAATTGTTGTATGTAATACTTTAGAAAGGTATTAAAAATGTACGCCAAATATTAAAAAATTGTAACCTTAGTTGTCAAATGACCACCTTACATCCGGATATTACTTTGCAAAAAAATTGATTTTCTTTATAACTATCATTTTCTTTCCATTTCATTGTTAAAATTTGTTTTCCTCGTATAATACTCATTTAGCAGTGTTTGTGCGTCAGTGATGGAAGAAATTACTGTTTAGCTCTGCGATTGGTTTTTGTCATATGAAGGAAGTTACTCAACTTATGTTAAAAAAAATCTGATTAATCATTGTTCCCGAATGAGAATTTTTTTTACCTCTATAGGACAATTGGTGAGTATGGCCGTTTTTGAAAAAGAAGTGAAATCAATCGCAAAAAACTTTAAAAAAGTAAAAAAAAGAACGCCAAGTATTAAAAGACGCGACCTTAGTTATAAAATAACCATTCAATATTTTTTCTGTTATTATATTACAATTTTTACACCTCGAAAAAACCAAACAAAAAATGTTTATACTTAATTTCCAAAAAAAATAAGTAAATATCAACATCCATTTCTCTTCCGTAATACTGAAAATGGTACTTCACCCCAAAAACAATGAACAAACATACTAGAAAAATTTTGGTATTCATTATCGAATGAAAACCTATTTACATGTTTTATTTTGTTTTTGTCTTGATATGTGATGAGTACATAGAAAAAAGATCTAGTTGTAAATTGTTGCCGATGATTGAAAAAAAATGAAATCATTTCAACGTAGCCAAGAATGGTGAATGAATTACGAGTTTCGGAATGGAATCATGTATATCTTGAAGATTGACCTGCTAGAGGTTTTTGTCACCTCAAGGGCTTCAAAAAAAATTCTGCGGATATAAAGAAAATGTTATTCTGCTTTTAAGCTCGCTAAGCACTAAGAATGTACAACACAATTCCACAGAGAATAATACAAAAAACAATTACATATAAATGCGCAAATACGTGTGCAAATGCACGTGTTGTATTTACACGTATGTACCGCACTAATTCACTGCAAATACTACACACAAACTTGGCGTGCATGGTTTTCAAATTACAGCTCGAGAAGACACAGTTGATTAAATATGCTATCCAAATCAATATTCAACCAGTTCTTCTATCAATAGTGAAAGAAGTCCGATCCGTGGATAGAACGGGAGAGTACCGATTAATGATTTGATCAACGAAATACATGACTAGGTTGTACAGATTAGGAATGAAAATGGATGAAAAGGACGAATGGATAATAAAATGAGATGAACTGTAAAGATGGATGAATGAAATGGGTGAACAGTAGATAGTTGAACAGTATATATCGATGAACGAATCGAATAATTGAATCGATAAAATGATGAATGGATGTGATGAATGGAGAGTTGCATTGTACAAATAAAAGAAATGGCAAAATAAGATAAATGGATCGATGAACGGGATGCATTTATGAATGGACTGGCCCACCGGCTAAATAGAATCGATTCATTGATCGATGATTGATTGAGTTCAGTGAATAAAATAATGGATCGAATCGTCAGACGGATAGAAAAAAATGAATGGATGGGATGACGGAATAAGATGTACGCACGGAACTTGAACCGCTTATACGTCTTAATTCTGAACCCATCTATCCGTTCTACCGTATACTCATTTTTTGAACGTACGGACAGACGATTAGATAGGCTACATGAATAGATGGTTAGGATGAACGAGGAAATAAATAGGCGAGTAAATGAATTCATGGGTGGACTTTATGCCATAAGCAAACTGTAGAATTTTCAACACACTTTAAAACATGTAGAAATCGGCTACAACGAATCTATAGTTTGCTTATGGCGTTAAGCACAGAAGACACTCAATGTGTGTTTGAATAACACACTTGGTTTTTACAGTGATTTGAATTCGCTCAATATACAGATGGATGGAGCGTTCCTTCGCCGAGCTGTAATTTGAAAACCATACACGCCAAGTTTGTGTGTAGTATTTGCAGTGAATTAGTGCGGTACATACGTGTAAATACAACACGTGCATTTATACACGTATTTGCGCATTTATATGTAATTGTTTTTTGTATTATTCTCTGTGGAATTGTGTTGTACATTCTTAGTGCTTAGCGAGCTTAAAAGCAGAATAACATTTTCTTTATATCCGCAGAATTTTTTTTGAAGTCCTTGAGGTGACAAAAACCTCTAGCAGGTCAATCTTCAAGATGTACATGATTCCATTCCGAAACTCATAATTCATTCACCATTCTTGGCTACGTTGAAATGATTTCATTTTTTTTTTCAATCATCGGCAACAATTTACAACTAGATCTTTTTTCTATGTACTCATCACATATCAAGACAAAAACAAAATAAAACATGTAAATAGGTTTTTATTCGATAATGAATACCAAAATTTTTCTAGTATGTTTGTTCATTGTTTTTGGGGTGAAGTACCATTTTCAGTATTACGGAAGAGAAATGGATGTTGATATTTACTTATTTTTTTTGGAAATTAAGTATAAACATTTTTTGTTTGGTTTTTTCGAGGTGTAAAAATTGTAATATAATAACAGAAAAAATATTGAATGGTTATTTTATAACTAAGGTCGCGTCTTTTAATACTTGGCGTTCTTTTTTTTACTTTTTTAAAGTTTTTTGCGATTTATAATTTACGCATATAATATGTGTTATTTCCACGCGACTCCACTCATTGATTCGGTGGTTAGAGTGCTACGCCGACGAGAATGGGATCAAGATCCTGATTTTAAGCTCATATTCACGGAACGACGTGAGTATTTTATTATTATTATTATTATTTTTTTTTTTACAAGGAGTTGCGGAATCCTTTTTACGGATTCCCCTTAGTCTAAGGGGGTATGTGGGATTCCCAAAAAAACAGGCCTACCCACTAAACCGCCACCTCCTTGATGTCCTCCCCCAGCCAGGGACTATGTTGATATTACTTCTGACTGGGGGTTCTGTCCGTGTACGTCCGTTCGTGCCGTTCCTCCGTATTTCGTTACGTCTCGTCGCTCCGTCTGCTTAGTCGTCTGTTAAGCAGCCGTCCGCGTTCTTACGTCTCAGTATGTTTTCCGTGTAGGCGGCGACTAAGCGCCACCATTCCGGTTCGTGCAGCATCACCTCCACGATGTTATCAGGAGTGATGCTGCCGACCGTTGTCTCCAGTTCTCGTCTGAGTCCTGTCCAGCGGTCACATACGAATAACGTGTGTTCCGCGTCGTCTCGTTCGTGTCCACAGTATTTACAGTCCGGTGTCCGTACTCGGTTCATGCTACATAGATACCGTTAGAAGTAACCGTGCCCCATCAAGAGCTGGGTGACGTAAAAATTCACGTCGCCAAACTTCCTTCCGAACCACGGCCTCAGGTCCCATATGAGTCGTCTCGTCCAGTTTCCGCCTCGTTCTTCTGTCCACCGTCTTTGCCATACTTCCATCGTCCTTTCGCACTCGGCGATTGCCGCGTTCTTTCGTCCTATGTCCGCGCTGCTCCCGTAGATCCTCTTGCGCTCGAAGGCAAGGAGATCCACGGGTATTACGCCCGCCACCACCAGAGCAGCTTGTGCAGAGACTGTTCGGTAGGAGCAAGCAATTCGCATCGCGCCTTGTCTCTGTACCATCGTCATCGTCTTACAGTACTTCTTTGTCTTCAGGGAGTCTGCCCATATTTCCGCGCCGTATAGGAGGATCGAGTGGGCGGTCGCCATTAGCAGTCGTCGTTTCCCCGGCCTCGGTCCCGTCGTGTTTGCCATCAGGCGGCTCAAGGATGCTATCCTCTCGGCCGCCCTCCGGGCTGTCTTCTGTATGTGAGGCCAGAAGGTCATCTTCGTATCGAGGGTCACCCCCAGATACTTGACTTCCCCCTTGGTCTCCGTCTCGTGTGTCCCCACTCTCATGGGCAGTATTGTCTGTATACGTCTTCTCGTAAGAAACGTCAGTTCCGTCTTTTCTGTTGCGAGTTGTAGTCCGTGGTCTGTCATCCAGCGTCCCACTCGTCTCATGGTCTGGTTCAACGTCAGTTGCGCCAGCTCAGGAGACCGCTCTGTGATCACCGCCGCCACGTCATCAGCGTAGGCGACGAGGAACACTCCGAGCGGCATCTCCAACCGAAGCAGGCGTCGTATAAACCATTCCAGAAGTCAGGTCCCAGTATCGACCCCTGAGCAACCCCAGTGGTGACCTGTCTTGTTACCTGTCCTTCGATCGTCTCGTACGTTATCCGTCTGTTTCTCAGGTAATCCTCCACGACCCGGACCAGGTACGATGGGATCCGGAAGTTGCTGTTAAGCGCCTCCAAGATATCCACCCACCTGGCCGAGTTGAAAGCATTCCTGATGTCGAGCGTCGCCAGCAGTACGATAGGTTGTGCTGCGTGGCAGTGTCTGTCCAGTTCCAGGAACGAGTCGACCACCTTTTGGATCGCTCCAATCGTCGATCGACCCCTCCTGAAACCGAACTGCAGGTCCGAGAGGCCCCCTCCAGCCTGCATCGCGTCCGTCAGTCTCGGTCTCAGTAATTGTTCAAAGAGTTTAGCTGTCGTGTCAAGTAAACTCAACGGTCGGTAGGCCGACGGCATGTTAGGGTCGCCCTTACCTTTTGGGATAAGGACGAGCCTCGCCTCTTTCCACCGATCGCTGAACGTTCCTGTCGTCAAGCACGTGTTGTACAGGTCGAGAAGTATCTTCGGCCGTAGGCGAGCCACGAGCCGGAGGATCTCGGCCGGTACTCCATCTGGTCCCGGTGCCTTGCCAGTCTTCATCGCGTTCGTTGCTCTGGTGAGCTCCTCTGCGGTAAAGACCGGGGGCTCCGACGCGTCAGCATCGTCCGTCACGTTCGTTCGAATCGGGTGCGTCGGAAACAATCCGTCGACAATCCGTTCTGCTGTTTCGGCGTCCTTGAGTTCCGGTGGAACTCGGGCTCCTAGTTTACCGGTCACCATCTTGTAACCGGTTCCCCAGGGGTCCTCGTTCACCTCCTCGCAGAGCTTCCTCCAGCATCTCGTCTTGCTGTCCCTTATTGCTTTAGTCAGCGTCTTCCGTGCCGTTTTGTAAATGGCCTGGAGGTTTTCCCTTTCGGGTCCACCCCCAGCCCTCGTGACTCGTCGCCGATTTGGTAGGCATATCCTGCGCAATTCGGCTATCTCGTCCGTCCACCAGTATTGTGGTCGTCTTTTTTGTATTTGTCGTCGTTTCGGCATTGTGCTGTTGCACAAACCGTCTATTAGTTTGGCCGTCTCATCCGTCAGTCTTTCCGCCCTTCGCCGGCCAGTCAGCTCAGGGGGAATTTTCGTCACAGGAGCTGGTGCTGCCATCAGTTCCTCAGAAAATTTTCGTACGTCGAGTTTGTCAAGGTTCCACCGCGGGGGTTGGTGGGTTCTCGTTCGTCGCGTTTCTGTCTGTCCTGCCACTTCGAAAGTGATGTACTGGTGGTCGCTGGCTGTGTAGTCCTCGATCACCCGCCACCCCCTCAGCCGTGGCAGGATTCTGTCCGACGTCAGCGTCACGTCAGGGATGGAGTCTCCAAACCCTGGTCATCTGTATGTCGGCGTATGTCCCGTATTTACCACTGCTAGGTCCAGCCTTGCGGCTATCTCCAGCAGTAGTCGTCCGCGTCGGTTCGTTTCTGTCATTCCCCTCTCGATCGCCCTCGCGTTGAAGTCCCCCGCAACGACGACATTCCCGGGCAGGTCCCTGATGCCGTCTTCTAGGAGTGCCACCTTCCTCTCGAACTCCGCCGCGGTGCAGTTGGGTGTCAAGTAGACGCTGACATAAGTGACAGCGCCGACGCTAGCCCAGACGTAATCGTCCCCGACACCGCGGTTGGAGACTCGAGATTGGGCGGTTCCCCTTACCCAGATAGCGGTAGTCTCTATCTCGTTCGTGATGTACGTCTGAGTCGTCCTTCTCCTGTATGGTTATTATTATTATTATTATTACTATTATTATTATTGTTATTATTATCAGCATCATCATTATTATTATTACTATATAATTCATCAAGGAGCCCGATATGAATTATGTACCGAGGAAGATCGGTATGATTTCAATGCCGAGGGTCGAACGGATTCGGATGATCACGATCTGGATGATGATCCTATGGTAGAGGGTCATCCAAAAATAAATGAATGGATAGATACCAGGAAGCCCCTTGTACGAAATCCTGGAGCTATCGTGATATCTGGATCGTTATACAGGGATTGTTCTGATGAGGAGGAGGGCATGTCGAACAGTGAACCGGTAGCAGGACCTTCAGGTATTGCTAGATCGTCAGCTGTTCGCCGGTTGAATTTCGACATTAGTGATACCAGCAGCAACGATAGTAGTGACAGTGATGATGAAGAAACAAATCCGGGAATGAGTGAAGAAGAAATTCCGCTAAATGCAGAATACGAGGAGAACGAGGATGAGGAGGAGGAGATGGAGGGAGAGGAAGAGGATGAGGAGGAGGAATGGAATGAAGAGGATGAGGAACTTTCTGAGGTTGATTCGGGTAAGCAAAAAAAATCGTTTTTTTATTTTTATAATTTTTATATAAAAATATAAACAAATATTGAAAATCTCAGGGTATTATTCCGAAGAGGAAGAAGTAGAAGAAGTTCTAGACGAATACATGTTCTATGACCGTCGAATATTTGCTCATATGATCATCGCTGGTTTTATTCGCCCCAGATTGGAAAACGAAATGCTCAAACGTTATCCAGGGGCAGTAGATGGATTCAGGCGTTAAAAAAATTTTTGTTAGTAATTCTCATATCACTCTTTTCCCATTATTATTTTAGAATTTATTCGGTTATTCGATGTAAAGTGAGTGGGATAATCTTAACTTTTTTTTCGTTTTGCAGTATGCCAAACAGGAGGAGGAGAAGATTGGGGGAATATTTTACCACCAGGACGACGTTTCCAGATAATCAACGAGCAAACTCGATACTTTCGCCGTTTCAAGACACGGGGTCGAGAAATCGTGCTGAAATTAAGGAAACCTCCGGAAAATTCAGATCAATTTTCATGGATCCAAGGTGCTATGCGCGATGTAATCACCCATCTCACCGAATCATGCGAACCCCATGATTATGCGGGGATGGAAATCAACTCTACTGGGTTTTCTCAAGGAGCGGCGTGGCTGTCTTTTCGTCCGGTACGTGATTTTTCGCTGGATGATATTTGGAAGTTGATCAACGATATTGGTCAGAGTGCTCGTGAGTTTAGAATAGTTGATGATGCGTTAGAAATAAGAATGTGTATCGTTCACGGTGTTCAGGGAGGTGGTCGCGGGGGCATTCCTCTTTCACATGAAGAGGTGGCTAAACGATCGATTTTACATATTGGTGATATCGATAATCTATGTTTACCATGATCACTCGTTACAGCGTATGCCTACGCTGAACGCGGCGAATTACGTACGGGAGAATTACATAAAACATGGCAAAAAATTCGAGACTCGCGACGAGATTATCAACGGTCTGAGGCTGCAAAGCTTGTGGAAAAAGCACGAGTAAAAATTTCGGGTCGAGGGTGTGGGTTACATGAAATAAAATTGTTCCAAAAATATTTCACTCCTCAAGGTATAGCCATAGTAGTTTATGAGTTCCTTACTTTCGGAAAACGTACACCGGCCTTGTTTGATGGGAGGGAAAATGTTATTTCGGAGTTTGGACGAATAAAGCATACTTTATATATAATTTACTACGAGCGTTCCCATCATTTTCAGCCAATTTTAAATCTAGTAGGAGCTCTGGGAAGTCGAGGATTTTGTTCTTTGTGCAACGCAAAGTATACTCGCGCGATCGAGCATCGATGTTCCAAACGATGTTCACGTTGCAAATCAAAAGATTGCAAGAATAACGGCTTGGCGCTCACTCGGTGTAATGAGTGTAATCGTTCATTTTTTGGGGCTCAATGTTTCGCGTTTCACAAGCTCCCGAGAACACGTAAAGTCCGAGGGAGTAAAAATAAACGTGAATCGAGTGTTTGCGAGATGTTAAAAATTTGTCGCGATTGTTCAAGACTCATTAAAAGCTGGAGCAAACCGCCGCATGAATGCGGAGTATCATTTTGTAAAACTTGCAAACGCATACGGCCCGTATCACATGATTGTTTTATCACTCGACTGAAAATTAAAGCATTTGATCGCAAAATACCAAAGGAAAAAAATGATTTGCGCCTGCAATTTATATTCTACGATTTTGAAACACAACAACATACACGTTTACGAGGAGATGATTCATCCCGTGTACACATTCCAAATCTTTGTGTGGCTCAGCGCGTTTGCTTATGTTATTTAAACGATGAAGAAATAGAAAACGAATGTGAAGTTTGTGGACAGAGAGAATTCGTGTTTGATGAGGACCCTATAGGAAATCTCGTGAAATTAGCCATAAATTCAAAATTCGAAAAAATAATTTGTATTGCTCATAACGCACGAGGATTTGATGGTCAATTCATACTTCGTTATCTCATTGAAGATCAAAAAACTCAGATGCCGGCACTGATACTGAGGGGAACAAAAATAATTTCGATGAAAGTAGGAAAAATTTGTTTTCTGGATAGTTTGAATTATTTACCAATGTCTCTCAGTGCTCTCCCTAAAGCATTCGGATTTTCTGACGTTGTAATCAAGGGTACATTCCCCCATTTATTCAATACTCCAGAGAACAAAAATTATGTTGGACCACTCCCTGCTTTAAACTTTTATTCACCTGAAAAAATGTTTGCTTCAGAGCTTGAACGGTTCGTAGCTTGGTACGAAGAAATACGTCAGACAGGATATATTTTTAATTTTGCCGAGGAGTTCTTGCGATATTGTCGCGATGATGTTTCGGTTTTACGTCGCGCGTGCTTGGCTTTTCGCAAATTATTTATTCAATGTGGTAATGTTTGCCCATTTTCAGAAAGTTGTACGATAGCATCAGCGTGTTCATTAGTATATCGCAAAAACTTCCTTCCTAACGACAAAATTGCATTATTGCCCCCCGGAGGATATCGATGGGCCGATAAACAATCTCGCAAAGCTGTTTCATGGCTCGTATGGCTCGAACGAGAAAAAGGCGTTATCATAGCACACGCTGGTCGCACACGAGAGCAACGTTTACCCCATGGTTTACCCCCGGTCGATGGATATTACGAAGAAAACGAAACGCGTCATGTCTTTCAATTCCATGGTTGTTTTTGGCATGGCTGTAAACGCTGTTTTCGTGTAAATAGAGACAAGCGAATGCGATGTGGAGATACGATGGATCAGCGATACGAACGAACCATAACGATTTCTTCACGGATTAGAGAGGAGGGATTTTTATTAAATGAAATATGGGAATGCGAATACGATTCTATGATTAAAAACGATGAGGATATGGAAAAATTCGTAAGAAACCATCCTATGGTTATTTTACCGCCCCTTGAACCACGCGAAGCATTTTTCGGAGGAAGGACAGAAAATTTTGTGAATCTGTATGAGGTGAAAAAAGAAGAAAAAATACGCTACGTAGATGTATGTTCACTTTACCCGTGGGTATGTAAAACCGGAAAATTTTCAATAGGCCATCCGCGTGTGTATGTAGGTGAGGAATGTCGCGTCCTCGTAGGAGGAACTAACTCGCTCGAAAGTGTTGAAGGGCTAGTCAAATGTATCGTTTTACCCCCTCGTGATTTGTAATTACCGGTATTGCCGTTCCGAGCTCATGGAAAATTATTATTCGCTTTATGCAGGTCATGCTGCTTGAATTTAAACACGCGTGAGAAATGTATGCATGAAAATCCAGATGATCGAGCGTTCGATGGTACATGGGTCGTAGATGAATTAAGAAAAGCTGTTTCACTGGGGTATTCCATATTACGCATTGATGAAATTTGGCAGTATGAAATTACTCGATACGAGCCACTGACGCAAACCGGTGGTCTTTTTGCTGAGTACATAAACACCTTTCTTAAATTCAAACAAGAAGCCAGCGGCGCACCCTCAAATTGTATCGGAAATCCCGATTCAATAAAACAGTATATCGATGATTATGAAAAGGCTGAGGGTGTCACACTCGATGCGAATGCGATAGAGGTAAACCCTGGTCTTCGCTCGCTTGCCAAATTAGCTCTTAATTCTTTTTGGGGAAAATTTGGTCAGCGTGAGAACCAATCCAATACATTAATCATTTCCTCTCGCGCTGAGCTAATGGATTTACTTACAACCCCTGAAATCGAAATTACAGGAATTCTGCCAGTCAATCATAGAATTATGTATGTAAATTACAAAAATGTGGATGAAGCGGTTCGTCCGTCACTGACGTCAAACGTTGTAATTGCTGCATATACGACAGCACAAGCTCGTCTTAAACTGTATGAATATTTGGAAGGTCTCGGCTCCCGTATTTTGTATTGTGATACTGACTCTTGTATTTATGTAAGCCGTGAACAAAGTAATGATTATGAGCCACCAATCGGTCAATTTCTCGGTGATCTCACCGATGAATTGTGTGCATACGGAGATGGAGCATACATTTCTTCGTTTGTGTCAGGAGGGCCAAAATTTTATGCTTTTATTGCACGTAAGCCTGATGGAACTACGGTCGAAGTACGCAAAGTTAAAGGTATTACTTTGAACTATGAAAATAGTCGGCAAATTAATTATCAAACGATTCGTTCATTCGTATCAGGTGAGAGAAAGTTACCGGTTGTTTTAAATTTTGACGCTATAAGGCGCACCGAATTCCATCAGGTTATTTCGCGTAAGGAAACGAAGTCATGTGCTCCTGTCAGTGTTAAGCGACAACACGACGAAGAATATCGTACTCTACCTTACGGATTTGTGGAGAGGAATGTATGAACGAAAGTAATTAGACATATGAAAAATTATTATTGGTCGATTTTTTTAATAATAGTATAATTGTATATAAAAGATACACACCAGATAGGATGTTTAATTTTTATCTTGCAAGAAATATTTCGTGTTAGAATTATTATATTTTTATTGTTAAATTTTATAACAAGAGAATTTATTTTAAAAAATGTAATGAAAAAATGTACATGGTGACTATGAATAAATTTTATACATTATTCTTTTCTTATGTATCTACGCTATTGTATTGAATCCTACTTCCTTGCTATCTTAGCTTAAAAGACCTCGCTACATTTCACCTGATGTCGCGAATTCTTTCGAAGGTCGGATATTATTTCTTAGCGTGCAGCCATCATGGATTCCTTAGAAGGTCGATGATTATTTCTTTGCATATGTTCTATATGATACTCTCTTCTACTACTTTTTTTCGCTATGAAAGAAGAAAGAGAGATAAAGAGAGAGATTCTCTCATTTATCTGAATGCCACTGTTTTCAATAATCATGTTATAAATATAATAAATACAATAACAACAATAATAAGAAATCGATAATAATTGTTATCGTTATTACAAGTAGTATCATTAACATTAAGGATAATTGAAAAAAATAAAAGGTAAACAATACTGGATAAACTCATGCTCATTATATATATATATCAAAATCATTTTTATTATTATATTTTTTGTTTATCAAATTTTACAACAAGAAAATTTATTCAAAAATATGTATTGAAAAAATGTATGCTGTAACCATGAATAAAAATTTTATATTTTATTTTTTTCTTATGTATCTACGCTATTGCATTGAACCCTACTTCCCTGTCATCTTAACTTAGAAGACTTTGCTACATTACACCCGATGTCGCGAATTCTTTCGAAGGTCGGATATTATTTCTTAGCACACGGCCATCATGGATTCTTTAGAAGGTCGATGATTATTTCTTTGCATATGTTCTATATGATACTCTCCTCTACTACTACTACTTTTTTCGCTATGAAAGAAGAAAAAGAAAAGAGAGAGAAAGAGATTCTCTCATTTCTCTGGAGGCGACTGTTTTCGATAATCTCGAAAATAAATATAATAATAACAACAATAATAATAATAATAAAAATAGATGATAATTGTTTTCGTTATTATAAATCGTAAGAGTAACATTAAAAATAATTGAAGGTGAAGAATACTGAATAAACTTGAGCTCATTCTATATACAATCGAAATCATTTCATTTTTATAATCATTTCTCATCATGGATTCACGCTGGAAGCATCCATGGACCTCCATGATTTGTGGGCCTACAGGGTGTGGCAAAACTTTCTTCGTCAAAAAATTTTTCAAATACATCCACGAGATGGCTGATGTTCGTTTCGAACGAATACTTTTTTATTACTCAGAATGGTAACCAGGATATAGGGAGTATGGTAAAAAAATCGAGTTTCGGGAGGGTTTGCCACAACCGGCTGACTATTCAACCGATCAACGACCTAAACTTATTGTGATCGATGATTTAATGCGTGAAGCCTCAAATAATAATATTGTTGATTCATTCACAAAGGGAAGTCATCATAATGTCACGTCCCGTTTTACAATAGTTCCATTTTATTCATAATCATTATTTATACTATTTTATGCTTTATGTGTTATTGCTTATATTTTATGCTTCACATTTTATCCAAAGTCCTTGTCGCGAACATAGTCTCTGTGCAATCGCCGCCGCGGGCTGGAGATATCGCGTCGAATTCCGCTGATCGCGCATCGCGCGATCCGAGGAATTCGACGGTGGAAAAACCCCGGGACTGTCCCCAAAATGCCGATTAAGCAGCAAACCCCACCGGGACGAAGCTCTCCGAGCTCCCGTCGTTCCTGTGGCGGGTGCGGCCCGACAGTCCCAACTTGGCCACGGTTCACTCCTGGGGTTGGATTAAGGCTCCGTACCGAAGCCATCCTCGCGGCGGTGTAGTAAGACCCGGTTGATCACCAGGCGGACCCGCATAGAGACATAAGTCTTCGGTTCGATAACAAACTCGCGCTTTGTCCGAAGTGTACCACCTCGCGACAGAGACGTATTATAAATATTATTTCCAATAATAAATTATTATTTCAAATTTAATCAAAGTTTTAAATCTCATTTATCAGAGTTTCTAAATAAATAGCATTTGTGAATTTCGAATCAAAAGTAAAACTCCGTATAATTCCGTTTAAATTATTTAATTCTCATCAGCGTTGTGAGTGATTTGTGGGGGAAATTGTCCCCGCGTCGTGCGTGCTGGTGTGGACGAGTGACACGCGGGGAGATTGTCCCCGCGCTGTATGCATAACGTGAATGTATGTGTGCGTGTGTGTGTCTGAGTATTGTATACGAATAAACGCACTGTTTTCCTGGATACAGACAAATGTAAGTCTTGGTTCTATTTCGGTTTATCAGTTTTCTTTCTAAAATATACCTAATTTCGACAAATAACAATAAATACCAAATTCTATTATTTTCAAACTAAATACTGTCTCGATCTTAATTATTCTAAATTACCCTGACCGATTTCCCCATTTTCTCACGAGAGTGCCGGGCCCATACGGGACGTACAGGCCCCGTCAATTTATAATTGAATTCAAATCGATTTCATCGTATTTGTTATTTCATTTCATTCTATTAAATCTTATTTCATCCTAATAAACATTACAATTGTAATCCTTCAACTCTATTTCGGTAATACAACAATTGACCCTCGCCTATAAAGCCTAGCCCTTTCACGTTACCTATTTATTTCCTCTCAGATTCTTTTACAAGTTACTTTATTATCTGAATTATTTCTTTTTATTTGGTTGTACCCTCCGTACAACCTGGTGGCAGCAACTACTATTTAATTATTATTTTATTTACCAATCTTATTTCTATTATTATTTCTCTACGTTACAAAAGTCCCTTCAGGACGTAACAATAAAAACCTAAGTGTAATCTTCATTACGCAAAATTTATTTCATCAAGGTCATGGACAAAGAGATATATCCTTAAACACCAATTATATTATTATTTTCAAAAATCCTCGGGACCGTGCTCAAATACAACATCTCGCTCGTCAAGTTTGTCCAGAAAACCCCCCATTTTTACAAGAGGTGTATTTCGATGCGACATCAGCGCCTCACGGTTATCTCTTACTTGATCTGAAACAATCGACACCTGATAATTGTCGATTTCGCGCATGCGTATTTCCTAATGATCAATTTAATTACGTTTATATACCGAGAAAAGAAATAAAAATACGTGACACATCTCACGATGTTCCAGTAATGCACTTGTAATGGCAGCGCAAGGAGATCTCGGAAAAAAACATACCATACTTTTACAAGCTCTTTGCTATTTGACGCAAAAACAACTTCGCCAAATTTTACGAATTATCGATTCATCGTTAATTCGTAGCATTTGCGAATGTGCGCTCAATGTATTACACGGTAACGTGAATCTCAAAGTTAGCGAAAGACGACGATTGCGACGGTATGCTGTACTGCTTCGTTGCTTAGCTGAAAAACGCGGAAATTGGAAAGCTAAAAGACATCTCATTGTCAATCGCTGCACTACTTTTCTCAAACTTCTTCTTATTCCGGTTTTGAATTATTTCAAAAATGGAACATGCGAGAAAAATGGTACTCATTTCACATGATAATCTACATCGTCTTACAAGGAAAGGTACTTTGGTGTCCCCCTCCGATTTTGATAATTTTTATATATGTTATAGTCCATCGAAAATTAAGAGACACGTAATTTTTTTTATCGGCTTAAAGTTATTTTTAAGGGGTGAAATCGACCCCCAAAGTTGAGCATGTTTTGCATCTGGTAGAGTGTTTCATATAGAAGCACTTAACCGATCGTAACGAAACCAATTGCAAAACGTTTTTCACGTCAAATAACCTGTATATAATGTTCAACTTCTTATGCACCCCTATTACATGGGGATGATTCACCCCCGAATATCCAGAATTCTTTTGTATAAAAAAAACTTGCAATCCGATTTCAATAAAACAAACGCCATTTTGCAGAGCAAAAAAAATAAAATTGACGTATTTTTGGGTTTTTCTCAGATTAAAAAAATTAAGGGGGTAAAACACCCTTAAAATGTCAAATTTCATTTTGAGCACTGTCCCCTTCCGATTTCAATATTTTTTTTATAAAATGTAGCTTATCGAAAAATAAGACCACCTATTATTTTTATTGGCTCAAAATTATTTTTAAGGCGTGAAATCAACCCCCAAAGTTGGGCATGTTTTGCATCTGGTAGAGTGTTTCATATAGAAGCACTCAACCGATCGTAACGAAACCAATTGCAAAACGTTTTTCACGTCAAATAACCTGTATATAATGTTCAACTTCTTATGCACCCTTACTTACTGCAGGGGGCTGAACCACCCCCTGACATTCATAATTTTTTGTATAAAAGAAAAATTGTCATTCGATTTCAATGGAAAAACCAACATTTTGAAAAGCAAAAAAAAATTATAGTGAATGTGTCTAGATTTTTCGAATAAAAAAAATTAAGGGGGTAAAACACCCCTAAAATCTCAAATGTCATTTTGCGCACTTAAATGATAAAATTCAATTCAATTGGTCTCATTATCATTGCGTATCGACTTATATGCTAAATAATATTTATTTCGCATGTACATCCGCTGCCCTTCTGACATGCTTCACGTTTATAAAGAAGTGTTGGTATCCGTTCTATTTATATAAGTTTCTATTTTGAACGATTTACGAAAATAAAAAAAAAACTCAAATATCAAAAGAGTCGCATCAGCAATTCACCGCCCAGAATGTAAACAAAGCTGGCTCATGCCTTGCCATATTCTTATTCATATCAAGAACCGCTATAGTGGCTCGACCCCAAGTATTCTTGAAAAAGCCAGTTCGCTCAGGCTAATGTTTGAGGTATATCCGAAAACCAAATAAAAATGCTGTTTTCGTGGTGATGTCAGATCAAACCGCCCACTCAAGATGAAAAAGGTAAAACTGACTTTATATTATTCCAGAAGTTAAGTTGCTGTTCGACTGTTGATCAGTCATTATCGTGTCCGCTATCGTGAATACCGTATTGTTATTAACATGTCCATCAATCCAATGAACGTAATAAGACTGTTGTTTCTTACATTCGAGGTAATGAACATTCCTGACAGTCCTGTTAACAATAATGAAGTGGAATTGAAAGAGAGTTTCGCGGAAATTCTGAAGGCCTCTATGGCAGAGTTCAATCAGTTAGAAATCGTCGAAGATACGACATTAGATTTTCAAGAACCGTTTAGAGATGTCATAGTAGAACCTGTCGAAGATAATGACATCGAATGGGGTCTTGGAGAATCTCCATTAAGCCCTGAAACGTGTACTGACGATGAAGAAGATTTGAGCTACGACTACAAACAAAGAGCTGTTGAGTACTGGAGAAGTGCAAAAACGAAACAAAATAGGAAAATAGAAACAGTCCAAAACCGATTTAAACTCGTTAAATCTGTGCGCCAATTAAGGCGCTGGGCTCAACAAATTAATAAAGGCGGAACTTACAAGGAAAAATTGTCGCGCATTTCTGAATATACAATCGATAATTTAAAAAGCGCCATAGAAGCAGGTCTCATTGTACACGATATCGATCTTCGGAGATGGGCATTACAAGCCCAAAAATTGATTGGGCATGAGAATTTGCGTTTCAGGGCTTCGCCAACATGGATAAAAAAGTTTAAAAAAGTTCATCGAATAACAAGTAGAAAAATAAATAAATTCGTGACAAGAAAGACTCTCGAATCAAAGGACATATTACAAAACGATGCTAATAAATTTGTCTCCGCAGTTCAATTGAAAATTGAGGAATATGGCTTGGAAAATATTTATAATTCTGATCAAAGTGGTTTCCAATTAGAAGTCCATTCAGGGCGAACGTTAACAGAAGAAGGTACAAAACAAGTAGAATGCCTTGTACAATCCGTTTCAGCGACAACCCATAGCTACACCATCCAGCCGACAATATCAGCAGCAGGAAAATTGTTGTCACCTCTTCTGATAATTTTAAAAGAGCCATCCGGGCGGTTGGGGCCAATCGTAGAACGAACCATTTTTCGACCTCCCAATGTTTTTATAAGTGTTTCAAAATCTGGCAAGGCTACATCAGGTACGTTGGTATGTAATATTCAAATATAAAAAATAGATGTGCTATTAATTTTTACATATTGATTTATAGAACATTTCAAAGTATGGCTTCAAGAAGTGTTCTTCCCAAATGTCGGTGAGAAAAGTGTGCTTTTAATAGACTCATGGAGTGGACATTGCCCTAGTGTTGTCACGGAAGTTACACCACATAACAAAGAAATTGTTACAATGATCATACCGAAAGGAACAACAGGGAATATCCAGCCACTTGATGTCTTCGGATTTAGAATTTGGAAAAATTATGTCAGACATTTTTCAGACAGTGTCATGTTACTTGATTATGATTTAAGTCTACATTTACGAAATAATATAATCAAGCTGCAATCTCTAGTACATAATCAATTATCATCTCCGAGGTACGAAAATTTATTTCGATATGCCTGGTTCAAAAGTGGGTACATAGAAGAACGACCTGAGCATTTCGAAAATCCCGTTGAATTCGCTTTTGGTATGTCATCTCAAACACAATGTGAAATTGAAGGCTGCACAAATGTGGCTGTAGTAAGATGTTCATGGTGTAAAAAGTCACTTTGTTTCAAACATTTCTTCGAAGAACATCATTACTGTTCAAAATATAATCATTAAGTTCAGGAATGATAATTGAAACGAAAATTTGAATTGGAATCTATTTTTACTACATGAAAGATTTTAGCGCCTATGTATAACCTATATATATATATTTGTGTACAGACCATGTGTATACAAAAATAAAAAATCGTGAAGCTCACGACCACCGAAGATGTAGGAGTACTCAATTTTTCATATAATTAAAAAGCCGATGTACATGCGAAATAAATATTATTTAGCATATAAGTCGATACGCAATGATAATGAGACCAATTGAATTGAATTTTATCATTTAAGTGCGTAAAATGAAATTTGAGATTTTAGGGGTGTTTTACCCGCTTAATTTTTTTTATTGGAAAAATCTAGACACATTCACTATAATTTTTTTTTGCTTTTCAAAATGTTGGTTTTTCCATTGAAATCGAATGACAATTTTTCTTTTATACAAAAAATTATGAATGTCAGGGGGTGGTTCACCCCCCTGCAGTAAGTAAGGGTGCATAAGAAGTTGAACATTATATACAGGTTATTTGACGTGAAAAACGTTTTGCAATTGGTTTCGTTACGATCGGTTGAGTGCTTCTATATGAAACACTCTACCAGATGCAAAACATGCCCAACTTTGGGGGTTGATTTCACGCCTTAAAAATAATTTTGAGCCAATAAAAATAATAGGTGGTCTTATTTTTCGATAAGCTACATTTTATAAAAAAAATATTGAAATCGGAAGGGGACAGTGCTCAAAATGAAATTTGACATTTTAAGGGTGTTTTACCCCCTTAATTTTTTTAATCTGAGAAAAACCCAAAAATACGTCAATTTTATTTTTTTTGCTCTGCAAAATGGCGTTTGTTTTATTGAAATCGGATTGCAAGTTTTTTTTATACAAAAGAATTCTGGATATTCGGGGGTGAACCATCCCCATGTAATAGGGGTGCATAAGAAGTTGAACATTATATACAGGTTATTTGACGTGAAAAACGTTTTGCAATTGGTTTCGTTACGATCGGTTAAGTGCTTCTATATGAAACACTCTACCAGATGCAAAACATGCTCAACTTTGGGGGTCGATTTCACCCCTTAAAAATAACTTTAAGCCGATAAAAAAAATTACGTGTCTCTTAATTTTCGATGGACTATAACATATATAAAAATTATCAAAATCGGAGGGGGACACCAAAGTACCTTTCCTTGTTAGTGAGATCCAGCATAAAACCGCTGACCCACATACTTCTCCTTCAGCAACAATGTTGAATTCCGTTCAAACGACGGGAACCCCCCTTTCTCGTTTAGACACTGAGTTGGCTGAAATTTTAAACTCGAACTCATATGCTAGTGATAGAGATAAATTGACGGCGTATCTACAGATTTTACATAGATATTTACGTCTCACACCACACTCACAACATGATGAGAGGGCTAAACATGTACTTGAGAAGAATACATCCGGAATAGAAGGTGAAACGTCAGAAAAACGCTCATTGCAGGATGAAATGGAACGTGATACAATGAAACAATCGACCGCAATGAAATCCCAATTAACGGGACAGACCTAGTTGGAACGTCAAAAAAAAGGCCTTTTTTCCGATTTTTTTTTGGTCAAACGATAAAATAATTCACAACAAAAGTTCTTCCGTTTAAAAGATACATATGTAATGTATATGTTGCAATTTTTTCAACGCAATACATATCGAAATAAGCTGGTGACCGTCAATTGCCGAGGACGCTGCAAAAAAAAACACGGTTTGCGGTGATCAAGCTCACGCTGCAACGGCTCATCTGAAACAAAAAAAACGGAGGGGATTTTTAGTTAATGATATAATGCTCCGGTTGAACGTAGGGTTTTGAAAAATTTCCATTTTTCACAAAATGGCGGCCGTTAAAAGTCAAAAGTGTTTTTTTGACCAAAATATCAGTTCCATTTTTTGCTATTAAAAATAAAAATAATTATCCAAAAAAAAAATCCTTCGTTCATATGGAGGACTACCATGTATAGAAGAAGTGATATAAATTTCAACCCGATCGGTAAAGCCGTTCTCGAGCTACAGTGATCACCGACTTCAAAAACATGGTTTCGAGAAAAACGCACTTAAAGTTTTGAGTACGGTTTGCATGGCTCAGACACGACGTGCTACAAAGTCTTGTATTTCGGCGAATAATGGTCCGATTTACATTTACCTGGGCGGAAAATGTTCGTAAGAGATTCTACTTTTTGAAAATGAAATAAAAAAAAAATCGATTTTTCGAAAATTCTAACTAGGTCTGTCCCGTTAAATGACATTCTCATCATTGACAGCGTTCCAAAAAAATTTCACCCAAAAGCCAAAATGTTATTGCGAAACTTACATAGAAATACTTCACCCTCAAAGCAAATGAGTTGGGATGTGAATGGTGTTGTGTCTATAGGTGGTACCAGAATTCCTAATTCTAATATTGTTGATCTTATCAACGATGCTATGCGTGCTAGAAAACGCGTGAAACCTATCGGACAAGCTCATTTCGCCGCACATCTCCGGAAGATACAGACGCCTCGAGAATTCATTGGAAATCCTGAGGTACTGGAAGAACCTATGGTCGTAGACACATCAACCCCTCGTGAACGCATCATATCACCAGAGCCTGCTGATGTATACAGCTTAGATTCAAGTAGTAGTAGTAGTTGTAGCGAGTACGAGGAGACGCGTGGTACGGGGTTTCAACCTGAACATTCGCGTGGAACTGCAGAAAGTGACACCGCTGCTCACAATAAAACAAAATCTCAACAAGGTCGCGGCCACTCAGGCAAACAACGAATTGTCTGGTCAGCATTGAAATTATGAAGCGGTTTGAAATGACCTACTATAACCCCTCCCACCCTGCTTCCTTTTCTCGTGCTGAAAATTTAAAAAATGTTAAAGGTGTTGACAAAAATAATGTCGTACCATGGCTGGAAAGTCAAGACGCTTATACCAAGCATCGGCTTATACGCCGTCGATTTCCTCGACGGCTGTATAACGTTAATAATATTGACGATGTATGGGAGGCAGATCTGGCTGACCTTCGATCCATAGCAACGTATAACGACGGTTACAAATATATTCTAGTTGTAATCGATGTATTGAGTAAATTCGCCTGGATTGAGCCTTTATACGATAAAACGAGTGGGAGTGTGACTCGAGCTTTCTCACAGATACTTTCACGTTCGACCCCTAGATTCCCTCTTCAATTGCAAACAGATCGTGGTAGAGAATTCACAGGAATTCCATTCCAAGAATTTTTAATAAAAAAAAAATATTATTTTTCGCGCAGCTCGTAACCCAGATATCAAAGCATCGATCGCTGAACGATTCAACCGGACACTTAAAGATCGAATGTGGCGATATTTCACGTATACGCGAAACAAACGATATATTGATGTTTTACAAAAATTCGTACATGCTTATAATCAAGGGCGTCACTCGGGTACGCAAATGCGTCCCTCTGAGGTGACTTTAGAAAATGCTAGTATAGCTCGCGAAAATCTCACTCGACGATATACTTCTTCGAGGAAAAAATTGCAAAGCAAATTACCTAAATATAGTGTGGGAGACTTACAAGGAAACCTTCCCAGGTGTACCCCGCCGATTTTGTTCCGCTTGGAGTATGTTATTCTACATTGAAATCTAAGAGATACCTATTTTTTCTTTTTTGCGGAAACTCATATTTAAGGGGTGAAACACACCCCTAAAGTTGAGGTCTCCTAGAGCAGGTTGTTCAGTTCCATATATATGCAGACAAGGGGGCAAAATCAAACCAATTGCATTCAATGCTTCATAAAAAGTTATGACTACTCGATTTTTTTCAGCCCTGAGGGGGTGAATAAGCCGAAGTTATAGGGGTTGAAAATTAAAAAAACGTTATAACAAACAGAATATCCTCGATATGGAAGTGAAAAAAATGTGATCATACCAAACGCTCTGTAGAAACAAATTTTATTCCTAGTGGTGTGTATCGTTCTATCGATATTCTACTGGAGACAATAAACAAATTACCATGCATATCAGATCGTTTAGAATTTAAACGGGAGCATAATGGATGTGTTAACCCATTAACGCCGAAGAATCGTGTTTTTTTTCTCATTTTCAAGCTAGATTCTTATCATCGAAAAAAAATCATTTGCAAATAAAAAATATGTTCCCTTGTACTTTCGAGTGTCCCCTTTCCGAATCCGGAGTCAAAATTGGGTTTTGTCCATTAGAAAAAAAAATATGGCCTTTTTTAAACAAAAAAAACCGAAAAAATCGAAGACATTTTTTTTTCAATATTTTTTTTCTCATTGAAGACGCGCGAGGATCCCACTTTTTCTTCAACCATGAGTGCACAAAATAGTTGTAGTTTAAGAATATATTTTTTTAATTTGTCGACATTGACATTTTCACCCCCAAAATGGCGCTTTTCATCCCTTCAGCAGGAAGACAATTTTCACTCTCGGTGCCCGACAAAAAAAATATTCCAATCTTAACGAAAATTGGTATCCCGGGGTTTTCAAGGTCGCTGATTACGATTCCGCCCTCAAAATTCGAAAATTCAGAATGGCGGATCCAATATGGCGGACCCAAATTCAAAAACTTACTTGAATCGGATGAAATGTGGCACTCGGGAGTTTTCGAGGTCGCTGATTACAAATCTGCCCTCAAAATTCGAAAATTCAAAATGGCGGATCCAATATGGCGGACCCGAATTCAAAAACTTACTTGAATCGGATGAAATGTGGCACTCGGGGGTTTTGGAGGTCCTTGATAACGAATCTGGCATCATCATTTCAAAATTCAAAATTGCGGATGCAATATGGCGGACACCTTCCCATTAACGCCCAGTTATTATCTAACGTTTATTGAAGAATTGACAACTTTATATAAATGTAAATAATAATCATTCAATAGATTCACATTTTATGATCATATATTATATTTTTCATGTGTCGAATAAAAATTGACGTTGCAGAGGCTGAGAAATCTCCGATTTTCTTACATTTCATCTTGTTTTTGTTTGTACGGGTCATCATTGAATATTATCCCTGATACAAATATATTTATTATCCATGAATATTTCTGTCTGCAAATAAGTTTTGTATATGCCTATCACATCTTTTTTCAATTTTTCACGTTTGTGGAGTGCGGATCGTTCACATTGCTAATGATATTTTATTTTCTGTAAAAAATATTAGCTCAGAATTTTTGTGTTCATTTTAGGTCTGCCAATATTCCTTATCTGAATAATTTGGTTTCTATTTTCGTAGAACTTGTCTTGAGACTAAATCGAACTCACTTATATACCTAAATTTCAGCTCAGTACCTCAACAAAATTTATTCATAAAATATTGTTTTATCATCTTTATTGCTCCTGAGTGAATTCACTTCTTCGATAATTTTTATCTCATCGGCAGCGTGAGCATATTGACAATATTACCATTATGTCTCGAAAACGACCAAGGCAATCTATTCCTTCTCATGTAGAGTTTGAAATGGATACTTCTGACGATAATTGTGACGGGCTCGTCGCGATTCCGAATCCAGACAATTCTGGTTGTTCTAGTGATTCCGATTCTGATTTTGAATCAAACGATCACCTTTCGAGTATCACTTATAAACAAGCATCGGAAAATTACACAGATAATCAATGTAAATTGGAAGGAGATCACCAATATAAGTGGATGGTTGGTGAAAAGAGCTACCCGAATGAGACTGAAGACAAATTATTACTAACTGACGGTGTAAAAAAAAGTATTCAAAAAAGTGAGCCGATACAACTGTTTGAAAAGTTTTTCTGCATGGAAATGAAAACATACATTATTGACTCATGTAAAGAGAATGGGTTTGAATTGCAGTTGGATGATTTGAATACTTTCATTGGCATCATCATTGTAAGCTCGTTCAATAAAAGAAAATCTCAAAGAGACTATTGGTCATCTGATCCCTTCTTATTATGTGAGGTGGTTTCTTCTGCAATGCAACGCGATACATTTGAGAAAATCAAATCAGAATTAAAGTATTCGATGCCTAAAGACAATGATCCCAGTGATAAGGCATGGCGCGTTCGTAAATTACTACAATTATTTCAGAGAAATATTCGTCAGTTTGGCTTGTGGAAGACTGCGTTATCTGTTGACGAAATGATGGCCAAATCATATGCAAGAACATCGCTAAAACAGTTTATCCGGGGAAAACCCATACGATTCGGACTAAAATTTTGGGGTCTTTGCACCGCCGATGGATACCTGTTGAATCTCGATTTATATTGTGGAAAAAATTCATCAATTGGAGATAAATTGGGTAAATGTGCTCTAGGTTCTCGTGTAGTGATGCAATTATTGGATCCATTTCTCAGATCTATCCCTCCGAAGAAGATATCTCAGTTCCATCTTTACTGCGATAATTTTTTTACGAATTTCGATCTCCTAGTACATTTGAAAAAGTTAGGTTTACAATGTACAGGAACTATAAGAGAAAATCGAGTCAAAGAAAAAAATGTAATCGACAAAAAGTCTCCACGAGGTACGTATGTTGTGAAGCATGATCAAAACAGCGGAATAAACTACATAACTATCGTAGACTCGAAACCAGTTTCGATCACTTCTACCGCTGCAGGGGTGACTCCTCTATTACCGTCTAAGAGATTTAGCTCGAGTGCACATTCAAAAATTGAGATTCCGTTTCCACAAGCATTTCATCTCTACAATAAATTCATGGGCGGAGTAGACGTTCACGATGGACATTGCAACAACTTGCTTCCAAGTATCCGTTCAAAAAAATGGACATGGGTCGTCTTTATTAGATTTATACAGGCCGCCATTGTGAACTCAGTCGTGATTTTCAACGCAACTGGAGATAAAACAAAAAAAATTGGTTCAAAGCAATTCGCAATTTCGATTTCTAAATATTACTTAGAGAGGGGAAAACTAAAACGGAACAAAGCACACGATACTTTCCGTCACAGCAAACAAGCTCGTTGTTCAATCTGTCCAATAAGAACATATACGTACTGTAAGGACTGTAATGCTTACTTCTGTAGTGCTTGTATGAAAGCGAAACACGTAATCAGGCTTCGGGGATAAGCAAAGGGCGCATTTACAACCAAGCACCCCAAAAAGTGAGAGGCAAGGGGACTCACTCGAATCAAGCACCCCAAAAAGTGAGAGGCAAGGGGACTCACTCGAATCAAGCACCCCAAAAAGTGAGAGGCAAGGGGACGCACTCAAATCAAGCACCCCAAAGGAGAAAGGATTTCTACCACATCCATGTCGTTTTCTCTGGGTAATGCTCTTAAGTAATTCTCTGGGTAATACTCTTAAGTAGAATAAGGAATTATAAGTTTATCCGTTGAGTAATGCGGAGTGATGAATTTCTATAAATTTGTCAATTTGTCAATATATAAAGTTGTCAATTCTTCAATAAACGTTAGATAATAACTGGGTGTTAACGGGAAGGTGTCGGCCATATTGCATCCGCCATTTTGAATTTTGAAATGATGATGCCAGATTCGTTATCAAGGACCTCGAAAACCCCCGAGTGCCACATTTCATCCGATTCATACAGTTTTTGAATTTAGGTCCACCATATTGGATCCGCCATTTTGAATTTTCGAATTTTGAGGGCAGATTTGTAATCAGCGACCTCGAAAACCCCCGCGTGCCACATTTCATCCGATTCAAGTAAGTTTTTGAATTCGGGTCCGCCATATTGGATCCGCCATTTTGAATTTTCGAATTTTGAGGGCAGATTTGTTATCAGCGACCTCGAAAACCCCCGAGTGCCACATTTCATCCGATTCAAGTAAGTTTTTGAATTTGGGTCCGCCATATTGGATCCGCCATTCTGAATTTTCGAATTTTGAGAGCGGAATCGTAATCAGCGACCTTGAAAACCCCGGGATACCAATTTTCGTTAAGATTTGAATATTTTTTTTGTCGGGCACCGAGAGTGAAAATTGTCTTCCTGCTGAAGGGATGAAAAGCGCCATTTTGGGGGTGAAAATGTCAATGTCGACAAATTAAAAAAATATATTCTTAAACTACAACTATTTTGTGCACTCATGGTTGAAGAAAAAGGGGGGGTCCGCGCGCGTCTTCAATGAGAAAAAAAATATTGAAAAAAAAATGTCTTCGATTTTTTCGGTTTTTTTTGTTTAAAAACGGCCATATTTTTTTTTCTAATGGACGAAACTCAATTTTGACTCCGGATTCGGAAAGGGGACACTCGAAAGTACAAGGGAACATATTTTTTATTTGCAAATGATTTTTTTTCGATGATAAGAATCTAGCTTGAAAATGAGAAAAAAAACACGATTCTTCGGCGTTAATGGGTTAAAGTCTCGCGAAAACATGACGAACCACGGTATCACGGTTTTCATCTTTCTCCATTCATTGCAAAAGTCTTAGGGTTCGGTGAAGCGGCTCGAGAACAAACAGGTATCAGCTTCAAAAATCCGTATAGAGGTGCTCAACCTGCATCGCTAGCTCTCGCAATTCCAAATAGCATGTTTGTGTATTCCGATATTTGCGAATCTTATATAACTGGTGATGTTCAAACACCATTATTGTCTGTGGTCCCCATAGAGATGAATGGTGAATATGTTTATGGTTCGAACAGAATTAAACATTTCCCTGCTCCACGATACATTCCTCTCATACACAATGAATTTCACACGATCGAGATCGATATAAGAGACGAGTTTGGTCAACCTATTCCATTCGAAGAGGGGACGTTGACCGTAACACTACACTTCAAACGCTTACATTAAGCAATTGATGGAGCATTACTACGAGGACGACGATTCACTGATAGGGTTGGGACGGCGTAGATATGCCGGGATAAGTCACGTCTATATTGGTACTCCAAACCAACGAGGACACGGGATCGGAAGTTTTCTCGGAGGGCTCTTTCGACGTGTATTGCCGCTACTGCGTAAAGGAGCCGCTGTGATAGGAAAGGAGGCGCTTCGCACGGGAGCTAACATAGCATCCGATGTCGTCAGAAACAACATGAATCTAAAGGAAGTATTCCATACGAGAGTACGTGAATCTGGAAAAAAATTGAAACGCAAGGCTGAGGAAAAAATCGAAAAACTGATGACAGGGTCTGGCTATAAAATGAGAAAAATTGCACAATTCAACCATTCTCACAGCGATCGTGCCACGAAACGAATCGCTCTGAAGAAGAAGAAGAAGAAGAAGAGTACTACCAAAGCGAAAAAGAAAAGTAAAAAAAAGAAGTCTGTCAACAAACGGAAAAAATCATCGAAAAAGAAAAAAAATCTTCGTACTGTTGCTGATATATTTGCATAAAAGAGATTGCTGTATAAAAAAGAATGGCTTTCTTACATACTCACTCTTGCGAGTGTTTGAAATCAGAACTCGAACTATTTTCGCTACCTCCTACACAAACTACGATAGAAGGTTCAAATTGGGTGCATTATAGATCCATTTCTTCCTTGACAGATGATTCTCCGATAGAATTTGTCATTCCAGGGCAAGGTGACGAGTACATTGATCTCGCTCATACTATGCTCAGTCTTCGCGTGCAAATAAAAAATTCTACTGCTCTTCCTTCCTCCTCCAAAGTAGAAGGGTTGAAAGATGCAGGTAGCATGTTACCAGATATTGGCCCGGTAAATAATTTACTGCATTCTATGTTCAACCAGGTGGATGTGTACTTAAACCAGAAACTCGTCTCACCACCGAATAACGCTTACGCGTATAGAGCATACATAGAAACATTGTTGAATTACGGACCAGCAGCTAAAAAATCTCATCTCACTTCCGTTCTGTGGTATGATGATACCCCGGGAAAAATGGATGATACTGGTTTCATAAATAATACCGGATTGCGAGAATGATCAAAACTACTTTCCATAGGAAAAACGGTTGATTTACTCGGTCATTTACATTGTGACATTTTCAATCAAGAACGTTTCCTCTTGAATGGAGTAGAAATGCGATTGCGACTTGTACGCGCGAGAGACTCGTTCTGTCTCATGAGCTCTAAACAGGATATTCCATATGGATTAAGTATCCTCGAAGCTACACTACTAGTACGACGAACCAAAATTTCACCAGGAGTTTTACTCTCTCACGCTCATGCATTGGCAAAAACAACAGCAAAATATCCGCTTACTCGCGTTGAAGTTAAAGCTGTTTCACTGCATGCAGGTATACTTGGGGAAACGATAGACAATATCGTGCTCGGACAACTACCAAAACGGATCATCATCGGTTTCGTCGATAACCGAGCATACAACGGGAACGTTGAAATGAAACCGTTTAATTTTCAAAACTATAAAATCAATTATCTATCATTGTATATGGATGGAATACAAGTACCTTCTAGACCACTGCAACCGGATTTTACGCAAAATAATCTCTACGTCGATGCCTACCATACATTATTTTCGGGTACCGGTGTACATTTTCTGAACGAGGGTAATTCAATCAATCGAGAAAATTATCCAAATCGATATTGTCTTTTTGCATTCGACTTGACACCTGATCTTTCTGCGAACACCAGTTCGCATTGGAATTTGGTAAAACATGGTAGTGTGAGGATCGAGGTACGATTTGCCCAAGCATTGACGTCAACTGTAAATTGCATCGTCTATGCTGAATATGATAATGTTCTTGAGATCGACGCCTCGCGACAGATAATTGCTGACTTCAGCGGTTGAGCACCGACAAAGGAGGGGATCGTGTTACTAAGCATTTCTCATTCGTTACCGAAGTGATTTTAAGGTAGAAAAACAGCTCAGTTTATCGTGTGCCTCTGACCAGTACGGATGTAAAAATGCAAATAATTATCGATATCCAAGGAATGCGTGACAGAGAGCACAATTTCCTTCCAAAAGAAGTAGCCGTTGTTGCTCTATTCTAACCGTTTACAATGCATTGGATCGTTTCTCCTCCGTATGCATTCAGCGAGCTTCCCAGCGAAATAAGACATGAAAATCAAAGTTTAACACTTTACCATCACGGTTTGGAGTGGTATGAGGGAGATGTTTCCTGTAAACAACTCTATGCTAATTTGCGAGAAATAACACGTCATGCTAAAACTATTTGGACCCGTGGGCATGAAAAAGCTCATTTATTGAGTCAAGTGATTACCCGAGAAATCAACGATCTTGAAAATCCAAAATGGGGATGTCCAAGTTTAAAAAAATTATCCACATCACGCAGCAGATGTCTACGACATAGTTTGGGAGTTGTAAACCATCGAATCGCTGTGCTTTAACACAGGCTCTCATGTTGAAGAAATTTCTTTTCCGAAGAAATTCAGAAACCGATGCACTACTCCCGCTAGAGGATAAAAAAAATGAAGAGACGGAGGAAAAAAATGATGGTTCATTCATCGAGTATATTGACTGCTTTCCGTGCATAAATATTTCTCAAAACGAGAGTCTCGTTTGAAGGAATAAAAAATTAATCATCAGCATAATCACCAGTCTACTGTTGCCATGCTACAGGAGTGGAATTACGTATAAAGTTGAAAAGTTAATCTTTTCGCCATTTCTTTATCTGCTGACGGAGCATGAACACACAGCATATACGGGACGCTCTACGATTTTTACCGATCGCTACCACTGGTGTATTTCCGGCTGACGAAATTCCTCACACGTGGACAAGACCCGTGGGAATAATCGCCAACACAGATGAACACACCAAACCTGGTGAGCACTGGGTCGCAATGTACGTCGATCGAGCTGGAAGAGGATGGTACTTCGATAGCTACGGATTGCCGCAATCATCCCACAACACCTCGCACGACTTCGGAGAAATTGCAAACTCTTCCGTTTCAACGTTAAACAACTCCAAAGTGATTCTTCAGACGTGTGTGGCCAATTTTGTGTTATTTTTTTGCACCTTATGTCTTGTGGTTTTAGTATGGCTAAATTCAACAATCTCTTCTCTGATAACCCCCGAAAAAATGATGAAATAGTGCGTGAATACTATAAAACCTTTGCCTCTCGACAGGTGAATAATAATATTCGTAAAAATAATTCTATGAACGGTGGGAGTAGTTTCACCGACCGTAAACCTGCATGTACACAGTGATGTTGTATGCGTCGATGAGAGAGAACAGAGTGTATCAATTTTATTAACAATATCATTCTCATAATAAAAATGGGATTTTTTCATAATTTTATAAAACCAATGTACTCTATGGATAAAAAAAGAAAAAATAAAAGCTGATAAAATGTATTCAATTGAGTTATTGACTCTCCCCACCCTCAAAAGAAAAAAAAAAGAAAAAACACAAAAAACCGTACAGTTATGGTACCCCTCACAAAAACTCCCCCTTCTCCCCTCACCAGGCCATCAAGCTATTTACCTGTGGAATGGGGGTAAAAATAGCTTGGCGTGGGTAACCGCCTGGTGGGGGGAGGAGTGGGGATGAGAGTGGGGGGCGCCATAGCTGTACGTAATCTACTTATATATATATATATATATATAATTATTCTTACATTATATTACATTATTATATATTACATTATATTATACTATTACATTATATATATTGTAACGCTTTTTCCTTATAAAACGTTCAAATATAATTTGATTCTCGATAATTTATGGGCGCCAGTCTAAGAATTATTATTAGACAATTTTTTATTAATTTCTCGAGAACAAAAGGAGGTGTTACCCGGCGATAGCTAACATTTTCCCAAATGGTTGGTAGAGGGGCAAGGTCAGACGACTGCACAAAATAAATCACATAAATTCTTACCAAAGTCCGGAATTACAAAATTGTTTTATTAGAACAATAAATTATGAAATTGAAATGAATAATTTTAAACAATACAATGATTGATAATTTATTTCCGGAAAAATAATTAAATGACAAATTATAAATTAATATTCAATAATCCGATATAACAATTTATTTTATACTATTTTTAAGTCAAAGTTTTGTTAACCGTCACAGGAAATTCGAACGAACGTTTTTCATTCTTTTCCAAATTAATTCTTTCAGGATACGCCTTAACGAATTTTACACGATATTTAAAACGTTCGTTCATTCAATTCTCATTAAAATCAGGACTCGTATGAACCATATAAAAGTAGAATTCCTCTCGGCAATTCAATAATTTATACAACGAAATTTTAAACGTAAGATTTTATCACGTGACAAGACTTTATCGAAAACCTCCCGAACGCGAACGTACTCCGAAACAATATCGCTTTTTAACGCTAAATTTCAACAACCAAATCGAGATCTCTAAATCACAAAATTACACAAAATTAAAGCGAGACGACGGCTCACCGCTACAGTTTCAGTAGGTGGAATTCCGGAAAAAGACCACGGAAAAGTTCCCCTCGAATATCCGGTAACGTCGTATTTTTGATCGGGTTGGCGACGGCTCGAAAGAAGACGCTTGTCCTCGTTGTTGTTCAAAACGAAAGTCCTGGATACTCATCGAGGGTGCGTATTTATTGTCGACGCGAATTAGGGTCCTAACCCCCCACCCTTTGCCTACTCGCGGGATCTGGATCTTTCTCGAAGTTTCGCTCGTAACATTTCGAATTTAAATCTCGAATTAGCGACATTGCTGACCGACGATGGATCTCGGTACAGCCGAGACTTGCCGAAGAATCCCGATGCTGATATTCGCATCCTGTTAAGTTCGACAGCTCCAGATGAGGGCTTCGAGCTAGCGACCCATGCTCGATATTATTTTTCTCTCGATGGTGACTTTGACGCCTATGCCTTCCCTTACAACGAACCGACGATATTGATAACTGCGATGTTTTTGTCTCTCTCTCTCTCATAGTTGTTGCCGAATGAAACCGTCGCTCACAATAATAATAAAATAATTCAAAATAAAATTAATAATATGGAAATACGCTCGCATTTGGCTTTTCTGGATTTTGCTCAAGAGAAATTCTTCAACGAGAAGAATCGTTCTCTCCCGAGCCGTGCCCATTTTTATACTTTATGTGACGTGGACAAAATTAACACGTCACAACACCTTCCCCCCTACGAAAAAGGACGACCCGGCCGATCAAGACCGACGCCTAACGGGACAGACCTAGTTAGAATTTTCGAAAAATCGATTTTTTTTTTATTTCATTTTCAAAAAGTAGAATCTCTTACGAACATTTTCCGCCCAGGTAAATGTAAATCGGACCATTATTCGCCGAAATACAAGACTTTGTAGCACGTCGTGTCTGAGCCATGCAAACCGTACTCAAAACTTTAAGTGCGTTTTTCTCGAAACCATGTTTTTGAAGTCGGTGATCACTGTAGCTCGAGAACGGCTTTACCGATCGGGTTGAAATTTATATCACTTCTTCTATACATGGTAGTCCTCCATATGAACGAAGGATTTTTTTTTTGGATAATTATTTTTATTTTTAATAGCAAAAAATGGAACTGATATTTTGGTCAAAAAAACACTTTTGACTTTTAACGGCCGCCATTTTGTGAAAAATGGAAATTTTTCAAAACCCTTCGTTCAACCGGAGCATTATATCATTAACTAAAAATCCCCTCCGTTTTTTTTGTTTCAGATGAGCCGTTGCAGCGTGAGCTTGATCACCGCAAACCGTGTTTTTTTTTGCAGCGTCCTCGGCAATTGACGGTCACCAGCTTATTTCGATATGTATTGCGTTGAAAAAATTGCAACATATACATTACATATGTATCTTTTAAACGGAAGAACTTTTGTTGTGCATTATTTTATCGTTTGACCAAAAAAAAATCGGAAAAAAGGCCTTTTTTTTGACGTTCCAACTAGGTCTGTCCCGTTAAAAAAAAAAATTTCCTCAATAAATTGAATTGAAACTATTGTTTCAAGGCACGCCCACACTCGAGAAAATCCACAAAAGCCATGTCTTAAGTCAAAATAAATAAAACATAATGTCAAAATCAATAAAATTAAATATGTCAAAATCAATAAAATTAAACATGTCAAAATCAATAAAATTTCCAATTACCGAGTAGACTGGCTGGTTTCCTCCACCCAAACGAGACTCCTCTCATCACCACTAAATAAGTAGGACAAAACAAGGAATCGAAAAGGAATAACAAATAAAACATATTTCCAAACATAATCAATCATTTAAGGGTTCTAAGTATGATTTCAAATCTTCTATCGCAACTTTCATGATTCTGCCCCCTCTCTCATCTTGTACCTCATACACCACGGGAGATAGTATTCGCACGATACGAAATGGACCCGAATATTTAGTCGCTAATTTAGCAGCAATATTTTGCGCCGCCGAGGATAAAATCCGTTGTTTTCGCAACACGAGATCTCCTACCCTAAATGTCCGTTCGCGTCGGTGTTTATTATATTGTACTGCTTGACGTTGATAAGCCTCTTCTAGGTCATGCGTAACTTTTACTCTCAAATCACTCAAATCACGCATACGCTCAGACCAATTTTCATACGGCAACGGTTCGATCTCTACAGCATTTTCTTCACGACGACGATAATAATTGTGAGGCTTGGGCTCACGACCGAAATTTAAAATTGCGGGAGTGTTTCGGATTCATGTATGATGAGCGGTATTAAAAGCGAAACGAAACTCGGACAGATGGACGTCCCAATCACGGTGATCATTTCCGAGAAACGATACAATCATTGTTTTAATTACGCGATTTACACGCTCGACCGGGTTAGCCTGAGGATGATAAGGAGGAGTCGTTGAATGATAAACCCCGCGATCATTAATGACCGCTTTTAAATGGTTATTATTAAATTCGGTACCGTTATCCGTCAACACGACCTGTGGAGTACCCCAACGCGAGAAAACTAATTCTTCCAATGCTTCGCCTATTTTCTTTCCGTTAGCTCTTTTTAACGGACACACCTCAATCCATTTCGTAAATAAATCCTGTATCACAAGAACATACACATTTCCAGATCGACTAGGAGGAAACGGTCCCATTATGTCCATGGCCACCACCGACCATGGCTCTTCCACTACTCTATGACCCATAAGACCAAGAGGCGGTAGTTGTTCTACCTTGGCTCGTTGACAAATTCCGCAATGTTTCACGTACAGAGATACTTCTCGAAACATTCGTGGCCAGAAATATGATTGAAAAACTCTCTCATATGTTTTCTGTACACCAAGGTGACCCGCTTGAATTTCATCGTGACACTCACGTAACACTTCACGACGAGAGTAACGTGGCACAACGAGTTTCCACTCAGAATCATCTCCTTCGGCCATAACTCGACGAGCTACACGACGACAAATATAAAGTCGACCCTGTCGAACTTTATAATTCGGAAAACGACCCGGTCTCGTTAATACGTCCCGAAGCCTTTTAAAATACCACGGATCGTCCGCTTCCGTTACCGGTCGCGGTACTACCCCTCCAGGCCCGTTTCCGACAGGCAATAAATAATTTGGCTGAGGTTCATCATTCACTAAATTTATGGTAGATGCTGGTTCCTTTTCGTACATTCGAGACAGAGCATCAGGTGTGTGATTAAGCGCACCCTTTCGATACACTATCTCAAAATCGTACTATGCCAATTGAAGAGCCCAACAAGCTAATCGACCCGTTGGTTCTTTGAGCATCTGTAACCACCGTAAACTGTGATGATCCGTAATCATGGTAAATTTATACCCCTCTAAATATGCTCGAAATTTCTTAATAGCCCAAATTATAGCTAAACATTCTTGTTCCGTCGTCGTATAGTTCCTTTCAGCCGCCGAGAGTGTTCTACTCGCATACGCGATAGGATGTTCTGCACCCTCTATTTCTTGAGTCAAAACCGCTCCTAAACCTGTTATACTAGCGTCCGTCTGTAAAACGAATTTAGCCGAAAAATCAGGACATTTTAACGTTGGAGAGTTCGCGAGAGCTTCTTTTAATTTATTGAACGCATTTTGTTGTTCCTTTTTCCAAACCCAAGGTTGACTCTTCTTGGTTAATCTTGTTAACGGCTCCGCAATCTCCGCGAATTTCGGCATAAACCGACGGTACCATGAACTCATTCCTAAAAATCGACGTATTGGTTTTATACTTGTGGGAACCGGAAACTCCTTAATCGGTCTAGTTTTCTCCGGATCCACCTGTAACCCTTCGCGATTCGCCAGAAAACCGAGATATTTTACTTCGTGACAACAAAAGTCACATTTCTCTGGATTGATTTTTAATCCTGCGCTCACGATTTTATCGAAAACGCGCTTGAGCCATTGTAAATGCTCCTCAAAGGTCTCGGTGACTATAATAATGTCGTCTAAATACGCGAACGCATGCGGTTCCATATCCGGTCCAATAATACGATCTAATAATCTCTGAAAAGTTGCAGGAGCCCCAGTACGACCGAACGGCATTCTTTTAAGGGGACCGTATGGTCTAGAAATTTGAAAAAATCGATTTTTTTTTTTTTCGATATGTCGAAAGTATAGTATCTCAAGAATATACTGTGAAATTTTCATGCGGAAATTCTCAATATTACAGCTTCTACAGCCCATAACGCAGGTAGAGAGCGGTCCGCGACACGAAAACGTTCAAAGCCTTATTGGACACAAAGCCTTACGGGGATGATTTTTTAGTTTGCAAAAAAGAATGTGTTTTGCATGTTAAAAAACGTTTGTACAAACGTGCTGTTGATGCGAAAAAAAAACATGCACAAATAAAGAAAGCAACAAAGAAATTGACAGAAAAAGAAGAGGGAAAAAAGACACAGCGGAAATCGATAAATAAAACACCGAAGCGTCAACAATTGACGAATAAATTATTGCAAGAGCTGTCAACTTATTACGGTCTAGCAATTAGACGTAATTCAGATTCGACTGAAGGGATGAGAAGTGAAATATGGGCAGCATATTATCACAAAATTTCAACAGATGAAAATCCGCAACACTCGTACTGTCCTCCAGGTTCCGAATCGTGGTGCAAGTGGCGTCAAAGTGAGGCTGCAGGTAGGTGAGGACACCTACGAGCACCCACCTGCTCTGTGCGATGAAGCACAAGAGATATTAAAACCAATTTATGAAGAATTGACAGCAGAGACTTTATTGGAAAGGTGTATTGGCAGTAATACGCAGAACAATAACGAAAGTTTCAATGCTTGCGTGTGGCACCTTGCGCCGAAACATCTGTTTGCCGGAAAAAAAATCATTGATATTGCCACTCACATTTCCGCTTGCATATTCAATGAAGGATTTGCATCCCTATTGAAAATAATGGAGACCATGGGCATAACAATCGGGCCACAAGCGGAGCAACTAGCGCAAAACCGAGACGAGCTGCGAGTATCGAGCGCCAACCGTAGGAGCACGGACAACTCCAAAGAGGCTCGGACAGCTCGAAGAAATGAAAGGAGTGAGGAAATCTTGAATTATGAACGTTCCGAAGGAATCCTATATGGTGCCGGAATCGCGGATTAACTGTAAGTATTCAAAATTTGCTCAATTTTTGAAAATATCTGTACCTCAAACTTTAAACTCATTTATCTCGAAACGACTTTTTTCGGCACTGCGCAGGTGAAAACAAAAAAACTATTCAACCGAATCACTTGAAATTTGGATATGTTGTTCACAACATGTATGGCTATCGTCGGAACTACAATCATAATTTTATTTAAATAATTTCTTATTGTTTATACTAAAAAACTAGTGAAAAAAAACCCGATTTTACGAATTTTTTTTCAAAAGCGCGCCATTTTGTCAATTTTTAATTTTTTCGATTTGTTCTAGTCCCGACCATAACTGCACTCTTTCTGATTAAGAATCTTCTTGAATTTTGTGTTTCAGATGAGTAGAAGTCTCGGATCGATCTTCACCGTCCGGGTCGGATTTTTCGAGAGGGTCGTCTTCAATGCCAATTATATGATAATAAACACTGTTTTTAAAATTAAAAAAAATTTTTTTTGTATACTTAATAAAGGTAGTAATAAACCCGAAAAGTTAAAACATCGATTTTTAAATTTTTTAAGGCAAAAAAAAAATCGTGAAAATAGGTGAAATTTTCGTGCTCTAGACCATACGGTCCCCTTAAATTAAAATAACCCACGATTCGGCACGGTAAAAGCAGTAATTTCTTTCGACTTTTCGTCCATCGGTATTTGATGAAACGGGGCACTAAAATCAATTGTCGAAATATATTTAGCCGAACGCAACCGATCTAAAATCTGTGTCATATATGGAAGAGGATAAGCATCTTTCTTCGAAACATCATTTACTTTTCTAAAATCTAAACAAAAACGATACTTATTATTTGGTTTCTTAATCATTACTATTGGACTCGACCAATCGCTGTGTGATGGTTCAATAACATCTTCCTCTAGTAATCTATCTATTTCAGCATAAATGGCTTCACGAATTACCGGAGTAACTGGATAATATCTTTGTTTTATCGGTCTTGCGTTACCGACATCTATCGAATGCATAATCAATTTTGTTTTTTCCGGAACTGCACTCAAAATTTTTAATTCCGTTTCTAAAAACGACGCCAGATGAGAACTTTCACAACGCGTTAAATCCGAAATTCCAAGTATTATATTAGCCTGCTCTGGACTATCGCATGATAAATATTGAAATTCGCGTTCCGGCTCTCCACTGAAAAACCATACACGTTTTCGGTGATTGGTAACCACGCCCAAGTTTTCTAACGAGTCTAGACCGAGAAGCAACGGGACAGGTAAATCCGGATGTACTCGACCTATTAAAACACTTTCGCGATCTCGTAATTGACACGGAAATTCAATTTCCTCATTACAAAAGATTTTCTCATTATTCGCGACAGTACTCGGACTTGGCGAAGTTTTACGACACTCTAATCCCAAACGAGCAGCTACTAATAACATTTCTTCACCCAAAAATGTATTCGTTGAGCCACTATCAAATACAGCTGGCAAAATATGACCTAAAATACTAACTTTAACTAATAAAAGTGGCCTCGATTTATTTCCATTCAGCGGGCTACAAAGATATTCTTTTATATAAGCCGGTAATTCAAAATCTAAGAGGGTCTCACTATTTTTCGGGGTCCCCCCTACCCTCACTGGTGTTCCCCGGTCGAGTTTCCCTTACACTTGTGTGGATCGCGAGTGGTTACATCTTTCGTACCACACTTATAACAGTATTTAGTACGCGGCGCGAGACAACCGGACGCTCGATGATTCTCCCCCCCCACAATTCCAACATTTCAAGACTTCCTTCGAAGAACTTGCAGCTGGTTTATTAGGAGGACGAGAATTCGATTTGTTTCCGAAAGACTTTTTCGGAAATTTCTTTATATCACCATTATTCGGAATTTTTGGTGGCGGTACGGATTTATCAAAAGTTGGAATAGTAGCTAAAGCTTTACTATTTTCTTTTGACGACTGGGGTGGCGGGTGATACGCGAAATCGGGGTGTAAAGCCCGTTCCGGTTTTGGAGGTGGCTGACGATACTTATCGTCCTCCACACTCTGTTCAATTCCCCTAGCCCGAGTCTCGAGATTGTTGAAATCACACACCGTACCATATTGTATAAAGAGTTCCAAATTTGAACTCATATTTTTCCACACGTACATTAATTGTTCTTCGAGACTATACGGTGGCCTAACTCGTTCCATCATGGCTCTCATACACGTTAAATAAACCGAAAAGGGTTCCTGAGCTCCTTGAGTTCTTTTCGAAATTTCGTCTCTTAAAGCCATTTGATAATTTGGCGCGCCGAACCGACTCCTCATAGCTACTTCAAGATCGGAAAAAGTGTGAAAACTCACACTTGTTCATTCGATACCACCACAAAGCAGTATCGTGAAAGAAAAACTCTAAACAATCTAATAAATCTTTATCGCTAGCCGGCAACATGCGTCGACCTCTCTCTACGAGCAATAAAAAATTTTCGACATCTTCGCCTATTTTTCCCGAAAAACTAATACCCCATTTGCGAAGCATTTCATATGTCGAACGCATGGCTGAGATTTCCGGTATAAAACGAGAATTATTCCGAGGAGACGAATGTGATGGCAAATTAAAATTTTGTATATTATTTTCTATAAAACGATTGTGAGCAAAATCTCCCGAATCCCGTATCGACGCTACGCGAGTCTGTATTTCTTCCGAGGTCATATTTTCATTTCGCGGTATTACCTCCCCTCTTACATTTTCCGTTAATCGTGATTGTTGATCGACAACATTTACTGAATTATTTATTCCTTCCGAAATAAAAGGATTGGTTGAATTTAATTGTCGTGTATTATTATGGACATTTTCCCACGTATCGTTTCTCGTTACCGTTTCTATCCCACTATCTGGTAATCCACGCGACGGATTCGAATCGCACAGCTGATCACGCGAAGTCGAAGCTTGTGCGTCAGCTGTGGTCGGCACACGAGATCTTGGTGGCGTACGACCCAACGGAAACATTTTTATAAATTCGAAAATGCGAAATAAAATAATTAAACACGACTATTTCCGAAAACGAAAAGGAAAACGAAAAGTAATTTTCATGCACAAAATCGATCTAAACTTCTTTATTCGAATTTTTCGTACCGATAATACACTATAGTAATATTATCGACGTTAGCGTTTACGAATTCCCGAGAGTCTAATACCCACACTCACGTTCTTCACTCCCGAATTTGGCGACACACCGATACACACACGCACCCGCGACTCACTTTACCATCGAAACACCGCACGTTTCGAAAACAATAACACGACGTCTAGCCCGTTGGTGAGGGCACAGGATGAGAGATATGTTTTATTTCAATTTTTAGGTTTCTTTTGATGTCTATTACTTATAGGCCGATTGCTCAAGTCGGACCTATATTATAAATTGCTTAAAATTACAACAAATACCCCCTTAAAAAGAGTTAAAAAAAAATTGTTGTCATCAACTAACATTAATATTATTCAGACAATTTAACAAATAATTAATCAAAAATAATGTCATCTAAGTAGTAATTGATTAAATAGAAATGGTCAAAATAAATTAAACACGAATCAAAATTTTAATGTTTCACGAAACTACATACACTCTACCGAGCAAAGCTTTCGCTTGTAGCAAGGTCAAGAGGACAAAAAAAAATATTTTCGGAATCTTTTAGAAATATTAATATCAATATCAATAATTCAATAAAAACTTACAACATTACGATCCATCACAAAGCCTCTAATAATCCAACTACCGAGAATCGAAATGGGAAAAAATTTCTTTCTCTCTCGCTTTCACCTCTCTCGATAGACTGAAGCCTTTTCCCTGTTCACTAACCGCCAAACGATTGTCTCCAATATTTGCCTATTGTGGCGCTAGCGTATGGCCCTTGCGTGAAATCTTCGCGAAGCACATACGGACATATTAACACCAACACAAAAAAATACGACACAAAGACGGCACGTATCGAAAAATTTCGCACTCTTTCAAGAATAATACGAAATAATATTCGATACGAACCAGCGTTGCCAGATTCTGCGACGTCGCTGTGTTAAAAGATAGCAAATTGGGCGATTTCTGGCAACGCTGATACGAACAGCAAAGACACAAAACAAAATAATACGATACGAAATTTGACGGTTAACATATGATCGTGACAGTTTTTCCTAAGACGAATAATATTCCTTTTAGGCTTTTCTTTCAGCTATTATTTTCACCATAAAAATTATTCTTTTAAATTTTTGGATAATTAATAAGTTGCATAAAACAAAATAATATGTTAGAAGACAAAAAATTTTCTTTTACTATTTAATTTTTAAAATTTTATTTTTGATGTGATTTAAATAAACAAATTGTACAACGTCGAGCCCCATGTTGGGTGCCAAAAATTTGTAACGCTTTTTCCTTATAAAACGTTCAAATATAATTTGATTCTCAATAATTTATGGGCGCCAGTCTAAGAATTATTCTTAGACAAATTTTTATTAATTTCTCGAGAACAAAGGAGGTGTTACCCGGCGATAGCTAACATTTTCCCAAATGGTTGGTAGAGGGGCAAGGTCAGACGACTGCACAAAATAAATCACATAAATTCTTACCAAAGTCCGGAATTACAAAATTGTTTTATTAGAACAATAAATTATGAAATTGAAATGAATAATTTTAAACAATACAATGACTGATAATTTATTTCCGGAAAAATAATTAAATGACAAATTATAAATTAATATTCAATAATCCGATATAACAATTTATTTTATACTATTTTTAAGTCAAAGTTTTGTTAACCGTCACAGGAAATTCGAACGAACGTTTTTCATTATTTTCCAAATTAATTCATTCAGGATACGCCTTAACGAATTTTACACGATATTTAAAACGTTCGTTCATTCAATTCTCATTAAGGGGTTATATACAGTTGGAAATTTCAGAAAATCCATTTTTTTTTATGGCATTTTCAGAATGTACATACATTTGAGTACATTTTCTGAAAATTTCAAATTAATCCAGCAAGTAATGTCGGAGTTATATGCTATTTTATGATTAATTTCAAATTTCAAAAAATCGATTTTTTTGTTGCATTTTTGGAGTCTACATATATTCAAATAGATTCTCTGAAATTTTCAAAGCGATACGGCAAATATTCGTAGAGATACATGCGTACTTGAAAGGACGCTTGGAGCATTACAAAGTAAGCGTGCTCCGAACGGCCCGAGCGGCAGCGGTTGTTGTGGCCCGCGTGCCTGAGGTGACCCTTTTCATTGTTTTTCCATACATGGTATATGCGAGAGCTAAGCGTGGTCATTTCTTATACCGAAGAAAGGAATTTTGTCAGTCGAACTAGCTCTGCCACAGTGTAAAGTCGCGCGTTCAAATTTTACTCCGTTTTCTTATTTTTGCGAATAAAAATGCCTTACAAGTGTACCAGACAACGGAGACTATCCGACAAGACGCAAATTTCAAGAGGGAAAAAGCGAAAACAATCGTACAATCCAAAAACAGTCGAGGCCGATGAAAGTAGCTTCAGTACATCCGCGAAAAAATTGAAAAATCAGAAGGAGATCTTAGTTCCTCGTGATTCCTCTATTGAATATCGCATTTTCAATTTTATAACGGTCTTCGCAGCGATAAGTGAATACGTCCAGTGTAAAACTTGCAAAGGAAAAGTGCAATTTCAAATGGCTGCACAACGAGGACTCGGTTTTAAAATCGTCATTCTGTGTGATAAGTGCGATCCTCGAGCCATAAACTCTTGTCCTTTCATCAAACATTCTTACGCGATAAACAGACGATTTTTATTTGTGATGAGAACTCTCGGAATAGGATTGAAAGGTGCAGCGAAATTTTGTGGATTAATGGACATGCCACCTTTTGTGATGCAAGCTACGTACGATTTGATCGTCAAAAATATTCATTCATGCACGCAAATGGCCACCGAAAAACTTTTCGAAAAAGCTTGTGCTGAAGAAAAAGAAGCGTCTGCTCAAAATCGAGGCGATGGAAACTGTGAAGAATTGACAATATCTGGCGATGGAACCTGAAAAAAACGAGGGTTTACTTCTTTATACGGAGTAACATCACTGATCGGTTATTATACGGGGAAAATTATCGATATCGTCGTGAAAAGTTCGTACTGCAAACAATGCGAGGTTTGGAAAAAAAAAATCGACACTGAAGAGTACAACGAATGGTATGACGATCACAAAGATGTTTGTGCTGCGAATCATAACGGTTCTTCAGGAAAAATGGAAGTCGATGCGGTCGTAGAAATGTTCAAGCGTTCAATGGAAAAATTTAACGTCCAATACAAAAATTACATCGGCGACGGTGACTCGAAAACCTACTCGGGGATTTTGAAAGCTGTGCCTTATGGAAACAACGAAGTGGTAAAAAAAGAATGTATTGGACACGTTCAAAAAAGAATGGGTTCACGACTCCGAGACTGTGTCAAAAAAAATACCGAGATGACTGTAAATAAAAGTGGGGAAAAAATGCAAAAAAAAGTACTTGGTGGAAAAGGAAAGCTCACAGCCAAACTGATCGATAAATTGACTGTTTATTATGGCTTGGCAATCAGGAGGCACTGTAATTCCGTTGACAATATGTATAATGCAATATGGGCAACATATTACCATTATTGTTCTACAGATGAAAATCCTCAACACGAAAGATGCCCGGTCGGAACTGAGTCATGGTGTTGTTGGCAGCGAGCGCGAGCTTCGAATAAATTATCGGATTATAAACACGATTATTCTCCATTTCCACAAGATGTTGCTGACGCTCTGTTTCCGATCTACACGGATCTGAGCAATGAAAAGTTGCTTGAAAGATGTGTTGGTGGTTTCACACAAAATAACAACGAAAGCTATAATCAGTAGATTTGGAAAATCACACCGAAAATAATTCCTAGTGGTTCAAAAATAGTGGAAATAGCAGCTCACATGGCAGCCGGCACCTTTAATGAAGGTACGGCATCACTATTATATTATATGAGTGCACTGGGTCTATCGATTGGGCCCAATGCCCATGCCTATGCCGAAAAACAGGATGCAGAGCGCGTCGCGATCTCTATTTTAAGAGCGCATGAGCGCACGCGCGAAAGAAGAATGGTTCGCCGACGACTGCAATTCGACAATTTGGAAGCTGCTGATGATACAGAGGGAACTTCTTATGGCCCTGGAATAGATGACTCCTTGTAAGTTGTAAAAAAAATTTTTATCCATGTGTTCACCACTTATGAAACTTTGAACGCGTTTATCTCGAAACGATGTTTTCAAAGTCGGTGAGCACGATTTCTCAAAGATGGCTCAACCGATCGGTCTGCAATTTTAACACAACTTTCTCAGATATATTCTACTGGGATTGGACGAAGGAGTAAGATTTCCGAAAATTATTTCTATTTTTTTTGAACCATTGAACGACCAAAATTCGGTTAAAAATTCAAATTTCGTCTTTGAGGAGCCGTCATTTCATCAAAATTGGAAATTCCAACTATTCCTTCGTCCAATCCCAGCATTTATCTGTCCACTAAACAAATCTCTTTGGTTTTTTAATTTCAGCTGATCCAAACGGGAGATTTCATGCTCACCGCAAGACGCCTTTTTTTAGAGGACCTACAGGAGATCAATCACAGGAGCTATCTGAAGCAATATTTTGTTAAATAAAAAATTGCGATAAAGAGTTAAAAGATGACACTCCATTTACTTCCTTATGCTTTTCCTCGTCAAATAAAATCCCTATCCGGAAAAAATTCGTAAAAAAACGAGTTTTTTTGGCCTTCCAACTGTATATAACCCCTTAAAATCAGGACTCGTATGAGCCATATAAAAGTAGAATTCCTCTCGGCAATTCAATAATTTATACAACGAAATTTTAAACGTAAGATTTTATCACGTGACAAGACTTTATCGAAAACCTCCCGAACGCGAACGTACTCCGAAACAATATCGCTTTTTAACGCTAAATTTCAACAACCAAATCGAGATCTCTAAATCACAAAATTATACAAAATTAAAGCGAGACGACGGCTCACCGCTACAGTTTCAGTAGGTGGAATTCCGGAAAAACACCACGGAAAAGTTCCCCTCGAATATCCGGTAACGTCGTATTTTTGATCGGTTTGGCGACGGCTCAAAAGAAGACGCTTGTCCTCGTTGTTGTTCAAAACGAAAGTCCTCGATACTCATCGAGGGTGCGTATTTATTGTCGGCGCGAATTAGGGTCCTAACCCCCCACCCTTTGCCTACTCGCGGGATCTGGATCTTTCTCGAAGTTTCGCTCGTAACATTTCGAATTTAAATCTCGAATTAGCGACATTGCTGACCGACGATGGATCTCGGTACAGCCGAGACTTGCCGAAGAATCCCGATGCTGATAGACGCATCCTGTTGAGTTCGACAGCTCCAGGTGAGGGCTTCGAGCTAGCGACCCATGCTCGATATTATTTTTCTCTCGATGGTGACCTTGACGCCTATGCCTTCCCTTACAACGAACCGACGATGTTGATAACTGCGATGTTTTTGTCTCTCTCTCTCTCTCATAGTTGTTGCCGAATGAAACCGTCGCTCACAATAATAATAAAATAATTCAAAATAAAATTAATAATATGGAAATACGCTCGCATTTGGCTTTTCTGGATTTTGCTCAAGAGAAATTCTTCAACGAGAAGAATCGTTCTCTCCCGAGCCGTGCCCATTTTTATACTTTATGTGACGTGGACAAAATTAACACGTCACAATCACCACGTATATATATTGTGACGTGGTAATTTTGTCCACGTCACTAATAGTTAAAACATTGGCACGGCACGGGGGGAAACGTCGAGTTTTGAAGACGAATTCCTCTCGAGAAAATGATAGAGTCAAATGCGAGCGTATTTCTTTATTTTTATTTCTTTTTGTTATATTTTTTTTTTGTATGAGCGAACGACGGTTGCTGGCGAAAATAATATCGAGACAGAAGGAAGTCAGAAATCATCGTTGGCAAATATTATCATCGAAAGGGAAGGCATAGGTCGTCAAGGTCAGCCGGGGTTTTCATCGACGGAACGCACGAATTGTATCGAGAGTGGTCGCTAGCTCGAAGCCCTCACCTGGAGTTGTCTAATCTCAAGAGGTGCGTCAATCAGCATCGGGAGTCTTCGGGAAATCTCGGTTAATAAGGGTCAACGTTCGCCATCGAAGCGTTCAACCGTAATTCGAATTCGCGAAAATTCGAGAATAATCTAGACTCCGCGAGTAGGCGAAGGGTGGGGGGCTAGGACCCAAAACTATAAAAAGGCGTTTCCGTAATTATTCGAGGACTTTCGTATCGAACCTCAACGGAACCTGACGTTTTCTACCGAACCGTCGCCAACCCTTAACAAGAATACGACGTAGCCGGAATTATCGAGAGGAATTATCTGTGGTCTTTTTCCGGATTTCCTTTTTCCGAAACTGTAGCGGTGAGCCGTCGTCTCGCTTTTAATTTTTGTTGTATCGAATCTTGCGATTCTGTTTATTGAAAAGAGCTCTAATTTATGTGAATTTGGTGTTGAATTATCGATTGAAAAGAGCGATATTGTTTCGGGGTACGTTCGCGTTTGAGTAGAATTATTATATAACGTTTGATCACGGTATAAAATCTACCCTTTTATTTTCCGTTGTTGTAAATCTAGAATTGCCGAGAGGAATTCAATCTTAAATTTTCTTTATTCGACGAGAGTCCTTAGGTTAAGATTTATTTATAAAATCTGGAAAATTGTTGTTGAGACGGTTAACAAAAGATTAAGAGGATTTTATCTTGTCTGAAAATTTTAATTATATCGAAAAGAAAATATTTTGTAAAACCTGAACTCTCGAGAAGGACGAGACATGTTGTATTCTATTTTTCGGAATCTTCTTCTAATGCCATTTTAATTCATTTAATTAAATTTCTATAATTTGTTTTATTAAATAAATATTTTTGTTATTCCGAATTTTCCCTTAGTGTTGATAATTTATTTTGTATTTGTTTGACTCCGCCCCTCTGCCAAATTATTTTCCACTACGGCTACGACCGGGTAACCACCTTTATCTATTCTCGATAACTCACAATAAAATTTGTTTAAGAATTTTCTTAAGCTGGCGTCCAAGAGGAATCGAGAGTAGATATATTTTGTGCGACTCTTGGAAAAAGTCGTTACAAATTTTGGCGCCCAACGTGGGGCCACCGTTGGCAAAAACGTAACATCAAAAATTCCTGTTAATTCCGTCTAAATAATTGATTAGAAAATTTTAATTTATTTCGAGAAAATCTCACGTCAAAATCAGATGTTAACCGTCAAATTTCGTATTATATTATTATGTATTGTGTCTTTGTCACTCGTATCGCATATTGTTTCGTATTAGTCTCAAAATAATTCGAGATTTATCGATACGAGTCGGCAGTATATCGCATGTTTATGTGTGAGTGTTGTTGTGTCCTTCGTACTCGCTTCGCGAGGATTTCACGTAAGGGCCACTCATTAGCGCTACGGTGCGTATGATTTAGAAAATCGGCGCTGTTCTCGCTTATACTACGGAACACCTCAGTGTCTTCCGAGTCGAGCAATTGAGCAATGCAAAAGTATCGGTCCCGTGAGAGAAATTTTGAAATTAAAAGTTTTTTTTTCTCGAGAATAATTGTGAGAAAAATGGATAGGAACGAGAACAAGAACAGTCGTGTAAGTTTTTATTGAATTACTGTTTGAATAGATCTCGAGAATATTTCTATTATTTTCTTTTGTAGTTTTGACCTTGTAGCGAGTGTGAACTCGGCACGGTAAATCTTGAAATTTTGCTGGGGAAGAAAATTTGCCGACTCGCGTTAATTTAATTGTTCAGTTTGCTTAATTTATTATTGGACTAATTTGATGACATTTTTAATTATTGACAAAATCAATTTTATATTTCTTAACTAATTGTTGTCTCGGAAATTATTTATTTGTATGGTTTTTATTTATTGAGATTGTGTGTAATTAATGTATTATATGTCCGACTTGAGCAATCGGCATATATTTTATTTCCAGCAAAAGTGAAAAGTGAAGTGAAACTCTCATCCTGTGCGGGTTTATTTTTTTTTTGCCCTCACCAACGGGCCTTCCTAAATTATCGCGTTGTTTTGCCCTCACCAACGGGCCATCATAAAAAAAAAAAAAAAAAAATTTCGCGTTGTTTTGCCCTCACTAATGGGCCATCATAATATCGCGTGTTAGGAAAATTTTTATTTAGCCCTCACCAACGGGCCTACCTAAATACGCGTATAGGAATTTTGTCATTGCCCTCACCAACGGGTCATCCTAACATCGCGCGTTATATATTTTGTTTTCGCCCTCACCAACGGGCCTACCTAATATATTATTGTTTTCGAGAAGTGCCGGTATCTCGACGCGTGTGTGTGTGAGAGTGTCGTGAGAATACGTGTGTCGAGAGTGCCGTGTGAGAGTGAGGCAATGCGCGAGAATACGTGTGATGAGAGCGTCGTGTGTTAGAGAGCCGTCGCGAGAATACGTGTAACGAAGACGCCGTGTGTGAGTTAGGTAGAGCGCGAGAAAAATAAAAGTAATAATCGTGATCATTTTTCGTATTTTGAGTCAAATAATTTTGTGGGTTTTTCGCGGATAAATATAATTCTTTTTCGCGTGTCTTTTAAAGATCTTTTGATAGATTATTGACGAGAAAAATTATCGTGTTTATTTAGAACTTCTATTAGATCGAAAAATGTTTCCATTTCCGCGTACCCCACCGCCGAGAAGTACGTCGGTGACAGCTGATCCTCAAGCTTCGTCGTCGTGCGGTCCGCTGTGTGAATTCGATCCGTCGTACGGATTACCGGATAGCGGTGTAGGGTCGAGAAACTATACGCGAGAAAATATCGGAAATAACACACCCCCACTTAATTATACAAATCCGGTATTTCCAAATGTTGTAGATAAATTGGAAGGCACAATAACTCGTCAATCGCGTATTACAGAGAATTTAGGTAATGAAATTAGAACGCGAAATGAGAGTTTATCAAATATCGAAACACAGGCTCGCGTAAATTTACCGCCAATCCGAGAATCGAGAGAATTCAATAGTAACGTGAATTTTACGGAAAATAATAATAGATCAGTTCAATTACCGACACATTCGTCTCCTCACCATAATTCTCGTTTATTACCGGAAGTATCAAATATGCGATCGACGTATGAAATGCTTCGTAAATGGGGCATAAGTTTTTCGGGAAAAATTGGAGAAGATGTCGAAAATTTTTTGTTGTTCATTGAGAGAGGTCGACGCATGCTTCCGGCTACCGATAACGATTTATTAGATTGTTTAGAGTTTTTCTTCCGCGATACAGCCTTGTGGTGGTATCGAACGAATCGTGCTAGTTTTCAGTCATTTTCCGATCTTGAGACAGCAATGCGCAGTCGTTTTGGTAGTCCTAACTACCAAATGGCCTTGAGAGACGAGATTTCGACACGAACGCAAGGAGCTCGTGAACCTTTTCCGGTTTATTTAACGTGTATGAGAGCAATGATGGAACGAGTTAGGCCAGTTTTGTGTATCGAAGAACAGCTAATGTTCGTTTGGAAAAATATGCATTCTAATTTGAAATATTTTATTCAATTCGGAACGGTGTGTGATTTTAATGATTTAGAGACTCGAGCGCGAGGAATCGAGCAAAGTATAGAGGACGACAAATATCGTCAACCACCCCCGCCACCGGAACGGGCTTTACACCCCGATTTCGCATATCACTCGCCTCCAAAGTCAAAAGAAGAAAGTACAGCCTTAACAAATTTTGATAAAACCGTATCGCCTCCGAAAGTTTCAAATAAAGGTTCTTCTCATCCAAATAAAAAGTCGTTCGGAAACAAGTCGAATTCTCGTCCGCCCAATAAACCAGCTGACAGTTCTTCGAAAGAAGGCTTTCAGTGTTGGAATTGTGGAGGGGAGAATCATCGCGCTTCTGCTTGTCTCGCGCCGCGTAGAAAGTATTGTTATCGTTGTGGTACGAAAGATGTCACGACTCGCGATCCACACGAGGGTAAGGGAAACTCGACCGGGGAAAGCCATTGAGGGTAGGTGTAACCCCGGAAAATAGAGAAACCCTCAATTATTTTTATTTACCATCGCATATTAGAGAATATTTGTGTAGTCCGCTGAATGGAACGAAGTCTAGGCCGATATTAATCGTGAAAGTTTGTATTTTGGGACATAATATGCCGGCTGTATTTGATAGCGGCTCCACAAATACATTTTTAGGCGATGAAATGTTGTTGTTAGCTGCTCGTTTAGGATTATCACGTCGTGAAACAACACCGCGTCCGAGTACTATCGCGAATAATCAAAAAATCTTTTGCGATGAGGAAATCGAATTTCCGTGTCAATTACAAAATCGAGAGAGTAAGTTAGTAGGTCGAGTTCATCCGGATTTACCAGTCCCTTTGCTTCTCGGTCTCGATGCTTTAGATCAATTCGGCGTGGTGACAGATCATAGGAAACGTGTTTGGTTTTTCAGTGGAGAACCACAACGCGAATTTCAATATTTATCGTGTGATAGTCCGGAACAAGCTAATATTTTACTTGGAATTTCGGAATTAGATCGTCATGAAAGTTCTCGTCTTGCATCATTTTTAGAAAAAGAACTCAAAATTTTGAATACCGTTCCGGGAATAACGAATCTGATCAAACATACTATCGAAGTCGGTAATGCAAGACCGATAAAACAGAGATATTATCCGGTAACACCAATTATTCGCGAAGCAATTTACGAAGAAATAGATCGATTATTAGAGGAAGACACCATTGAGCCATCGCACAGCGATTGGTCTAGCCCGATTGTAATGATTAAGAAACCGAACAACAAATATCGATTTTGTTTAGATTTTCGTAAAGTCAATGATGTTTCGAAAAAAGATGCATATCCTCTACCGTATATGACCCAAATTCTAGATCGATTACGTTCGGAGAAATATATTTCGACCATTGATTTTAGTGCCGCGTTTCACCAAATTCCGATGGATGAAAAATCAAAAGAAATAACAGCTTTTACAGTACCGAATCGCGGATTATTTCAATTTAAGAGAATGCCGTTTGGTCTTACCAACGCGCCGGTGACATTTCAGAGATTATTAGATCGAATTATCGGACCGGAAATGGAACCTCACGCGTTCGCGTATCTAGACGATATTATTATCGTTACCGAGACATTTGAGGAGCATTTAAAATGGCTCAAGGTCGTATTTGATAAAATCGTGAGTGCCGGATTAAAGATCAATCCGGAAAAATGCGATTTTTGTTGTCACGAAGTGAAATATCTCGGTTTTCTCGTGAATAGTGAAGGTTTGCAAGTAGATCCGGAGAAAACGCGTCCAATTAGAGAATTTCCGGTTCCTTCTAGTTTAAAACCGATACGTAGATTTTTGGGTATGAGTTCGTGGTATCGTCGATTTATTCCGAAATTTGCTGAGATTGCAGAGCCCCTTACGAAATTAACGAAAAAGACTCAGTCTTGGGTTTGGAGTAAAGAACAACAAGAATCGTTCAATAAATTGAAAGATGCTCTCGCCAATCCTCCAACTTTGATTTGTCCTGATTTTTCGAGTGAATTTGTTTTACAAACTGACGCGAGTATGACAGGTTTAGGCGCAGTTTTAACTCAGGAAATTGACGGTATCGAACATCCTATCGCGTATGCTAGTAGAACACTTTCAGCGGCCGAAGGGAACTATACGACGACTGAACAGGAATGTTTGGCAATAATTTGGGCGATTAAGAAATTTCGAGCATATTTAGAGGGTTATCCGTTTACCGTAATTACCGATCATCATAGTTTACGGTGGTTAAGAAATTTGAAAGAACCAACGGGTAGATTAGCTCGATGGGCTTTACAATTGGCTCAGTATAAATTCGAGATCAAGTATCGTAAGGGTGCGCTTAATCACGTGAACATGAAAATGAACAACCGGCTACCGTGAATTTGATGAAAGATGACTCTCGACCAAATTATTTGCTACCTGTCGGTGTCGCGCCGCGACCGGTAACGGAAGCGGACGATCCGTGGTATCATCGAAGACTCAGGGACGTTTTGGCGAAACCTGGTCGTTTTCCGAACTATAAAGTTCGACAGGGTCGACTTTATATTTGTCGTCGTGTAGCTCGTCGTGTGATTGCCGATGGAGATGATTCTGAGTGGAAACTCGTTGTGCCACGTTACGATCGTCGAGAAGTGTTGCGTGAGTGTCATGACGAGGTTCAAGCGGGTCACCTTGGCGTTCAGAAAACTTATGAGCGAGTATTTCACTCATATTTCTGGCCACGAATGTTTCGAGAAGTATCTCGGTACGTGAAGCATTGTGGAGTATGTCAGAGAGCCAAGGTTGAACAACTACCGCCCCTCGGTCTCATGGGTCGTCGAATAGTGGAAGAGCCATGGTCTGTGGTAGCCATGGATATTATGGGACCGTTTCCACCCAGTCGTTCCGTAATGTTTACGTTCTCGTGATACAGGATCTATTTACGAAATGGATTGAGGTTTATCCTTTAAAACGAGCTAATGGAAAGAAAATTGGTGAAGCGTTGGAAGAACTTGTTTTTTCGCGTTGGGGTACTCCTCAAGTTGTTTTAACGGATAACGGTACCGAAATCAATAATAATCAGTTAAAATCAGTTATTGCGGATCGAGGTGTTTATCATACCACTACACCTCCTTATCATCCTCAGGCAAACCCGGTCGAGCGTGTGAATCGCGTTATAAAAACAATGATAGTATCGTTTCTCGAAAACGATCATAGGGAATGGGACATCCATCTTTCCGAATTTCGTTTTGCGTTTAATACCGCTCACCACACGTCTATTCGAAATACACCTGCGTTTTTAAATTTCGGTCGTGAGCCCAAGCCTCACAATTGTTATCGCCGTCGAGAAGAAAATGCCGTAGAAATCGAAATGTTACCGCCCGAAAATTGGTCAGAGAGAATGCGTGGGTTGGTTGATTTAAAAATGAGAGTGACGCATGATCTCGAGGAAGCGTATCAACGCCAAGCGTTGCAATACAATAAACATCGACGCGATCGAACTTTTCGAGTAGGGGATTTAGTATTGCGAAAACAGAGAGTTTTATCTTCGGCAGCGCAAAATGTCGCGGCGAAATTAGCAACGAAATATTCGGGTCCATTTAGAATCGTACGCGTATTATCTCCCGTGGTTTATGAGGTGCAGGATGAGAGAGGGGGGAGAATCGTAAAGGTAGCCGTAGAAGATTTGAAATCTTATTTAGCGCCTTTAGAAATTTAATAAAGAAATTTTTGTCACCATAGGACTAAAGTCCGCCCAAACATTGAAATGTGTTGTTGTTTGTGTTTTAATTTTTTTTTGTTTGTTGTCCTTGTGTTGTCTTGTTTTGATGCCTGAAAATAGGAATCTCGTTGGGTGACGGAAGGAGCGAATTCTTTATTTGGTAATTGTTCATTTTATTTTATCTTGATTATTATGACATTTGACTTGAAAGACTCAGTAACATATTCTCGAGAGTGGCGTGCCTTGAAACAATAGTTTCAATTTAAGTTATTAAAAATGTTAAATTTTCTTTGAAAGCGAGGCGTCGGTCTTGATCGGCCGGGTCGTCCTTTTTCATAGGGGGGGAGGTGTTGTGACGTGGTAATTTTGTCCACGTCACTAATAGTTAAAACATTGGCACGGCACGGGGGGAAACGTCGAGTTTTGAAGACGAATTCCTCTCGAGAAAATGATAAAGAGTCAAATGCGAGCGTATTTCTTTATTTTTATTTCTTTTTGTTATATTTTTTTTTGTATGAGCGAACGACGGTTGCTGGCGAAAATAATATCGAGACAGAAGGAAGTCAGAAATCATCGTTGGCAAATATTATCATCGAAAGGGAAGGCATAGGTCGTCAAGGTCAGCCGGGGTTTTCATCGACGGAACGCACGAATTGTATCGAGAGTGGTCGCTAGCTCGAAGCCCTCACCTGGAGCTGTCTAATCTCAAGAGGTGCGTCAATCAGCATCGGGAGTCGTCGGGAAATCTCGGTTAATAAGGGTCAACGTTCGCCATCGAAGCGTTCAACCGTAATTCGAATTCGCGAAAATTCGAGAATAATCTAGACTCCGCGAGTAGGCGAAGGGTGGGGGGCTAGGACCCAAAACTATAAAAAGGCGTTTCCGTAATTATTCGAGGACTTTCGTATCGAACCTCAACGGAACCTGATGTTTTCTACCGAACCGTCGCCAACCCTTAACAAGAATACGACGTAGCCGGAATTATCGAGAGGAATTATCTGTGGTCTTTTTCCGGATTTCCTTTTTCCGAAACTGTAGCGGTGAGCCGTCGTCTCGCTTTTAATTTTTGTTGTATCGAATCTTGCGATTCTGTTTATTGAAAAGAGCTCTAATTTATGTGAATTTGGTGTTGAATTATCGATTGAAAAGAGCGATATTGTTTCGGGGTACGTTCGCGTTTGAGTAGAATTATTATATAACGTTTGATCACGGTATAAAATCTACCCTTTTATTTTCCGTTGTTGTAAATCTAGAATTGCCGAGAGGAATTCAATCTTAAATTTTCTTTATTCGACGAGAGTCCTTAGGTTAAGATTTATTTATAAAATCTGGAAAATTGTTGTTGAGACGGTTAACAAAAGATTAAGAGGATTTTATCTTGTCTGAAAATTTTAATTATATCGAAAAGAAAATATTTTGTAAAACCTGAACTCTCGAGAAGGACGAGACATGTTGTATTCTATTTTTCGGAATCTTCTTCTAATGCCATTTTAATTCATTTAATTAAATTTCTATAATTTTTTTTATTAAATAAATATTTTTGTTATTCCGAATTTTCCCTTAGTGTTGATAATTTATTTTGTATTAGTAGTAGGTGGCGCACTATGGCCACCCCCACTCCTATCCCCACTCCTATCCCCACTCCTTTCCCCCACAAGCCGGCCGTCGTGAGTCCGGTCGGTGTTGTGGGTGAGAGGTTTGCGGGTGTGTGGAGGGGGGATGGGTAGAGGGTAGCCGTAGTGTGCCACCTTTTTTCTTTTATATATATATATATATATATATATATATATATATTTTAAATGAAAAACTTACCCAAATGCTGTCTGTTTTTGCGATCCTCGTATGGTGGGGTAGCCTGGTAGTTTACACACGCGAACACACACACGAACACACACACACACACACACACACACACACACACACACACACACACACACACACAGTCGGTATATCGTGGGTACGTTGTAAGAATTTTGAAAACGAGCGACGGTGGAAAAAAGGATAGCTCTCGAGCTTGATGCACGCGCGCGTATCGCTTAAAGACTGAGCATAAAAGCGAAAAGGCATTCTCGCAAACTTATGTATTAGCACAACGCGTATGAGTCTATCTATTTTTCGATGAGGCTGCAGGAGATGTATTATAGAAAAAAAAGGAGGCATTTTAATGTTTAGGCTACCGGCAAACAGCCGTCGTGGAGGGTATATCACACGCGCTGCGGACAAGAAAAAAAAAATGCAGCGCAGATACTCTTCCGTATGCAGAACGATGCCTGCAGCGTATGGACCTACGAAGATCCGCACAAAGAGGAGACCGTGATAAACTGTAGAGAGAGAGCATAGTATATATATATATATATATATATATACACGCTATACTATGCTCTCTCTCTACAGTTTATCACGGTCTCCTCTTTGTGCGGCTCTTCGTAGGTCCGCGCGATACCACATAGCTGTCGGTGTATAGAGCTATACTATGGGAGAGAAAGAGAGAGAGGTGACGCTCATATGGGTCTCTCTCTCTCTCTCTTTCTTTCTCTTCAAGTCAATATACAGTTCTCTCTTTCTCGCTCGTGAAACCGTGTGAGGCAGTCGCAGTAAGGACGTACGCCTCCTATATTGCTTTCATATATGCGCACGCGAGCATGCGGGTGTGTATAACTATACCTCGCACTCTCTCGCGCGATGCTCCTTTCTCTCTCTCCATACCTTATTATGCTCTCCTCTTTGTGCGGATCTTCGTAGACCCACAGAGCACCACGGTACCCCCTGGTGTATCGTGTTGTACGTGAGACTGTATGAGGCAGCCGTAGCAAGACCGCGAGTCACCTATACTGCGTTCATATGTGTACGTATGTGCAACCGCGCGAGTGCGTATAACCTAGCGCTCTCTCGCACGATGCTCCTCTCTCTCTATCTCTCTCTCTCTCTCTCTCTCTCTCTCTCTCGTAGTGTGCCACCTTTTTTTATTAAATAAGGGTATTGCGCGTGCATCGGCTAAGCGCTCGAGAGGAGCAACAGCGATGACGTACACCCTCTCACTCTAGTATAGACCCTCTCGCTCTCTCGCGAGACACGGTGACTCGCGAGAATACGAGGTATTCGCAGCGTCGTCAAAAGTGCACGCGGCTGCAACCCCCCTGTTAAGCGGTATGGGGGAGCGCATCACCGTAACCTTAGCCTAGTCTCGTTTTTTCTTCTATATATATATATATATATATATATATATATATATATATATATATATATATATATAATATATATATTAGGAAAAATTAAAAACTCACCGATGCTGCATGTGTCGCTCTCTACATACTCTCACCCATCATGCCCTCTCGCTCACACGTGTGGCCTGATAAACCCTCTCGTTCGCTCTCTCGTGAGACGCGAGGCCCTGAGTTCTCACAATGCAACGTCATCAGAATTGCACGCGCAGTGGCCGAGAGCTCCAGAGCCGTGGCGAAGATAGCATTGCCCTCGCGCTTGAGAGGCGTAGCAGCGATATTCGGACCTCTCGCTCGCTCTCACGGTATCACGTGTTCTCTCGCTCGCTCGCTCACTCGGTAGCTGCAGAGACCCTGTGCTTCAGAGCTGCAACAGCGATGGCATGTACCCTCTCGCTCTCGTTCTTGCGGCATAGCACATCTTCCTCTCTCGCTCTCCCGTGGCAGGGGCGCAATACTTTATGCAGAACCATCAAAACTGCCTGTGTCTACAGCCTCTTGCTGCTTTTAAGCATTCCCCCCTAGCTATATATTTATTATATACTCGATCGTAAGTAAACTTAAAATGATAATGACAAGAGAGGGAGAGAGAAAGACAGAGCTCTCTATATGCAGAATCCCCTATCAGCAGCTGCTATAGATATACTGCTCCAGTGCTTTGTATCGCGTATAATACAGGGTATTGCAGACAGAGATTTTTGTAAATCCTTCTGTTTCACGTGGCTCGCGTTATTCCTAAGACACGGCCGTGTATGAAGGGCGCATCTCCTCGGAACAAGACACGGCTCGGTCTTCGGCAGAAGATGCTACACCGTGGACAGAGAAATATGGTTACAGACGTAAACAAAACTGCCTCACTCGTGTATATGCTTTTTGAGCTATTGGGAGAGCCTTGCCGAGTACTATTAAGTTTCACTAGCTGCAGCATTCCATTGCTGGTTTCAAAAAGAAGTCTCGCTAAAATTTAAGCATGCATCACACTTATAATTTTCGCTCGAGATATATCAGTAGCGATTCAATCGTCGTATAGAACGGTGTTTAGTGGTCGTTTATTATAATGTCTGATAACGCAGTGATTTTTTGTATCCTCAATCTTTTACGTCTTACCAAACCGCGTAGCGCGCAGTTGAGACGCCGGTGTAACGATCAGTGGTGTAATGATCTGTTACGTTTATCGGGTGATAGACTCGTCAACAGACTGAGATATGTTATTTGGTGGGCTCCTTTACGTGCTATTGCGGTGGCCTATAACAGAGGTATACTAAGTGGTCGGCGTGTGTTGGACGTCGTGTACGAGGAATTACAACGTCGCAGTGTTTTGGAATCTCCGTGTATACGGGAGCTCGTCAATGAAGTCAGGTGTAAGTAATTTTATTTCAATACAGCGCTGCTATGAGCGTATTCTAACGGGCTTACAATACGATGGTTATTTTATTATAGGCTATCACGAATTTTATAACGGATGGAGCGACGAAGAAGAGGATCTCGCGGCGGCGGCGAGAGCCGTGGAAGATGCGGAACAGGACCGTCTAATCAGCCGCCACCGTATGTATTAAAACTATTTTGGCCTATTATCTCAGACCTTCAGTTTGTTTGAGCTATAAAACTATAAAGGTGAAACGGTATTTTTTCAGAATCCAGACGGGAGGACCATGAAGAACCGAGAGCGAGTACTTCGACCGCACCAGACGAGCCAGTACAACAGATCGGTGCTGATGAAGAAACCTCGACTGTTTTCAACTTCTCCGAGATGTTTAGCGACCGTCCTGATATACTTTGTGAGTATAGACCTGCGATAATAATAATAAAATAAAAACAGCGTTAATAAACTGTAATCATGTTTCAAACAGCTGCGCGTCGGCAAGCCAGAGATCTCGATGCTGATGGGGCTATAGCGGGTCCATCGGGCCATCAACGTCAGCAGGATCGTGATATAGGCAGACCAGTAGCTGAGGGTGATAACACTCTTTCCGAGAGCGAGGACGACCCCGTACAGCCCGAAAATCAGTTAGGAGAATACGCGTGGGGTGCTCGCCCCTGGGACGACCGCCTAAACGATGAGCAAATAATTGCTGAGCGTTTTGGTCTATGGTTTCGACAACTGATGGATTCGGATTCAGGTAAAAAGAAATAACTATATTACAGTGAACTCTTTTATAAAAATCACAGAGCAATGTGTAGTGTAATATCTGCTTCTAAGGTTCTATCTCTCTTTCTCTTCTCTCGATCCTCATGGCGGGTGCAGGGTGCATACATTTAAAACAGTTTTGTTATATTTATCACAGGGTACTCGTCTATTGATACGTTAGAGGCGTACCGCGGTTAGCATGAGGTACACCAGAAATTACAGTGAATATTTTTATCTGTAGCCCCCGACCTATGACTAACGCTTTTGTTCGCTTACAGATGTACAAACGGGCGCAGGAAGACCGCGCAATGCATTGGGAAATGAAGCTTTCGGAGATGTGCAACCGCCCGGAGATCGGATCATCGTTACGCAGGATGCAGCCCGTTATTTCAAACGGTTTAAACTACGAGGTCGAGAGATAACAATGCATATCCGTCAACCTCTCGCGGGAACGAGCGTAACAACATGGCTCGAAGGAGCATTCCGTGATCTTCTGACGCATCTCACGAGCTACTGCGAGGGTGGCGACTACGCGGGAATCTCGTTCTCGGCGAACAGTCTAGTTCACGGCCCCGTTTGGCTTTCATTCCGCCCTGTCCGCGATTATACATTTGTAGATGTCTGGCAATTAATAACAAACATCGCTCAAAGTGCACAGTCTCTGAACATTGATGATTCTTTCAATATAAAAGTATGTGTTGTTAAAGGCGTGGAGGGTCGCGGGCGAAAAGGTTTGACACACGAGGGTGTCGCTAAAAAATCAATTTTAACGATTCGAAACACCGACAATTTGTGTTTACCGCGCTCATTAGTAACAGCAAGGGCGTACGCTGAGAGGGGCGAGATACGCTCGGGGGTCTTGCATGCTAGATGGCAGCGTATTCGACGAATTAACGGGTCGTTTCAAAAAGAGGTAGCACTTGAACTCACGAGAAACGCAAATGTTAATATACCGCCTGCTGGTTGCGGCATTCGCGAAATTGCTATATACCAGAATTATCTGGCTCGCGAGGGGTTGGCTATCGTAGTTTTCGAGTTTTTAACTTTGGGACGGCGCGAAAGACCTGTATTCGACGGTACACAGACGGTTATGGATACAGCCGGGTCAATACAGCACACGTTATACATTCTGTATTATGAACGGTCACATCATTTCCAACCTATTTTAAATCTGCGAGGTGCTGTAGGTAGCTTAAACTTCTGCGCGACCTGTAACGCCCGTTTTCGCCGGGGTCATAGATGTTTGAAAAAGAAATGTCCTCGCTGTCTTCAAGTACCTCCCTGCGAGGTGCTCGCGACAGCCACAGTCAGATGTGAAGCGTGTAACCGCGATTTCTTCGGGGAGCGGTGTTTAGAAAAACATAGGACTATTACCATCCGTCGTAAACGCAGGGTGAATACTGTTTGCGAATCTCTTCAACGATGCTGTAACTGTTTTCGGGCGATAAGACCTTTAGAGAAAAAGGAGCATGTGTGTGGGGTGGGTTTCTGTAAAACGTGTAAATCACAGCAGCCCTATAATCATCTGTGTTATATGAGGTCTATTCGCACTGATGAGAAGACAAAAGAGAACATATTCATTTTCTATGACTTTGAAACGCAACAGTGTACGCCTGTAAAAGGTGACACGGCAACGCGTGTTCACGAGCCGAACCTCTGCGTAGCTCAACGTGTCTGCACGCGGTGTTGCGATAACGTTTCTATAGACGAGCCGTGCGAGCACTGCGGTGAGCATGAGTTTATATTTAGCGCGAATCCTGTATGTCAACTTGTGGAGTTAGCCATGCAGAGTATTCCGGGTTTCCCACGCGTTTTTTTAATAGCCCATAACGCCGGTAGCTTCGACGCCCAGTTTATCCTGCGTTACTTCATCGAGGAGAAAAAAACACAGCTACCAGCTTTAATAATGAACGGTACTAAAATCATCACAATGCGCGTTGGTAAACTCGTGTTTCTCGATAGCCTGAACTACTTTCACATGCCTCTGAGCGCACTGCCAAAATCTTTTGGTCTAAAAGCTGCTCTCGCCAAAGGATCTTTTCCACATCTGTTCAACAAACCAGAGAATCAGAATTATATTGGTCCGATGCTGCCCGTAATCAATTACTCCCCTGACACTATGCGCGTGGAAGAACGCGAACGTTTTTCTGCGTGGTATAACGAGTTAAAGAATGACGGTTATGTATTCAACTTTTCAAACGAGCTCATAACCTATTGTAAAAACGACGTTACGATATTGAGACAAGCCTGTGTGGTTTTTCGGAAAATGTTCATGGATAGGGGACGTGTGTGCCCGTTTAGCGAAAACACAACAATCGCGTCCGCCTGCTTTCAAATCTTTCGGAAAAATTTTTTAAAACCCAACACGATCGGGATTATACCAACGGGTGGTTACAGATGGGCTCACAATCAGTCAAAAAAAGCGATGTCTTGGCTCGTATGGATGGAGCATTCTTTAAACCGTCGTATTATTCACGCAGGGCGCTCGCGCGAGTTTAAACTGCCCCAAAATTTATTAGTAGACGGTTACTACGAAACACCTGACACCGTCCACGTGTTACAGTTTCACGGCTGCTATCGGCACGGATGCTCGAGCTGTTTTACCGTAAACAGAGACCGTAGACAAAGCGACGGTGATACGTTGAACGAGCGCCTTGAGAGAACAAACGCTATATCGCAGAGAATCCGCTCAAGCGGTTACACGTTAACCGAGATTTGGGAGTGCGCGTATGATCGCATGGTAAAAACAGATTTAGAGATGTGTGTTTTTGTGAGTGATCACGCTCTAGTCAGAGCGGAGCCTCTCAACCCGCGCGATGCTTTTTTCGGCGGTCGCACGGAAAACATGGTCACTCTGTATGATGTAAAAGACGGGGAGCAGATACGGTATGTTGACGTTTGCTCATTGTACCCATACATCTGTAAGTATGGTAAATATCCTGTGGGGCACCCGTCTGTATACGTCGGTGACGAGTGCAGGGAGTTGACAGGCCCTGAAAATAATATCGATCTTTCACGCGTCGAGGGTCTTGTTAAATGTACGGTGCTTCCACCGCAAAATCTTTATCATCCTGTGTTACCGGTGCGAATGCACCAGCGCCTGTTATTCGGTTTATGTCGTAGCTGCTGCGAGACCATGAATCAAGACGCGTGTCCTCACGAAGACCCTGCGGAGCGCTCCTTTAACGGCACTTGGGTGGTTGATGAATTACGAAAAGCTGTTATATATGGGTATAAAATATTAACCGTAACCGAAATTTGGCAGTATCAGATAACGCAGTACAACAGGGACACGCTGGAGGGGGGTCTTTTTACTGAATACATAAACACCTTTCATAAAATCAAACAGGAGGCCAGCGGCTGGCCCGAGGATTGTACAGGAGATGAGGTTGCGCAAGACCGTTACATAACTTCTTTTAAGACAGCCGAAGGAGTTCAGCTGGACCGCTGTGCGATAGCAAAAAACCCCGGGTTGCGTTCGGTAGCCAAACTCTGTCTTAATTCTTTTTGGGGTAAATTTGGACAGCGCGAGAATTTACCTCAAACGGAAATAGTGTCAACGCGCGAAAAACTTATGGAGCTGCTAAATAGCCCTGAGTACGAGATCACTGGTATGTTGCCTGTTAACAATCAAGTGTTGTATGTTAATTACATGAAAACCGATGATGCTGTGACACCGTCTAATATAGCGAATGCTGTCATAGCTGCATACACCACAGCTCAGGCACGTTTAAAACTTTACACCTATCTCGAGTTGTTGGGCGAGCGCGCTCTGTACTGCGACACCGACTCCGTCATTTATGTTACGAAGAAAGATCCTGAAGAGTATGAGCCGCCAACGGGTCAGCTGCTAGGGGATCTAACCGACGAGCTAAGCTCTTATGGCGAGGGCAGTTACATTAAGTCTTTCGTTTCGGGCGGTCCTAAATTTTATTCTTTCATAGTTAATACGCCGAGCGGCGTAGAAAGCGAGGTTTGTAAGGTTAAAGGCATAACGCTGAATTATGCAAACAGCTCGTTGATAAATTACGCGTCAATACGGTCATTTATAATAGGCGAGAGAGAAAACCCTATTGTGCTTCAGTTTGATTCAATACGTCGTACGCCATTCCACCAGGTTGTTACACGAGCCGAAACGAAATCGTGCACGCCTCTGAGCGTCAAGCGAAGACGTGATGGCGAATACGGTTCGCTCCCTTATGGTTACAGATAGTAGCTTATAAAAAATTATCGTTTTACAGGACGTCTAATAAGCATTGTTAAACAGCGTTGTAAAATATCTTTGTTATTACCGTGAAATATCTATACTGTTACATTATCGCTTTACAGGACGTCTAATAAGCATTGTTAAACAGCGTTGTAAAATATCTTTGTTATTACCGTGAAATATCTATACTGTTACAGGAAAATAAAAACTCTTTACATATTTCAACTGCTCGAATTCTTTATATTAGGTCGTCCCGCAGGAAACGTGGTCATTCGTGGAGATGGATACACGGTGGAAGCATCCCTGGACCTCAATGATCTGCGGTCCCACAGGTTGCGGTAAAACGTACTTTGTAAAAAAGTTTTTGAAGTTCATTTCACGTATGAACAGTGAGCCGTTTGAGAGAATTATTTTCTATTATTCCGAGTGGCAGGCCGCATACACGGAGTATGGTGAATCAATAGAGTTCCACGAGGGCCTACCTCAGAATACCGATTATGCTAACGACCATCGCGCAAAACTTCTGATAATCGATGATTTGATGCGCGAGGCATCTAACAATAACGTTGTAGACCTTTTCACCAAAGGCAGCCATCATAAAAATCTGAGTGTTATTTTCATCAGCCAAAACTTATTCCACCAAGGGCACGGCCAGCGAGATATCTCGTTGAATGCCAACTATATAGTAATTTTCAAAAACCCCCCGTGATCGGGCTCAAATTCAGCATCTTGCGCGACAGGTATATCCGGAAAACCCTCGTTTTCTGCAGGAAGCCTACCACGACGCAACATCCAAACCACACGGTTATTTGTTGCTCGATTTGAAACAATCGACACCTGACAACTGTAGATTCCGTACATGTATTTTCCCCGACGACCCCCACCAGTTTGTCTACGTACCGCGAAAAAAGTTTAAAAGGGGGGTACAGTGCTGGTGAACTACCAGTTCAACGCATGTGATGGCGTTTAAAGGGTCATCGAGCTGTGATAAATGCATAATCGTTTTGACCGCGCTTCAACGAGTTAACAAGATAACGCGAGAGCCCTATATTTGTAGAAACAGTTCACACCCTTATTATTGCATCGGTCGATGCGTGTGGCATATTCTTAAAGGTACCGCTACCCCCCACGCTTATAGGTCGAAAAAATCAGTTAAAAGGGGTGATGTGCCGAGAGGTTAGACAGTACGATAAGCGTAATGGCACGAGACAGTGCACCGCTCTGTAAAAAACACGTAGCAATACTACGTGCTCTTCAGCATCTCAATAAAGAGCAGCGCGAGGCTGTCCTGCGTAAAGCGGATCCGAGCATCGTCCGCTGTATCTGTGAGTGCGCCTTGAACGTTCTTCGCGGTAACGTTCCTTTGAAGGCTGATCAGCGAAAAAAGCTACGACGACACGCTCCCATTCTTCGGCGTTTAGCCGCAAAAAAAGGCTGCTGGAAAAGTAAAAAGCGCTTTGTTATTCAGAGCGGTGGTTTTCTACCGCTCCTACTAGCACCGATACTAGGCACTGTTCTTTCAAGCCTGATTGGCGGGCGGGGGTAATGGAGCACGCGAGAAAAATGGTTCTTGTCCCTGAGGAGCATGTGGCACAATTGGGCATACAAAATCAGAGGCATTCAGCTTTCAGCTCGAACATCATTGCGGCACAGCCGCTACAACCTACTGATACTGTATTATCCAGACTGGACGCGGAGATGAATGAAATTTTGAACTCTAATGCCTATAAGAATGAGAGGGAGAAATGGACAGCATATCTGGTTGTGCTACAACGCTATCTCCATTTTTCTGATGACGAGAGAGCTCGACAACACAGCGAGCTTATGAAGAGCGAGTATACAGCAGCGTCTAATTATGATAAAGGCGAAAAAGAAGAAGAAGCCCGTAACGGCATGAACGACTCCGTCATAATTGAAAGCATACCGACCAAATATCGCACTAAAGCGAAACTGCTGCTCCGACGTTTATATGACACACCACGACGCAATTTTTCTTGGGATTCTGCTGGAGTCGTATCGATTGGGGGAAGACCAATCCAGGGCTCGAATATTGTTGATCTTGTGAACGACGCCATGAGGGCTAGAAAAATATCTAAACCAGCGGGGCGCGGTGCTTTCGCTAAATTTCTGAGAGCTATACAAACACCGCGGGAGTTCATTGGCAATGAGGCATTGTGGCTAGAGACAAGAGCCAATTCAACACTGCGACCGTCGCAGATCGAAGAGAGCAGCTGTAGTAGTACAAACAGCGACTGTGTAACCCCGGCTAGTCAGTCATCGTTCTTCAGCGGCCGCGATAGCAAATCAGATAACACACGGCAGAGCGGCAACGGTTATCATAATAAATATAATAAGAAAAGACATGTAACCTGGGCTAACCTCAAATTATAAGTATGAAAACCTTAGAAAAAGTGTATTTTAACCCGTCCCATGAAGCGTCGTTTTCAGGTGCTAACAAACTGCTAGACTTGGCCCGTCAGAAAAAAATCTCCAGAGCGAAGGCTCTGCAGTGGCTTGAGGGACAGGATGCTTACACAGAGCACAGACCCGTGCGGCATCACTTTCCGCGACGTTTTTATAACGTACGGAATATCGATGACTTTTGGGAGGCTGATCTGGTAGATCTTCGCTCAATTAAAGATTATAATGATGGTTATGTTTATCTACTCGTAGTGATAGACATTCTCAGTAAATTTGCATGGGTTCAGCCTTTACGCGACAAGTCTGCTGCATCTGTGGCTAAAGCGTTTAATCTCGTCTTGTCTAAGAAAAATAGCAACGGTCGATCACCCCTTTACCTGCAGACGGACAGGGGCAAAGAATTCGTCGGTGCTGCATTTCAGGATCTCTTAAAGAAAAAAGAGATACAGTTCCGTATTGCGAGAAATCCCGATATCAAAGCGGCTATTGTCGAGAGATTCAATAGAACGCTGAAGGAAAGAATGTGGCGTTATTTCACGTATTCCCGACAAAAACGCTACCTCGACGTTCTACAGAGCATTGTTTCAGCATACAACAACTCTACGCATAGTGCTATAAAAATGACGCCCGCCTCAGTGACTCTTGCTACAGCCGCTAGGGCTCGGCATAACCTGATACAACGATACAAAAGACCAGAGCATTGTCTCCCTAAATATAAGGTGGGTGACATTGTGCGCATCAGTAGTGCGAAGGCTGCTTTTGCAAAAGGTTACGAAGGCGGCTGGAGTAGCGAACTATTCAAGATTCACCGTGTATCGCTCAGTATTTGCCCTGTTGTATACTTCCTGCGCGATCTCCACGACGAGGATATTGATGGTATATTTTATGAGCCCGAGCTATCGAGAGTGCAAACAAAGCAGGTTAAACAGCGGGCGGTAAAATGAAGGACGAGTTTTACATGGTTTTACCCAGCAATAGTAGTATGAATTATTATCCCGATAATGTAACAACACGGTATACCACGCATCTGCCACAACGTATGTCTCTTCACGGTAGTTGGGCTGTTTCATTAGCTGAGATCCATATACACGCAACCGTTTTACACGTGCCTACCGATGGCAAGCGAAACTTCCTGAGTATGACAACGGAGCAGGCGGGTGGTATCTCAACGAAGTACGTACCTATCGATGGCGAGCGAAACCTCCTGAGTATGACAACGAAGCAGGCGGTTGGTATCTCAATGAAGTACGTGCCTATCGATCGCGAGTTGGCGTCTGGTATTTCAATGACGTTTGCTTTTAAGGAAGATCGCTCGTGTGTGCCGCCCGGTGTATACCATAGCATAGGGACATTACTCGAGGTTATTAACGAAATACCTTATGTCACGGGCCATTTGGAATTCAAGCACGCCCGCAACGGGTATGTGACGGTGACGCGTGTCTGCGAATCCTGTAAGAACCTGGAGCACACCTTCTTTTTCTCCGACGTGCTGAGCAAGGTTTTAGGGTTCACCGAAACAGGGGGGTGTAGTAGTACCCCGTGGAGGATATACTGCTCAGAGGCCTGCCAATTTAGCCAACGGAACCCCCAATATGATGTACGTTTATACCGATATCTGTGAGCCCTATATTACCGGTGATGTTCGCACGCCGCTGCTGCGCGTTGTACAGATTGCTGTCGCCGATAACTATAATTACGGATCTGTGAGGATAAGAAGCTTCTCACCACCGCGCTATGTTCCCTTACTACATACTAGTTTTCAAACAATAACCATTGATATAAGGGATGAGTTTGGCGATCCAATACCATTCGAGCATGGGACGTTGACGGTGACGTTACAGTTCAAACGTATAGATTGACTTGGGCGTATCTACAATGGATTACTATGACGAGTACTTCGACGTGCAAACGGGGAGCGGGGCTCGAACCGGCTATGGCGGTATCAGCCATGTGTATATCGGCTCACCAAACCAGCGAGGTCATGGCATTGGAAGTTTTTTAGGGGGTCTCTTTCGACGTATCATACCTCTCTTGAAACAAGGGGCTCGGACTGTTGGTAGAGAGGCGCTTCGGTCGGGAATTAACATGGCCTCTGATGTCGTTAACTCTGGCGTACAACCGAGAGAAGCGTTTCAAACACGCCTGCGCGAATCAGGGCAAAACCTGAAGCGTAAAGCTGAAGAAAAAATTAATTCGCTCATGAAGGGCTCCGGCTATAAAGGCAGCAAAATTAATAAACTGATGCATTCTGCTACTGAGAGCGTATCACGACGCAGCTCTGTGAAAAGAAAAAAAAAGGCAGTGAAACAGCGAAAACGCTCGAGCGGCGGTGGCGTGAGAAAGAAACGTGTTAAGAAGAGGAAGAAATCTGTGAGAGGTAGAAGATCATCGGCTAAACTACGTGTCACGAGGCGTAAAAAGAAACCAAGAACAGTGGTGGATATTTTTGGTTAAACCGAGCTCTGAAAAATGGCGTTCCTACACACGCACTCGTGTGAGTGCCTCAAGTCGGAGCTTGAATTATTTTCATTACCACCAACCCAGACAACGATAGAGGGAACACACTCGGTATACTACAAACCAATCTCATCGTTGACGGATGATTCGCCGATAGAGTTTGTCATCCCAGGCCAGGGAGATGAGTACATTGATCTCGCGCATACGATGCTAAGTATACGTGTTAAAATAGATGCTCCAGAAAAGGAGGAGGGGGCAAAAGAGGCGCTACCCCCTGTAGGACCCGTGAATAATCTTTTACACTCAATGTTCAGTCAGATCGATGTATTTTTGAATCAAAAACTTGTGTCTCCTCCTAACAATGCTTATGCTTATAGAGCTTATATTGAAACTCTGTTGAACTACGCGTACGCTGCGAAGACCTCGCATCTTTCGAGCGGTTTATGGTATAGTGATACAGAGGGGGCGATGAACGATCTGGACAATGCTAACAAAGGACTTGTAGAGAGACGGGGTGTATTAGGCAAGAAAAGAACAGTCGACCTTCTTGGACATCTGCACTGCGATATCTTCAATCAGGAAAGGTTTTTGTTAAACGGTGTTGAGATGCGCCTGCGGCTTGTACAGAACAATAGTGCTTTCTGTCTCATGACTAGTTTGAAAAACTGTAAAATCCGCATTACAGAAGCATCGCTAATCGTGCGTCGGGTTAAGATAGCACCCGGTATACTCCTGGCTCATGCAAGAGCTCTGTCTCAATCTACAGCAAAATATCCGTTGACGCGTGTCGAGGTTAAAGCTATATCAATGCACGCTGGAATACACGGCGACACTCTTGATAACGTCATACTAGGTCAGCTACCAAAACGTATAATCATTGGATTTGTCGATAATAAGTCTTTCAACGGTGATTATGGAAAAAACCCGTTCAATTTCCATCATTACGGGATTAATTATCTTTCTTTATATGTAGATGGCCAGCAAATACCCTCAAAACCTCTACAGACAGACTTCCTAGATAGTAATATGTATGTGGATGCGTATCACACATTATTTTCTGGCTCGGGTATCCACTTTCTCAACGACGGTAATTGTATCTCGCGCTTGAAATATCCACACGGCCATTGCCTTTTCGCGTTTGATCTGACACCCGATCTCTCGGCTAATAGCAGCAGCCACTGGAACTTGGTGAGGCATGGCAGCGTGAGGATAGAAGTACGCTTCGCGGAGTCTTTACCAACAACGATTAATTGTATTGTGTACGCTGAGTATGATAATGTGTTGGAGATTGACTCATCCAGACAGGTCATCGTAGATTTCAGTGGCTGATGAGAGAGAGAGAGAGAGAGAGAGAGAGAGAGAGAGAGAAGCCCCTCAGTTTCCACTGATCATTCAGAGCGCGACGGTTGAAAATAAAAAAGGCATAATGTATATTGTTATTGATCTGCAGAGTATGATAGGTAAAGATAACCTGTTTATACCTAAAGAAGTAGCTGTCGTATCGGTAAAAACTGAAGACTTTGGTCATTGGGTTGTAAAGCCGCCTTATACGGATGACAACCTGCCTGTCTTTGTAAAGAGCCAAAATATGTGGCTATGTGATCATATTCACGGTATAGCATGGTCTAAAGGCGATACATCGTTACAAGCGTTGGAAACAAATCTGAAAAGGATCGCGGGTCAGGCTACACGAGTTTTTACGTGTGGTTCTGAGAAATCAGCGTATCTAACACAGCTCACGGGGTATTTTATTATAAATTTGGGGGATGATGAAGAGGTTCCTTCATTACGCCGCCTACCCCGAAGCGACACACGTTGTATGTATCACTGTGCTGCAAACCACAGACAAGCCTACAGATGCGCCCTGAACAACGCTATCAGAATCAAAACTTGGCTCTGTCAAAGTGAGCAGATTACCTCCTTATGGGAGTATAGAACTACCACGTCATGGGGTATTGGTATGTCAGAGACCAAGACCGAGGAGGAAAAAGAACCCTCGAGCCATGAACAGTCTTCAGGTCTTACAGTCTCTCAAAAACATAAAGGAGCATGCTATAGGCGTCTATCCAGCCGATCGTATCCCGAAGGTGTGGACGAAACCGACGGCATTCGTGGTTAACACCGATGGATACAAACGACCAGGGGCCCACTGGGTTGCCATGTACGTCGATCGAAATGGACACGGATGGTTCTTCGACAGTTACGGCCTACCTCCAATCATCCCACAGCATCTCGCGCGTCTCCGAAGAAACTGCCGCCTCTTCCGTTGCAACACCGTTCAACTTCAAGGCCCTGATTCGCAGTGTTGCGGACAGTATTGCGTTATGTTTCTTCATTATATGGCTACTGGCCTCGGTATTCAATGATTTAGAGACGTATTTTCGCATAATTTGCAGCAAAACGATAAAATAGTTCATGCGTATTATAACGCGTATATCAATAAGGGTGGTAAATGTAAGGGCGTGGTTTCCGATACAGATGGCTGTATCGGCAGGGGTTATAGAATTAAGCATCTATATTGTATACAGCACTGCTGTTCTCGTTCTCGGTAATTTTATGATAATAAAATTTTAAACGTTACGTCTAACTCCTGTCTCATTTCTTTCAACAAGAATCACACATGCCGTTTTAAAATTCTGTGTCTACCACCCTATCCCGCTTCTTTCAACGCAAATCATAAGGGGTGGTGACACGTAGCGGATACCAGATACCGCTGACGATCAATGCTCTCGTTCTCTGTAATTATATGATAATAAAATTTTAAATGCAGCGACCAGCTCCTATCTTATTTCTTTCAATAACAAGAATCACCCGGGCTGTTTTAAAACCCTCCGTCTACCTCCTATCCAGTTTCTTTCGGCGAAAAGCATGCACATGGTGATTCGTGGGGGGTGTCAGATTTCGCTGACGATCAACGTTGTTATCTCTAACGCTGCTGCAGAGCGCTCAATACTCATCGTCAGTCAGCGTTCAAGGTTTGAAACTTTACGCAGGCCTGGAGGTATCATGAATATCGTCGTTGATATACAAGGTCTGAAGGATAAATATAATAATTTCGTGCCTAAAGAAATCGCCGTGGTCTCTGTGAAAACATCTTACTTAGCACACTGGGTCATATCACCGCCTCACGCTTATAACGTACTACCTCCTAGTGTGAAACGACAAAACACGTGGCTAAAGTGCAATCATCACGGTATAGAGTGGTCCGAGGGCGAAACACCTTTACGAGCGGCCGAAGCTACTTTAAAGCAAATCGCTGTACAATCCGATCGTCTGTTTACAAGAGGGGCCGACGCAGCCGCATATTTGACACAGCTAACCGACTGCTTCGTTATAAATCTAGAGGAGGACGAGGAACCACCGTCTCGTAATCTCCCCGAGAGCAGTACTTTTTGCATATTCCACGGTTTACTACACAAAAATACCTCGCTCAAGTGTGCTCTCAATAACGCTGTGAGAATAAAAAAATGGCTTTCTCATAACGATCGCTCCAGCTCCTTGTGGGAGTACAGAACCACCACGTCCTGGAATGTTGGCTTATTAACGGCGGAGCGTCGGAAAGAGGGAAAAGACCTCTGCCAAGGTGACACCCTGTGACATTGGTGGGAGATACTACATCAAAAGATTGTTGTCAGCTCTTTTCTGCATACGGAGTGGGGACATGGATCTACCAAGCAGAGTGTTTAAATCATCTGAACTCTCTGATGCTCAGACAGTGTTCCCAAGTCACCGCAGAAGTAAACGACGCGAATTAAAAGTACTCTTAGACATCTTTTTGCACGATATTGCAACGCTTAAAGCAAGAATACACGACTTATCAGAACTCCGCGCTTTAACGGTGAATATCAAAAAACTCGATCTGAACAATGGATTTCGCACGCATCAACCAAGTAGGCCTTTTGGATTCCGTTCGCCCCGTCAAAAGACTGGCCGATCTTGAGCTAGCCAAAGACTACTACATCACCGGTATACAAACCGTCGAAACGCTATGGGGCACGCGTATTGCTGTGGTCGTGGACAACACGTTTACATGCTACCTACCAGCTAGATTCGTTAAAGCCTTCGAAGACGCGAGTGAGTTATACCAGCAGATGCGTATCGCAGCCGCGAGCAAAAATTTAATCATGCTGTACCACGGCACAAAACTCAACAAAGTTGAGTTCAAAGCTGCTAAAGAATAATCATAAACAGGTATGTAGGAAAAACTCATTTACGAGCTATCTGAACACCCCCACATGCACACGAGCCTCTCTCACATTATGGTATCTCTATCTTCTCTAGCTAAAGCACCGCCCGACCATCTAAGCAACGCACCTCGTAAACCGCCGCTCCATGGTCGGCGACTTCGTCGTGAAAACGGGCGAAAAAACAAAAATATCTATTATGTGTTACGTGCCATATTATAACCAATATTGTAAAAATTAATAGCATCTGAAATATATATATATAAAAAAAGAAAAAAGGTGGCACACTACGGCTACCCTCTACCCATCCCCCCTCCACACACCCGCAAACCTCTCACCCACAACACCGACCGGACTCACGACGGCCGGCTTGTGGGGGAAAGGAGTGGGGATAGGAGTGGGGATAGGAGTGGGGGTGGCCATAGTGCGCCACCTACTACTTGTATTTGTTTGACTCCGCCCCTCTGCCAAATTATTTTCCACTACGGCTACGACCGGGTAACCACCTTTATCTATTCTCGATAACTCACAATAAAATTTGTTTAAGAATTTTCTTAAGCTGGCGTCCAAGAGGAATCGAGAGTAGATATATTTTGTGCGACTCTTGGAAAAAGTCGTTACAATATATATATATATATATATATATATATATATATATATATTGTGACCAAAATTTTTACCCTAGTGTCACAAAAGTTCACTTCCCCCCCTATCGTCGATTTATTTTATTAAATTGGGCGCCAGTCACCGAAGTGACTCGACGACAAAAAGAGAGCGAACAATTTGACCAGCTTGGCTGCAGCGGGGTAGGCGGGGTGACCCTGAGAATAATTACACAACACGAGTTTTCAATTATAATTATTTTGATGTTATTAAAGAAAAGTTGTTACACTATAAAGCCCGCTTGAAAATTCTTCATTTCACAAGAAAAACAAACAAATATAAAATTTATTATAATTATCGGGAGATTTCGCAATTCTAATAAGTCCGAGGGGAAAAATCACGAACACACACACTCTTGTTCTCTCACTCACACGATCAGCCGGGATCCTGCACACTTTACACTCTAATTCGAGCTCGTTCTTTCTTATCACCGATCTACTAGTGATCAAGAAATATTTCTTTTTATTTTCACATGAAATAAGATGAAGTATACGAGATAGAACAAGAATATTAAGCCCCCGCTATTCGGTTGCTCAGCCGAGCTATTCTCTCTCACGCGCGATCGTTTAACCGGCCCACACACTCTGTCTCTCTCACACTCACACGCGCACTCCCGTAACCGTTCGCAATCCTTCCCATCGACTCTTTACCCAAAAATGATAATTATCGACCCAAAATTGAGACTTTCCCGTATGGCCACGTTTTAATTATGTTTTATTTATTGAACACGACTCTCTCCGAAACTGGAAGACGAGAGAAAAAGTAAAATTATGCGGTCGGCTTTTACAACGGGGAAGCCGCCGCCGCGACCACGTATTTCTCGGGATTATTTCTTTTCGAAACGCACAAAATTAGTTAACCCGTTCTAAATTGAAAATCACGGGAAAACGCAAGGTAATTACGAAAACTCAATGACCAAAACGTGTCACTGAAAAAGGAGGTAACTCACGGATTTTTCTCCCTTCGTAAACCTCTTGTCCGCTCTGCTCGATACTTCGAGAAAGTCTAATGAAAACGATAGCGTTACGCGGGACAGTGGGCTCTCCCTCCCACTCCTCTACTTTCTTCAAATATTCCCAAACGTGATTGACAGGTCCGTCGCGTGAAAAATTATTTCGAGCGTTAGACAGGGCACCGTTTAATATTTATTGTCAAAAATTCTTGTTCTTTAGTCATTCATAATATGGTTTGCCCCTGGCTCTCTTATCACTTTTCAATTAATTGTCGGACCCTTAACGCTTAACGGGAAATTAACAATTTATCAAATAAAATTAACACTTATCATCGTACTCGGGAGATTATCGTAATTTGTACTGCCCTGTTACTTTGAAGGGGAAGAAGCGCTCGCCGGTAACGACGAGGAAAAATCTCGTTTCTCGAACGTTCTTGAATATTCTTTCGTTCGGAACTTCTCCTCCCTCGCCCTTTTCTCGATTTTTCTGGCGGGAATCCTCGATCCATGAAACTAATACGAAGCAGAAGATGACCAAATGTATGAGCCTGGCTCGAAATACATTAATAATATGACGATGATTGGCCTTCCTTATCTCCTTTTCCTTGTTTTCCCCAATTACTCATGAAAAATAAAGAAATATGGTCGCGGGACGCGGATTAATTTTCTATTAATTTATTCCTTTTACAGAGAAAGCCTTGCGAGGTCGTAACGTGGCCGGAGTATCGAGCAAAGAAGACGGGAGAATATTTTCCTTTATTCGTCTTACATTTTTGTAGACGGTACCAAAAAAAACCGTCACAATATATATATATATATATATATATATATATATATATATATATATATATATATATATAATGTAATAATTATTCTCACTCTTTAACCGTAGCGGAGTGCAGCGCTGCAGAATGTAGCACGTAATATGATATAGGGATCGCAAAAGAGATGCGTTTACGGTTGCAAAAAATCCCTGTAGTTCGAAAATAAAAAAGACGTTAATTTGCTCGAAAAAATGTATCGTGCTATTCAGTCACCGTTCAACCGCGAAGCGATAATTTCATTGTTAAGACGCGATGACTAACACTGCCCTCATCCGCACATGTATCTCAGATCTTTTGCGTTTAGCTATATGTTCTAGCAGGCAGCTTAGACGGCGTATCGATGATCAGTGGTGTAACGAGCTGCGTTATCTCCCTAAGAGATGTTTAATTACGCGTTTAAAATATATCAGTAGTAAGGCTGTACCAGTTCTAATCCAGGGATCTCAGGGGGGAGCGGGTAGCGGGGAAGGTTGTGCGGGGGAAAGGTCCGGAGGGGCGTGATCTGCCGGGGCCTGCCGTGACGCATCAGGGGGTCTTCATTGTTATGTTTGGAGGGGAAGGTGGAGGGGGAAGGCTAGCGGGATGTCAGGGAGGGGGAAGCGGTGACACGGGGATCAAAGCGGACCGGCTATTGTCCCTTTTTCTAAGAAAAAGAATAAAAAAAAATGTTATTTATTACCTAAGTACAAAAGCCCACAATGATTTATGTGTCCGGTTACACATTTTTGTAAAACGCTGATCTATTGTTTGATCTTCGGAAAATGCGTGGAAGGGGGGAGGAGGAACGTGTTCAAACCTGTCTCAGATGCAGGAAAACGTATGGGAAAGAATCTTTTATTGAAATTGAGGAATATGCATTGTTCGATGATGCAGGTGGCAGTCATGACACGTTCAAACCTGTATGAGGCTGCTCCGATTGAACTAATTTTTTCCTGGAACGGGCCTGTTTAAACTTTTGGTTAGAAAAATGGTCTCTTTCAAAGAAAAAATATAAAAGAATTATATTTATCATTGGATTTGTAGACGCAAGACGTTAAAGCGTCACACCCCTAATTACAGATTTATGAACATTGAGAGTTTATTCTCAAAGTAGACGTTGAGATGGATAGATGTGCTAGCTTGTATGCAATCCACCCGTCGAAAGACCCCTGGACATTGACGAAAAATGAACTCGAATCGATTCCCAAGGCTTTACTTTTAAAATATTTTAGCTACTGTATAACTTCATTGTGGGATCGTTTACCAGAGCATTTACAGTGTGATAGTGAGATACAATCATATCATGAGTGTGATGATCATTTTAATCCACCATGGGAACTGACTCATGTTGATGCTGTTGGACCTATGCGTCGAGATTGTGAAAAGTGTTTTGAAATGGAAGAATTGGTGAATATATATGCAATTCGACGTACGAAGAATCCGCGAGAAATGACGACGGAGGAGCTACGAATTATATCGCCAACAATATTTAAACAGTACTTCAGTGAATTTACCGATTATTTGTGGGATCGTTTACCAGAATATTATCAATCTGATAGTGAGATTATATCATATAGACGATGTTACGAACATTGGAACACACCATCGACGGGGGATCACATCGATGGCCCCGTACCCCAACGTCGTAACTGCAGAGAGTGTTGCAAGAGCATTGAACATGTTTAAACCTGTCTCGAATGCAGGTGTGCAAACAAAGAAACGTGGATCCATTGTTCGACAAGAATAGATCTTCGGAAAATGCGTGGGAAAGAATCTGCTATTGCGGAATGTGCATTGTTCGAAGAAGCAGCTGTCAAAGATGCAGGTGGCGACATGTTCAAACCTGTATGAGGCTGCATAATACATGATTGAACTAATTTTTCCGGGAAGTGGAAGGGGATTGAACTTATGAAAGTGATGGATGGTACAAATAGTCGAGCATGGAAGAGATCAGCATCAATTCACAGCTCTAGAAGCTTCGTACAAGTCGTGATTTTTGAAAAATCTCTTAAAACCTCCACATTCGACAACGATGGCGTTCTCTGGTATCAACGACATCACTAAGCGGTCCGAGTATCTGCCCACGAAAAAACTAAAAGATCTTGAAGTGAACGGTGACTATGGAATCTCTGATATTCGATCGGCAAAGACTAAGTACGGCCCAAGATACGTCGTGGAAGTGCAAAGTGAATTCACCGTCTTCCTGCCACCCCGAGTCGTCAAGGCATTTGAACAAGATCCTGAGGCGTATGAAAAACTATTGGAAGCTGCTCATACTGGAAAACTCAGTATGAAATACATCGGCGGAGATTGGAACGGCGTCGAGTTTCATGAAATTTCAACGTGAATAAAAAAATATATAAAAATCTCTGTAATGTGAAGGAGGAGAAGGAGGAAGAGGAGGAGGAAATTTTGTATAAATAAATTAGAAAAAACCATTTCAAAAATGTTTTCTTTATTCAAAGATCCCCCGTTTGCATAAGGCATGGTATACATATAACCAGCTTTTCAAAGCTTTTACATTCATCGTTGCACAGTTGAATTTCAATTCGTTGGTATGGTGGTGGGGGCAATTCGATGTAGTTTTTAATAATTTCTTCAACGATGGGCAGTCCAGAGTCTCCAAATCAACAATCTCCGTTGACAAATCCAAGAAGCTCGCTAACCACGAAGACTTTTCACAGCCTTTCACAAATATGGTGCGAGCGTGTTGTGAAATTGCTTGAATTATAGGTTTCGCTGCGTCGTATGGTATAAGACCATAGTCCCATGATATTCCATGGAAATTACGTTGCAACCATTTATTCATGGTTCGATATTTTGCTGGTAGCGTGTCCCATGCGTATGGTGGCTCGAAGAACAGCGTTAGAGGTTCAGCGTTTTTCACATCTGCTCGAATAATTGAAATTTCTTTCAGGATAAACTCGTTGATGGGCCCCTTGAAACCTTGTAGATCAACGATAAACTCCATCTCGACTGATGTCCAGTGTGGTCACTTCAGCCATTTTATACCAATTTTTTCACCCCACCACTCAGGGGATTATACTCTACAATACGATCATGTAGAATGAGGCAGTATGCACATGTCTGCGCAGGTACATTCGTTTTCATTTCAAATTGAGAGTTTGAGAGAGTTTAAGAGAGTATGGGAGTGTGAGAGTTTCAGAGAGTATGAGAGTTTAAAAGTTTGAGAGAGTTTAAATGTTTGAGGTTTTGAGAGAGTTCAAGAGTTTAAGAGTATGATAGTTTGAGAGAGTTCAAGAGTTTGAGAATTCGACAGTTCGAGAGAGTTTGAGAGGTTGAGAATTTGGGAGTGAGAGTTTAAGAGAGTATGAGAGTCTGAGAGTTTGAGAGAGTTTGGGAGTTTAAGAGAGTATAAGAGTCTGAGAGTTTAAGAGAGTATGAGAGTATGAGAGTTCGAGAGTTAGAGAGAGTTTGAATGTTTGAGAGCTTGAGACAGTTCAAGAATTTGAGGTTGAGAGAGTTTGAGAGCTTGAAAGTTTGAGACAGTTTGAGAATTTGAAAGTTTGCCGGATTGAGAGTGTGAGAGTTTGAGAGTGAACGTTTGAGAGTTTGAGAGTTTGAAAGTGTAAAAAAAAAAATTAAGAGAGTTCGAGAGTTTGAGACCTTGAGAGTTTGAGAGTTTTAGAGTTTGAGAGTTTGAGAGAGTTTAAGAGTTTGAGAGGTTGGGATTTTGAGAGTTTAAGAGTTTGAAAGATTGAGAGTTTAAGAGTTTGAGAGTTTAAGAATTTGAGAGAGTTTGAGAGTTTGAGAGTTCGAGACAGTTTGAGAATTTGGGAATTTTGAGAGTTTGAGAGTTCAAAACAGTTTGACAGTTTGAGAGTTTGAAAGTTTGAGAGTTTAAGAGAGTTTGAGAGTTTGAAAGTTTGAGAGCTTAAGAGAGTTTGAGAGTTCGAAAGTTTGAAAGTTTGAGAGTTTAAGAGTTTAGGAGTTTAAGAGGTTGAGAGTTCAAAAGTTTATGAGTTTGAGAGTTCGACAGAGTTTGAGAGTTTGAAAAGTTGAAAGTTTCAGAGTTTGAGAGTGAGAGTTCAAGAGTTTGGGTGGTTGAGAGTTTGAGAGAGTTTAAGAATTTAAGAGATTATTGAATAATTCAGTTTTTGGAAAAACCATGCAAGATGTTCGTAGTCACGTGCAAGTCAAACTGTTAACTGAATGGGTAGGCCGATATGGAGCAGAGGCTATGATCGCAAAACCTAATTTTCACAGTCGAAGTATCTTTGCGGAAAATTTAATCGCTGTAGAGTTGCGAAATCTACAGGTCAAGTTTAACAAACCAATATATGCGGGTATGCCCATTTTGGATATCTCAAAAACTTGTCGATATTCGATATGCGTTCCACCACGAGTTTATAACTCCATCGTATCAAAACAAATGTAAAGTTATGTATACGGATACTGATAGTCTGATTTATCATATTGAATGTGAAGATGTATACCAGGATATGAAACGTAATCTTGATAAATATGACACAAGCGACTACCCCCCTGACAATGTATATGGTACACCGCTTGTCAATAAAAAGGTCCCAGGTCTCATGAAGGATGAGAACAACGGGGCCCTCATGACTGAATTCGTTGGATTTAGATCGAAAATGTATGCGATGCGAGTTGAGGGGAAGAAAGATGTTAAAAAAGCGAAAGGTGTAAAGAGCAATGTTGTTGTGAGAACCATAAAATTTGAAGATTATGTGAAATTTCTCGATGAGCAGATTGAAATGAAGTGTTGCCAATCATCGATTCTATCGACATTACATAATGTCTATACCATAACAGAGACAAAAATCGCTCTATGTCCACACGATGACAAGCGATATATTATACCTGGAACGGTAGACACGTTGCCATGGGGTCATTACAGTATTCCCAAAGGTTCGGAAGCAATGAAAACGTAGAGAATTGTAAACCAAGAGCGCGTACGTATGTGTATGAGAGAGAGAGAGAGAGAGAGAGAGAGAGAGAGAGAGAACATTTTTCTTCAATATTTGTACATTTGATGTGAAATAAAAAGAATCTTTTTTGTGAAACTCAATGTGTCCATCCTTTTTTTCCTTCTGTCTGCTTTCCAGGGCTATGCAGAGACCTGCTTGGATGTGTCGGGAGGGTCATAAAGAATAAATCAGACTTTAAAAATCTGTTTGTCTTCTTTATTGTTTACAAATCATCCTTACTTATCCAACTATTATGTGTATTGTCGAAACCTAGCCATTTCACAAGCAACTGACTACCACGCCTCTTCCAGGCTTTTTCGATGAGATATATGTCGGGATATTTAACTCGAAGTAACTCTTGCTCATAGAAACCACCTGCAATGGGCTCATCTTGGTGATCTTTTATGTTATATGTAATAGGGCTAGTTTTTCCTACTCGATATATTGTGAAAATTTCCGTTGGCCAGTTTGGCGTATAACCTTTCTCAAATACATTCTTAAATTTACTTTCGGAAAAAGTCAACAAACCGATAGAAATTTACCGAAGCATATAGCTTCAAGTATGTGAGCTTTTATTATAGGCTTTATCATGTTTTATGAAATCTGCAAATAATGTTGAAATCGTTCCTCTCATTGAAGTTGTGTGATAACGAATCATTATTCCACGACTCAGATCTCCCAAATGTGTTTAAGCCTTCAACAGATATTCAAACATATTCAATACTCATATAAAAATTAAAACCCTGAAAAAAAAAAAACTTTCAACCCTACCAAAAAGTGATCAAATTAATGAGTCATGACAAACTTTACAAATCCAATACTTGCAAAAAATATACATACATGCATATATATATATATATATATATATATATATATATATATATATATATATATATATATATATATTTCAAGACTTCACAAAAGTTACTGTTGCATATTACACGAAAGTTTAAGAAACCTTCCTTATTTCAGAGCATCTTTAAAAAGTGATGAAATACATTCCAATTATCTAATTATCGTCCTATAACGTGAAAAAAAAAAATTATGTCATGATTCTAAAGTATATAGGCTCAAGTACGTGGGTTTCTATTATAGGCTTTATCATGTTTTATAAAATCTGCAAATAATGTTAAAATCGTTTCTTTCATTGAAGTTGTGTAATGACGAATCATTATTCCACGACTCAGATCTCCCAAATGTGTTGAAGCCTTCCACAGATATTTAAACATATTCAATCCTTCCACAAAATTAAAACTCTGAAAAAAAAATTTCAACCCTACCAAAAAGAAAAAGTGATCAAATTAATGAGTCACGACAAAATTTACAAATCCAATCCTTGCAAATATATATATATATATATATTGTAACGACTTTTTCCAAGAGTCGCACAAAATATATCTACTCTCGATTCCTCTTGGACGCCAACTTAAGAAAATTCTTAAACAAATTTTATTGTGAGTTATCGAGAATAGATAAAGGTGGTTACCCGGTCGTAGCCGTAGCGGAAAACAATTTGGCAGAGGGGCGGAGTCAAACAAATACAAAATAAATTATCAACACTAAGGGAAAATTCGGAATAACAAAAATATTTATTTAATAAAACAAATTATAGAAATTTAATTAAATGAATTAAAATGGTATTAGAAAAAGATTCCGAAAAATAGAATACAAAATGTCTCGTCCTTCTCGAGAGTGCAGGTTTTACAAAATGGTTTCTTTTTGATATAATTAAAATTTTCAGACAAGATAAAATCCTCTTAATCTTTTGTTAACCGTCTCAACAACAATTTTCAGTATTATAAATAAATCTTAACCTAAGGACTCTCGCTGAACGAAAAGATAGAATTCCTCTCGGCAATTCGAAATATTAAACAACGGAAAAATACGGCAGTTTTTATACCGTGACTGAACGTTAAAGGAATTTCTTGTCAAACACGAACGTACCCCGAAACAATATCGCTCTTTAATTCGATAATTCGTCACATTAATTCCAATACAATAGAGCTCGTTTTCGACACAAAAATACACAAAATAATGAAAGCGAGACGACGGCTCACCGCTACGGTTTCAGAGATGCGAAATCTGGAAAAGGACCACAGATTTTCGACTCGATAATTCCGGTGATGTCGTATTCTTGAACGGGGTTGGCTACGGCTCGATAAGAAACGTCAGGTCTCGTTGCTGTCCAAAACGAAAGTCCTTGATAAATTATGGAAACGCGATTTTATAGTTTTGGGTCCTAGCCCCCCACCCTTCGCCTACTCGCGGAGTCTAGATTTTTCTCGAACATTCTCGCAAATTCGAATTTCGGTTGAGCGCTACGCTGGCGAACGTTGACCCTTTCCAGCCGAGATTTTCCGAAGACTCCCGATGCTGTTAGACGCACCTCGTGAGATTAGACAGCTCTGGGTGAGGGCTTCGAGCTAGCGACCACTCTCGATTTGATTTTCGCGATCCACCGACGACAATAAGAGACGACCTTGACGCGGCCTATGCCTTCCCACACAGACGATACGATGATACCAATGACCAGAATATTCTCGATGTTTTTCCTCGCTCTTTCTCTCGATGTCTCGTATAAAATAAAATAATCGAAAATAAAATTAATATCGGGAAATACTCTCGCATTTGACCAACAATCATTTTCTCGAGAGGAATTCTTCGTCGCTACCCGACGTCTCCTCCCGTGCCGTGCCAATGTTTTACTTTTAATGACGTGGACAAATTTACCACGTCACTATATATATATATATATATATATATATATATATATATATATATATATATATATATATATATATATTTCAAGACTTCACAAAGTTACTATTACATATTTCACGAAAGTTTTAGAAACCTTCCTTATTTCAGAGTATCTTTAAAAAATGATGAAATACATTCCAATTATCTAATTAACGTCTTATAACGTGAAAAAATGTCATGCTTATAAAGTATAAGAATTAAAAAATTGGAACACGTCGTTAGATTTACAAATGTTTACTAAGCCAATTGAGATCATTATTCAGGCTCAAGTTGCGGCCAGCGGTATGATGCAGCGGGGGCTCCGCCCTCGCACCACATACCCCTGGCCGCGACTTGAGCCTGAATAATGATCTCAATTGGCTTAGTAAACATTTGTAAATCTAACGACGTGTTCCAATTTTTTAATTCTTATACTTTATAAGCATGACATTTTTTCACGTTATAAGACGTTAATTAGATAATTGGAATGTATTTCATCATCTTTTAAAGATACTCTGAAATAAGGAAGGTTTCTAAAACTTTCGTAAAATATGTAATAGTAACTTTGTGAAGTCTTGAAATATATATATATATATATATATATATATATATATATATATATATATATATATATATATATTTGCAAGGATTGGATTTGTAAATTTTGTCGTGACTCATTAATTTGATCACTTTTTCTTTTTGGTAGGGTTGAAATTTTTTTTTTCAGAGTTTTAATTTTGTGGAAGGATTGAATATGTTTAAATATCTGTGGAAGGCTTCAACACATTTGGGAGATCTGAGTCGTGGAATAATGATTCGTCATTACACAACTTCAATGAAAGAAACGATTTTAACATTATTTGCAGATTTTATAAAACATGATAAAGCCTATAATAGAAACCCACGTACTTGAGCCTATATACTTTAGAATCATGACATAATTTTTTTTTTTCACGTTATAGGACGATAATTAGATAATTGGAATGTATTTCATCACTTTTTAAAGATGCTCTGAAATAAGGAAGGTTTCTTAAACTTTCGTGTAATATGCAACAGTAACTTTTGTGAAGTCTTGAAATATATATATATATATATATATATATATATATATATATATATATATATGCATGTATGTATATTTTTTGCAAGTATTGGATTTGTAAAGTTTGTCATGACTCATTAATTTGATCACTTTTTGGTAGGGTTGAAAGTTTTTTTTTTTTCAGGGTTTTAATTTTTATATGAGTATTGAATATGTTTGAATATCTGTTGAAGGCTTAAACACATTTGGGAGATCTGAGTCGTGGAATAATGATTCGTTATCACACAACTTCAATGAGAGGAACGATTTCAACATTATTTGCAGATTTCATAAAACATGATAAAGCCTATAATAAAAGCTCACATACTTGAAGCTATATGCTTCGGTAAATTTCTATCGGTTTGTTGACTTTTTCCGAAAGTAAATTTAAGAATGTATTTGAGAAAGGTTATACGCCAAACTGGCCAACGGAAATTTTCACAATATATCGAGTAGGAAAAACTAGCCCTATTACATATAACATAAAAGATCACCAAGATGAGCCCATTGCAGGTGGTTTCTATGAGCAAGAGTTACTTCGAGTTAAATATCCCGACATATATCTCATCGAAAAAGCCTGGAAGAGGCGTGGTAGTCAGTTGCTTGTGAAATGGCTAGGTTTCGACAATACACATAATAGTTGGATAAGTAAGGATGATTTGTAAACAATAAAGAAGACAAACAGATTTTTAAAGTCTGATTTATTCTTTATGACCCTCCCGACACATCCAAGCAGGTCTCTGCATAGCCCTGGAAAGCAGACAGAAGGAAAAAAAGGATGGACACATTGAGTTTCACAAAAAAGATTCTTTTTATTTCACATCAAATGTACAAATATTGAAGAAAAATGTTCTCTCTCTCTCTCTCTCTCTCTCTCTCTCTCTCTCATACACATACGTACGCGCTCTTGGTTTACAATTCTCTACGTTTTCATTGCTTCCGAACCTTTGGGAATACTGTAATGACCCCATGGCAACGTGTCTACCGTTCCAGGTATAATATATCGCTTGTCATCGTGTGGACTTAGAGCGATTTTTGTCTCTGTTATGGTATAGACATTATGTAATGTCGATAGAATCGATGATTGGCAACACTTCATTTCAATCTGCTCATCGAGAAATTTCACATAATCTTCAAATTTTATGGTTCTCACAACAACATTGCTCTTTACACCTTTCGCTTTTTTAACATCTTTCTTCCCCTCAACTCGCATCGCATACATTTTCGATCTAAATCCAACGAATTCAGTCATGAGGGCCCCGTTGTTCTCATCCTTCATGAGACCTGGGACCTTTTTATTGACAAGCGGTGTACCATATACATTGTCAGGGGGGTAGTCGCTTGTGTCATATTTATCAAGATTACGTTTCATATCCTGGTATACATCTTCACATTCAATATGATAAATCAGACTATCAGTATCCGTATACATAACTTTACATTTGTTTTGATACGATGGAGTTATAAACTCGTGGTGGAACGCATATCGAATATCGACAAGTTTTTGCGATATCCAAAATGGGCATACCCGCATATATTGGTTTGTTAAACTTGACCTGTAGATTTCGCAACTCTACAGCGATTAAATTTTCCGCAAAGATACTTCGACTGTGAAAATTAGGTTTTGCGATCATAGCCTCTGCTCCATATCGGCCTACCCATTCAGTTAACAGTTTGACTTGCACGTGACTACGAACATCTTGCATGGTTTTTCCAAAAACTGCATTATTCAATAATCTCTTAAATTCTTAAACTCTCTCAAACTCTCAACCACCCAAACTCTTGAACTCCCACTCTCAAACTCTGAAACTTTCAACTTTTCAAACTCTCAAACTCTGTCGAACTCTCAAACTCATAAACTTTTGAACTCTCAACCTCTTAAACTCCTAAACTCTTAAACTCTCAAACTTTCAAACTTTCGAACTCTCAAACTCTCTTAAGCTCTCAAACTTTCAAACTCTCAAACTCTCTTAAACTCTCAAACTTTCAAACTCTCAAACTGTCAAACTGTTTTGAACTCTCAAACTCTCAAAATTCCCAAATTCTCAAACTGTCTCGAACTCTCAAACTCTCTCAAATTCTTAAACTCTCAAACTCTTAAACTCTCAATCTTTCAAACTCTTAAACTCTCAAAATCCCAACCTCTCAAACTCTTAAACTCTCTCAAACTCTCAAACTCTAAAACTCTCAAACTCTCAAGGTCTCAAACTCTCGAACTCTCTTAATTTTTTTTTTTACACTTTCAAACTCTCAAACTCTCAAACGTTCACTCTCAAACTCTCACAGTCTCAATCTGGCAAACTTTCAAATTCTCAAACTGTCTCAAACTTTCAAGCTCTCAAACTCTCTCAACCTCAAATTCTTGAACTGTCTCAAGCTCTCAAACATTCAAACTCTCTCTAACTCTCGAACTCTCATACTCTCATACTCTCTTAAACTCTCAGACTCTTATACTCTCTTAAACTCCCAAACTCTCTCAAACTCTCAGACTCTCATACTCTCTTAAACTCTCACTCCCAAATTCTCAACCTCTCAAACTCTCTCGAACTGTCGAATTCTCAAACTCTTGAACTCTCTCAAACTATCATACTCTTAAACTCTTGAACTCTCTCAAAACCTCAAACATTTAAACTCTCTCAAACTTTTAAACTCTCATACTCTCTGAAACTCTCACACTCCCATACTCTCTTAAACTCTCTCAAACTCTCAATTTGAAATGAAAACGAATGTACCTGCGCAGACATGTGCATACTGCCTCATTCTACATGATCGTATTGTAGAGTATAATCCCCTGAGTGGTGGGGTGAAAAAATTGGTATAAAATGGCTGAAGTGACCACACTGGACATCAGTCGAGATGGAGTTTATCGTTGATCTACAAGGTTTCAAGGGGCCCATCAACGAGTTTATCCTGAAAGAAATTTCAATTATTCGAGCAGATGTGAAAAACGCTGAACCTCTAACGCTGTTCTTCGAGCCACCATACGCATGGGACACGCTACCAGCAAAATATCGAACCATGAATAAATGGTTGCAACGTAATTTCCATGGAATATCATGGGACTATGGTCTTATACCATACGACGCAGCGAAACCTATAATTCAAGCAATTTCACAACACGCTCGCACCATATTTGTGAAAGGCTGTGAAAAGTCTTCGTGGTTAGCGAGCTTCTTGGATTTGTCAACGGAGATTGTTGATTTGGAGACTCTGGACTGCCCATCGTTGAAGAAATTATTAAAAACTACATCGAATTGCCCCCACCACCATACCAACGAATTGAAATTCAACTGTGCAACGATGAATGTAAAAGCTTTGAAAAGCTGGTTATATGTATACCATGCCTTATGCAAACGGGGGATCTTTGAATAAAGAAAACATTTTTGAAATGGTTTTTTCTAATTTATTTATACAAAATTTCCTCCTCCTCTTCCTCCTTCTCCTCCTTCACATTACAGAGATTTTTATATATTTTTTTATTCACGTTGAAATTTCATGAAACTCGACGCCGTTCCAATCTCCGCCGATGTATTTCATACTGAGTTTTCCAGTATGAGCAGCTTCCAATAGTTTTTCATACGCCTCAGGATCTTGTTCAAATGCCTTGACGACTCGGGGTGGCAGGAAGACGGTGAATTCACTTTGCACTTCCACGACGTATCTTGGGCCGTACTTAGTCTTTGCCGATCGAATATCAGAGATTCCATAGTCACCGTTCACTTCAAGATCTTTTAGTTTTTTCGTGGGCAGATACTCGGACCGCTTAGTGATGTCGTTGATACCAGAGAACGCCATCGTTGTCGAATGTGGAGGTTTTAAGAGATTTTTCAAAAATCACGACTTGTACGAAGCTTCTAGAGCTGTGAATTGATGCTGATCTCTTCCATGCTCGACTATTTGTACCATCCATCACTTTCATAAGTTCAATCCCCTTCCACTTCCCGGAAAAATTAGTTCAATCATGTATTATGCAGCCTCATACAGGTTTGAACATGTCGCCACCTGCATCTTTGACAGCTGCTTCTTCGAACAATGCACATTCCGCAATAGCAGATTCTTTCCCACGCATTTTCCGAAGATCTATTCTTGTCGAACAATGGATCCACGTTTCTTTGTTTGCACACCTGCATTCGAGACAGGTTTAAACATGTTCAATGCTCTTGCAACACTCTCTGCAGTTACGACGTTGGGGTACGGGGCCATCGATGTGATCCCCCGTCGATGGTGTGTTCCAATGTTCGTAACATCGTCTATATGATATAATCTCACTATCAGATTGATAATATTCTGGTAAACGATCCCACAAATAATCGGTAAATTCACTGAAGTACTGTTTAAATATTGTTGGCGATATAATTCGTAGCTCCTCCGTCGTCATTTCTCGCGGATTCTTCGTACGTCGAATTGCATATATATTCACCAATTCTTCCATTTCAAAACACTTTTCACAATCTCGACGCATAGGTCCAACAGCATCAACATGAGTCAGTTCCCATGGTGGATTAAAATGATCATCACACTCATGATATGATTGTATCTCACTATCACACTGTAAATGCTCTGGTAAACGATCCCACAATGAAGTTATACAGTAGCTAAAATATTTTAAAAGTAAAGCCTTGGGAATCGATTCGAGTTCATTTTTCGTCAATGTCCAGGGGTCTTTCGACGGGTGGATTGCATACAAGCTAGCACATCTATCCATCTCAACGTCTACTTTGAGAATAAACTCTCAATGTTCATAAATCTGTAATTAGGGGTGTGACGCTTTAACGTCTTGCGTCTACAAATCCAATGATAAATATAATTCTTTTATATTTTTTCTTTGAAAGAGACCATTTTTCTAACCAAAAGTTTAAACAGGCCCGTTCCAGGAAAAAATTAGTTCAATCGGAGCAGCCTCATACAGGTTTGAACGTGTCATGACTGCCACCTGCATCATCGAACAATGCATATTCCTCAATTTCAATAAAAGATTCTTTCCCATACGTTTTCCTGCATCTGAGACAGGTTTGAACACGTTCCTCCTCCTCCCTTCCGCGCATTTTCCGAAGATCAAACAATAGATCAGCGTTTTACAAAAATGTGTAACCGGACACATAAATCATTGTGGGCTTTTGTACTTAGGTAATAAATAACATTTTTTTTTATTCTTTTTCTTAGAAAAAGGGACAATAGCCGGTCCGCTTTGATCCCCGTGTCACCGCTTCCCCCTCCCTGACATCCCGCTAGCCTTCCCCCTCCACCTTCCCCTCCAAACATAACAATGAAGACCCCCTGATGCGTCACGGCAGGCCCCGGCAGATCACGCCCCTCCGGACCTTTCCCCCGCACAACCTTCCCCGCTACCCGCTCCCCCCTGAGATCCCTGGATTAGAACTGGTACAGCCTTACTACTTATATCGTATGGTGGACACCTCTTCGCGTCATAGTGACAGCTTATAACAGGTGTCTATTTAGAGGACAATGTGTATTGGGGTGTGTGTACAACGAGCTGGTGCGCCGTAAACACGAAAATTTACCGTGCGTCAGAGGCCTTGTTCATGAATACACACGTAAGTATTTAAAGTCTTCTTCTACTTCCTATCAGAGAGAGTATTCCTGTTATTGATATGAGTGAATATAGATTATAGAGAACTTTTGAACACATCGCGCGAGGAAGAAGAAGCCCTTATCGAAAGTGCGCGTGCTGTAGAAGAAGAAGAGGGACGTCGTGCTGAAGAGCTCTTCAGAGTATCAAATGAGCTAGACGCAGCTCTTATTGAGGGTGCACGCGCTGTAGAGGAAGAAGAAGAAGCACGGCGTATCAGTGCATCAAGAGCGGAACAAGCAGCCCCTGCTGAAGACGTGGGTACCGCAGAGAGAGAAGAAGAAGCGGTTCACCGTATCAGCAATGTCTGTTATTCAGATATCTCAAGTGCAAGCAGTACCCCTGATATATGTCAACCCAATGGTCATGCTGTTGCGTGTAAGTGTTTGATAGTATTAGATATTCCTAATTACGAAATAAGTATAATGAGTTCGAAACTAATAATAATAATAATAAACTAGGGAACGCTACGAAAGCCGAGGCTAACAGACACGAATCAGGGGCTGTAGACACAGAAAGCACCCCAGTCCAAAAAAATGGTCAAACAGTATACTTTATAGAGGGCACTGATGAGGAAAGGGCAACAGCAATGAAGCGCATCGTTGACTATTTTTCAGATTTTTCAAACACGATCAACCCCGCCGAAATATCTATGAATTACAACGCTGACAGTGTGTATTAATGATAATAAGGGTTATGATAATACTACTGTTGATAATGATGATATTTCTAATAATAATTATAATTATAATAATTAACAGGTAACTTTGAAGAGACCGAAACAGGTACAAAGGATATGCATGGGGGTGTCACTGTTCAGACGCGCGGCGAAGACAATCACCCTGTAGAAGAAGAAGAAGAAGAGACAGCTGTAGGGGAGGCACATACCGTCATTGAGCATCGCCTAGCAGACACTTCAAACATATCTAGCCCTATCGATATATTCACAGATGATGATGATGATGATGATGGCAACAATTATCCTCCTACCAATGGAAGGGGTAATATTTTGCCCGCTCAGGCGAGTCTGATTCAACATGAGGAAGGAGATTACATCGGAAATCAGGCGTGGGAGTATCCTATAGAAAGTGACCTCACTATAGCCCCTGAAGAAGAAGAACGAGAAAACAATGTACGTGCTGATGCGCTGCTTGAACGTCTGGTGGCTGATGATAACTGGCGGATGAGCACCATTTCAACCTTTAGCGATCATGGTAAGTGCTTATTTAGCCATCAATTGACTAGAGGTGCGAAATAAGACAGCGTATTTTACATGACAGGTTTTGGCCCGGAAGAAACTTTAATTTGATGTTGAGGACCTTAACAATATTAATAATAGTAGGTATCATCAGAGTAATGCTAGCGTGATAAAATTTTGATACCATATAGCTCCTAATACCCTCCCTAACACGGTGTATTTTTTCAGAAATACAAACAGGGGGTGGTAGACAGCGAAACGAACCGTTCGATGATGTACAGCCGCCTGGTATACGCATCGAGATTATCGCTGATTCTCGACGTTATTTTAAACGGTTCAAACTCCATGGACGTGAAACAACACTGCGTATACGCCAGCCGTCACCACAGTGTAACGTATTACACTGGCTTGAAGGAACGTTCCGCGACCTTTTAACGTTTATAACTAACTGCTGCAACGGTAACGACTACATAGGTATGTCGTTTACATCAGATAGCTTTCCGCAAGGAGACGCCTGGTTATCCTTTCGACCTGTGCGGGACTGTACGTTTAACGATATATGGCAATTAATAACTAGTATAGCTCAAAGCGCCGCTTCACTCGGTATTATTGAAAAATTTGTAATAAAAACATGTATCGTCAAAGGTGTCGAGGGGTCTGGTAGAAAAGGGCTAACCCATGAGAATGTTGCTAAAAAATCAATTCTAACGATTAGAAATAACGATCATTTATGCTTACCACGGTCGTTGGTAACAGCCCTTGTATACGCCGAACGGGGGGAAATACGTACGGGTGACTTACACGCTCGCTGGCAGAAAATCAGGCAAATTAACGGGTCTATGCAGCGATTAGCAGCGGTTGAGTTGACCAACACCGCAAACGTTGTTGTGCCGTTACAGGGCTGCGGTGTATACGAAATCGCTCGTTATCAGGATTATTTGGCTGAAGATGGTATTGCTATTACCGTTTACGAGTTTTTGACGTTAGGACGGCGAGCGGAGCCTTTGTTCGATGGTACGCAACAGGTTTTGGCATTAAAAGGCTCTATTCAACACACATTAAACATCTTGTATTATGAACGATCGCATCATTTTCAACCGATTTTAAACCTTAGAGGGGCTATAGGTATAGTAGAGATTTTTGCTCATCTTGTAACGCACAATACAGACGTCTTGATCATAGATGCAAAAAAAAAGTGTCCTCGTTGCTTTATTGTACCCTCATGCGACCCTCTTTCAAATGGTGTTATCAGATGCAGCGCGTGTAGGCGCGAGTTTTACGGTACATCTTGTTTTAACAATCATATTACTGGTAGCTTATTCGGAAAGAAACCCGGTAGTGTTTGCGCTTCTCTCAAACGTTGTATGGAATGCTATAAGGCTGTAAGACCCTCAGAAAAAAAAGAGCATGTATGCGGAACGGCTTTTTGTAAAACATGTAAAAGCGCACAGCCTGATAATCATCTCTGTTTTATGAGGCCTGTTCGAGCGTCCAATAAACCAGGGAACATCCTCTTCATTTTCTATGATTTCGAGACACGACAGTGCACACCCGTACGCGGTACTGTATCTACAAGACTACATGAACCTAATCTATGTGTAGTACAACGTATCTGTACGTTTTGCTGCGACAGTGATAGCGTGGCCGAGCCGTGTGAATACTGTGGCCAACGTGAGCTCATCTTTCGGTATAACCCCAGTAGTAGGTGGCGCACTATGGCCACCCCCACTCCTATCCCCACTCCTTTCCCCCACAAGCCGGCCGTCGTGAGTCCGGTCGGTGTTGTGGGTGAGAGGTTTGCGGGTGTGTGGAGGGGGGATGGGTAGAGGGTAGCCGTAGTGTGCCACCTTTTTTTTTCTTTTTTTTATATATATATTTCAGATGTTATAAAAATAAAAATATAAAAATAAAAATATATAAATAAAATAAAATAAAAATAAAAATAAATAAATAAAAATAAAAATAAAAATAAAACTCACTCAAGTGCTGGGCCGCTCTGAGGCATGAGGGTGGAGGGTGGAGTCGTCATAGAGACCCGTCTTTTTTAGCGATAAAAAAACGGCAAACACCTAAAATTTCACACACACACACATACACACACACACACACACACACACACACACACACACACACACACACACACACACTAGCGACACAGGCCTATTTTGTAGCAACGATAATCGTCGGGGTCCAGCTGTGCGACGACTAAGGTTGTGACATCCCGGCGGGCGTGAGCGCGATTATAGAGCTTTACGACGACGGGGCAATGCCCCGCGTCGCTCACACGAACAGCTGTAATCAACGGTCCCGTACACAGCCGCTCCACAGCTGACGTGGCGTACTCGATGTCATGTAGATGGCCTAGTTTATGGAGCTCGCACTCAAAAATCAAAGCTGGGATCACCGATATCTCAGATACGGGCCGGTAAAGACAGCTGAGGTCGTAATAAGCGCTCTCGCCGTGGTCTACAAGATAAACCTCGGCGTAATTGTCGCTATCTATATCGACAACCTCACCTCGCCACACAACTGGTATCCCAGGCTGCATAATGATGCAGCTCACCCCCGGCGCAGCACTTTCCCGATCTAAACACTGTCCAAGTCCACGCTTTCGGTAATACTGTGTGACGTTGTGGCCCTCGTCACATGCTGCGTCGTGGTGGAATCCACCACAGCACTCTCCGCTATAGTCGATATTAGGCCCCGATGGGCAGCGTAGCACTAGTTTAGCCTCTCCGAGGCCCCGTTAGACCTCTCCGAAGCACCAGCGAGCACTAGAAACGTCGACGCCAGCCCGAAGATCACCGCAACGACCTGTAAGTCACCAAAAGCACTGAGAACACAGCGAGGAGCACCGAGACAACCCAACCACGAGTCCACGACGAAGAGAACACTCATCAGGAGCACCGAGACCACGCACCAAGTCCCAGCACTCACTCCCACCCCGAATAACTCCTCTCACCCACATATTTCCACACAATTATCCCCGGAAATGAAAATCGGGCAACTCACCTACGGTAAGGGAATATTTCCCTTACCTGTTGAACATTCGAGGCGATGACCAACGTCGAAGAACTGTGGAATGGCAGGAGACGAGTCGGAGGGACCTAACCTCAAACATCGAACTTCCTCGGACAGGGAACGTTCGCCCGTCAACCCGAGGTAGACCGGACGAGTCCCCCGGCGTCAAGGCTCCTGTTCTCCGCCCAGTTGGTCGTGCCACATCACCGGAGTCCCGTCATCACCCGAAAAACCGGATCACACCACCTGTCACTCGCACTTCGAACGCATCACAACATCGGACAAACAAAACGGGCCGACATGTTGCAAGTTCGGTACCGGGTTCAAGTTTTCACCACTGTGGCGCTTGAGGACGATGCCTGTGCTTGCGAGCGCATCAATTACCAATCCAACTCTCGTCGCCGATGTCAGCGCCGTGCCACGGCCATCGATCGCCAATCGAAGACCCCCCGCAACGAGTCCTTCTCTCCTTCCCCCATCCTTCCTTACCACCGAGTGTCAACGCGACAGCAATTAGCGGGCGCTAATTGGTTCGCGGGCGTGCGCGTATCGATTATATTATGGATCGACACGCGCATCATCGATCAAAGAAGACGAACGAAGAAGAAGATGACGTCACTTCTACAACGACTCGGCGTGTGTACCGTGGGCGCTCCTGCTATTCCTGAACATTTTTGTGATATTAATTGTTAATTTGGTGAACTTTGCAACGACAACCCGGCTCGACCCTTTTGAAACCGATTTCGGACATTTGGACAAACTTTTGGTGTCGTTTTGGCAATAGATAACATCAAGTAAGTCGTTTTTTTTCTCACTGCGGTGTTCCGGCGAAGGACGCATGGCTTGACGCCATTTTTGCCGGGACGCGTCGTTCGAATTCGCAAGGTGTTTTTTCTCGATAATTAACTTGTCCGAGTCCCTCTGACTCGTGACATCGTGTCATTTCAATAAAATAAGACTTTTCGCGATTATTGCGCGTTGCGAGAGTGCTGTGGTGTTAGTATTAAATTAGATAAGTTGTACAGTGCGAATTTCCCCCCCCCCTTCCCCTCACGCTCAACGAATAGTCCTTCGTACGGACGCGTGTTCGAACCGGCACATTGTACGACGCCGAAATTCCCCCCGTAAATTATTTTTGCCCCGTTATTTGTTCGTCTCGCTGCGTTCTAGCGAACATTATTCAGTAAATTATTTTGTTCAGAAAACCAGTGATCAGTCATTCCTTTAGTTTTTTTTTTTTTTTTTTTATTCGAATCACGGGTATTTGTAAGTACGCCTGAGCGACAGGAACCCGTCGATCCTAGAGATTATCGTTCGAGTCTCTTGCGGATTTTTGATATAATTTTTTATATAATTTGTTCCCCTACGCTAGCCCCGATTTTGTACCTTTCCCCCCCCCCCCCCAGTATTATTATTATTATTATTGTTACAAAGAACGGAGAAATCAAAGAAAGAGATTATTTATTTTTGCTTTTGTATTTATTTTTGTTACTTTTATGTTAAAAAGTAACTGGCGCCCAAATCAGAAAAATACGGGACTTTCCATTGCAATAATGCCAAATTTTGTGATTGATTTTCTCCTAATTTTTCGCCTTTGTTTAATTTATTTTATCCCTGATTTTTAGTCATTTTCAGGGATCGGTGGCGATTATCGTCATAAATTTTTGGCGCCCAACGTGGGGCCTGTCAATTCCTAATCGCACTTTCCGAAAATATTCTCGCGATAAATTACCGTGGAGTGGGAATTTTCTCATCCTCGGTAATTTTCGATAATTTCTTGTAATTATTATTTCTCGGGAATTAAAATTTTTCGGAAGCGTTTCTAGTCCCCTTATAATTAGTGCTCACCCGTGAACTCGTTGTTCATTAGCACACCACAGCGCTCTGACGTGAAATAGTCGCGCAGAGTCATTCAACAACAAGAGTTGTTACTTTTGTCAATTATCTAATTTTAGTGACTCATATTTTGTAATTGATATTTGAATTGTTTTTTTGTGTAATTGGTGTTGCGTAGCGAGATTTCGCCGCTCACCTACAGTGATCACCCCTCCCAATATTGTGTTACCCCCCCCCCCCCATTGTGCCCTGATCGCCCCGAAAAATCTATTTTTCGCAAAGACCCCACGCGTATTACCGGAAATATTCGTGTATTTTCAGCACGGTAGAAAATTTTTTCCGACGTCTTTTAGTACGCGTGGTACTGCCTTAACGAATTGTGTAAAAATTCTCAAATAATTATTGCTCGATATTTTTGGCATTGCCCGGTCATTTCAATTAGTTCAAATCACTGCGCGGAGAATTTCGGGTAATTTTTGAATTTTTACGGTTCTTTTCGTATTTCAAGCGCCTCGAGGAGAATTTTCGGTATTACAGTCGAGTTAGTAGAAGTCAACTCGTTTCCTGTAATTTTTTTTTATTACAACATAAAATTGTATTGCGGGAAATTTATTGCCCAGTACCATGAATCCTCCTTACGGCGTTCCCACTTCCACCCTCACGGTAACCATCCCCTCCTGTACAGCCCCAATAATGACGACAGCGGCCGTAACCGGCGCGTCACATTCCCACAGACTCCCGCCCCCAGAACCAGTCGACCCCCGAGCTCGGATAGCCGAAATTCGAGCTCAAATAGAGCAGTTATCCGATCTGAGACAGTTGCTAATGCGCTGTGATCGGTCCGGAGTCACCTGGAGCGGAACGTTAGAGGATATAAGGGACCGATTATTGCGGTTCGAAATCCGAAAGCGTTTTCCACAAGTCCCAGTTAAATGGGACGAGGACTTGGATGAGCGAGCAGGTTTTCCATACACCCTCATTCACGCTATGGAGACTCCTGAAGTTTGGAGTGTCATTCGCCCTAGTCCCCGGGATACCCCTCCTCCCTCAATCACTCCCACACCTCGCCCGGTAGCTCGCCAACTGTCACCGGCTCGCCTGGACCCCATCCTGAATACTGGGCAATCCAGAGGGCCTTATCAAGACCCGATCGAGCTGGATAACGATTTCAGTCTCGAAGATGCCCCTGACAACCTTCACGAGCCCTTAGTCCCTATTCCAGGTCGAAGCCCCGGGCCTACGGTAACGTTCGCCCTTCCTCCCTCCCCTGAACGCACCCGAAGACCCCTTACAACCCTTCCCCGTTCACACCGCCCCTCTCCCACACTTCTTCCCGACATACGAGCCCCGAGCCCCCTTGATCTCGTTGATCTAACGCGAACCTACATGGTTCCAACAACGAGGCCCCAGCACAATAGCACCCGCCTGCCCCCTACCCTCCCACACACCCTCAGAGCCTCTTCTCATCCTCCCTCCCCACCACCCATGCACAGCCAGGCGTCTCGGGAGTTCATCACCTCTCGGTCTTCTCGCGATGGTGGCGCAGCGAACCACTGGAAAAAGTATGGTCCTAAATTCGCCGGTAAACGTGAAGAAGATGCGGAGGAGTTCCTCTATGAGCTTCACGAATACGGCGTCGCGCAGGATTTGTCTGAGGACGAATTGTTGCGGGCTTTACCAGAGGCGTTCACCGGAGACGCGCGTCTGTGGCACCGAGTGGAAAAGGTTAACTGGGACGATTACGAAGGATTCGTGTTCCATTTTAGAGAACAATATGGCCACAGTGATCTTCAAGACCGTCTGAGACACGAAGTTGAACTTCGTACTCAGGGGCCTGGCGAGCCTGTCGCCGAATATCTGGTGAAATTGAGAGCCCTTTTTGACCAGTTTAACCCCCCCTTATCCCTTGATACCCAGCTAGACATTTCGTGTCGTAATCTACATCCCACGCTCGCTCCGCATGTCAACCGAGACGAGGTACATTCCTACCTCGATCTCAAGCGCCAGTGTCGTCGACGAGAGGAACTCGCCGAGCGTGCTAAGCAGTATCGCCCTCCCCCGACCCCACAACAGTCCGCTTTCCCTTCGAGCGCATATATGGCTTCCGGGAAGAACCTCCAAGGAGGTGTAGCGGCTGCTGAGTCCTCCAAGGCCTCGAAAAAGACCAACAAAGCCCCGCCAACCGCACAATCCAGCCCCGCGTCCCAGGCCCAGTCCTCCCCAGCCCCTCAGCCTCAACACACTAGCTACGCCGCAGCGGCGAGCTCGACACCACCCCAGTGGACCCCTCCCTCATACCAAGTCCCTCCCTTGTCGGAAGTAGCCCCGAAAACGAACCCCCAGACCCCTGCCCAGACCCCTAGCCCTCAGACTGAGCGAATTTATTCGTGTTATAATTGCCATCTTCCCGGGCATTTCTATCGCGAATGCGTGAACCCGCTGGGCGTGTTCTGCCGTGTCTGTGGCAAGCCTGGCACGACGACGAGGACATGTCCGCGATGCGCAAACCGGAGGCCGGGAAACGGCCAGCCGGGGGGACAATAAGCTTCCTGCCCCCCCGGAGGATATCCAAGGACCCTCCTCATCCCCCGAAGTCCCCGAAAAAACCCCGTACCGACCCTACCCCCCTTAAAGTCCCCGAAAATTCCCCTGGCCCGGTAAAAGATAATATTGGCAACGCCATTAAATTAAATTCTCCCTATTTTGATAAAGTAGATTCCTCCCTTGAATTCCCAGTAGAGCCCTCCCCTGTTGATGAGCCCCAGCCCTGTTGTTCCAAAGATTCACTCCCATGGATCGAACCCGGGTCGAAAGCACCCCTCCCAGAGACATCCTACCCGGCCCTTCCTATTCCAGACCCCCGCGATGAGCAGCTCGTGTTTCTCGAGGAAATTCCACCCATAGGGAACGCCACGTTGGGAGAGATGTTGGCATCTCTTCGACGTCGTGCCTCAGATAACAGGCACTATCTCTGGGTCCGAATCGAGGACCGACCCTGCCACGCGTTGGTTGACTCGGGGTCCTGTAGGACATACCTGGGTACCGACATGGTTGAGCCCCTTCGACAACATTTGTCGGCAACGACAGATGGCGTCGCCCTCCCTGGAAACAACCAACTTCCGGTTGTAGGCGAACTTTACCTCACCTTCGAGATTCAAGGACGCCTAGCCCCAGTCCGAACCCAAATAGCCCCCCTAGGATACGAGTGTATCCTGGGAATCGGTTTCCTCCGTATTTTCGATATTAAAATCGATTACAGCACCGATACGTGGAGGATCGGTGAGGGCCCCGTTCGTACCTTTGACCCAGATGATGCCCGAGCTCACCCTATCCCCGCTTACCCCGCTTGCGCTGGTTTAGCCGTCGTCACGGCTCCTACCGCCGAACGATTGACCCACCTCCTAGACGAATTAATCCCCCCTAAGTCCTCAGCCCTACTCAGTGAGACCCATTTGACCGCCCACTCCATCGACACCCAAGAACACCCTCCCATCCGTCAAAAGCCCCGAACAGTCTCTCCTTATTTGCTGAAAGTCGCTCACGAAGAAGTCGATCGGATGCTTAAGGAGGGAGTGATCGAAAAATCAGTGAGTCCCTGGCTCAGCAACCCGGTGATTGTCAAGAAGGCCAACGGGAAGTACCGTTTTTGCATCGACTTTAGAGATGTGAATAAAGTCACTCGCAAGGACGCGTACCCCCTTCCAAACATGGACCGAATCTTGGACGGGTTGCGCCGAGCTCGTTATATCTCGAAATTGGATTTAAGCCAGGCATATTTCCAAATTCCCGTTGAGCCCTCCAGTCGTCCCGTCACCGCATTTTCAGTCCCAGGGCGTGGCCTCTTCCAGTTTAAGAGGATGCCGTTCGGTCTGACTAATGCCCCAGCCACTTTCCAGCGTCTCATGGACCAACTCATCGATTCCGCGTGGGAACCGCATGTGTTTGCGTACCTGGACGACGTAATCATTGCCACCGAAAGCGAGGAGGAACACATCGACTTTCTTAGACGAGTCTTGACCGCTTTCAGGGAAGCCGGCATGGAAATCAATCGCGAGAAAAGCGAGTTCTTTTGCGCGGAAGTCTCTTATCTCGGCTATGTGATTGGGCAAGATGGACTCAAAGTAGACCCTGAGAAAATAGCCCCGATCATGAATTACCCTCCCCCACAGACCATTAAACAAGTCCGCCGATTCCTCGGAATGGTAGGCTGGTATGCCCGATTTTTGCCCGATATATCCCGTGATAAAGCTCCTTTGACCCGGTTGCTGCTCAAAGACGTTCCTTGGACTTGGGGACAGGAAGAGCAAACCGCCTTCGAGACCCTCCGTGATGCCCTCACCCGAACCCCTATCCTTATCCGCCCTGATTTCGAGAAGCCCTTTATTGTGCAGACGGACGCGAGCGACTGTGCCATCGGCGCAGTCCTGACGCAAGAGAGAGATGGAGTTGAACTCCCTATCGTGTTTGCGAGTCGTCTCTTGACGGCTCAAGAACGGAAGTACACCGTAACCGAGCGCGAGTGCCTCGCTGTGCTCTGGGCCGTCAAGAAGCTCCGACCGTACATCGAGGGCGCTCAATTCACGGTCATTACGGACCACAGCAGCCTCACGTGGCTACAAAACCTTCGTGATCCTACTGGCAGACTCGCCCGTTGGGCATTATCCATGCAAGCCCTGAATATGAAAATAGTCCACCGTAAAGGAGCCCTTAATGTAGTCCCTGATGCCCTTTCCCGGATGTACGAGTCGACCGAATCAGCCCTCGGTGCCATCGGCAACGCCGTTGACTCGTGGTATTCGGACAAAATGCAAAACGTCCGAGAGTTCCCTTGGAAGTACCCAAACTGGAAGATCCTAGAGGACAAACTCTATTACCATCAGCCCCACCCCATCGTTGAGTCCGCTTTCACCGATCTAGACGCGTGGAAGCTTGTCCTCCCCCTAGAAGCCCGCCCCAGAGCCCTCCATCAAGCCCATGATAGTCCCCAGTCCGGCCATCTAGGAGTCGACAAGACGTGTCGTCGAGTCACTCAAGATTTCTTTTGGCCCGGAGTTTTCCAAGATGTAGCTCGGTATGTCACTCGCTGTCCGGTGTGTCAGCTCCATAAGGTATCGCAGGGGCCACCCAGCGGTCTTATGAGAGAGCGGACGACCGACGGACCGTGGAGCGTCGTGGCTGCCGACGTAATGGGCCCGTTCCCTCCGAGCAAAGCTCAGAACCGTTACGTTATCGTTTTCCAGGATCTCTTCACGAAGTATGTTGAGGTGAAAGCCGTTAGAACGGCTACGGGACAATCCATCATGTCCGCTTTTGATACCTTAATTGTAAATCGTTGGGGTTGCCCGAAGTTCCTGCTAACCGATAACGGAACGGAATTCGTTAATAATTCCGTCACCCAGCAATTAGCCCAACTTGGAGTCCACCAGACCACGATCCCTCCCTACCATGCCCAAGCGAACCCCGTCGAGAGAGTCAATCGGACTCTCAAGACAATGATTTGCACTTTCATTCCCCAAGACCAAAGGGAATGGGATAAACATCTCCCGGAATTGTGCTTCGCCCTCAACACCGCCGTACATTCCTCTACGGTAATGTCCCCAGCCTTCCTTAATTTCGGGCGTAATCCTCGCCCTGCCAAAGCCCTCCGTTACGAAGACCCTAATCCCCAGCCCCTAGACCCCGGAGACCCTACCCTCTGGAGCGACCGCATGAAACGTTTGCCTCTGATCCACGATTGGGTCAAAAGAAACCTGGAGAGAGCCGCGAAACGCCAAGCGAGTTACTACAATCGCTCTCGCAAAGACACTCGATACTCAATCGGCGACATGGTGCTAAGGAAGCACCGTGTGCTCTCTTCAGGCGCCCAGAACTTCGCAGCGAAGTTAGCCCCACGATTCAATGGCCCCTATAAAATCATCAAAGTCCTTTCCCCCGTGGTTTACGAGATTGAGGACCCAGACAGTAGGAAAAACCCCCGAGTCCACATTAAAGACCTGAAACCCTTCAAGCCCTCAGACCCACTCCCAAACCCCAATGAAACCGTGAATGAGGTTGTCGAGAACGTACCAGTAACGAACGTAGAGCAAGAAACCGAAAATTCTCCTCCTCGTCGCGCCGGATTGAGACCGAGAAAGACCGCGAAGTAGAATCATTCTCCTTATTTCTTGTGCATGTCATAACCAGGGCATGTACTAATTATTCGGAACCTATTTTTGTTTTATTGTACGCAGGATGAGCTATCAAATTGAGTTGAAGCGATATCGCGCCAGCCGGCCGCCATACCGCTTGCCGATGGGCACCGCGACGCCCTACGAGTATGTCATCCTGCGTAATTCCCTCCACCGCTTCCCTCTCTCCATCCTTCCGTTGACATACGAACACACCGTCCCTACGCCCGTCTCCTACGATCTGGAGTGTCTTTGTGAGGACTGTCGTCCCCACGACCCCCAGTTCCTCCCCCCTTTCCATTTCCACATGGAGCTCCGTCCTGAATCCCTACCCGGCACCGTCGCTCCACTGGATGCCACCCTCCATGTTCCCCCAAGACCTCAACCTGTTTCCTCCCCCATTTCCACATCCTCGACCCTATCTTCCGGGACCCTCATCCCCTCCTCGCCGGATCCCCAGCCGTCGGGCTCCGTGATGGGATTGGCCTCGGCCGACCCCACCCCGGAGACCACGCGGTTGCTGATCCAGGCGCGGAGGGAGTTATCGTCCGCCGCTCCCCTGTTTGCCCCCGAGCCACCTCTCTTCCCCCTTCCTCTGCCCCAGCCCCGCTTCTTTTTCTTCCTCCCCTGTTCCCTCCAGCCCCTGAACCCCTGTTCTCTTTCCCGACTCCCATGGCCCCCCTGTGCCCTCGACCAGCCCCCAGTCTTCCTGTCCCGAATGCCCCCCAACCCCTCATCCGGCCCTTGCCCCTCCGACCTCCTACCCCCGCTCCCCCTCCCCAAATTCCTTCTCTCATGTCCTTAAGGATTCCCATACCACCCCAACTTCGCACCTCGCCCCGCTATCCCGCTCCCAAAGAAGTACCTTCTTCTCCTGTTCTCCCGCGTGGTGGTACTGTCACCCCCCCGACCGGTCCCTTCTGCTGGGGCTGTGATCGCCCCGGACACGACATCTCACAGTGCCGTTTCCGGGTCGAGAACTGGCGCCGGTAGGAAGGCCCGGCGGGGGAAGAGCAAGCCCCCATTTGATCCGCTTTTCCCCTAATTCCCAGCCCCTTTTAGCCCCCAGTCCTTCAGCCCTAGCCCTAGTCCTAACCCAGCCCAGCAGCCCCAGCCCTTTAGTCCCAGTCCCGCATTAGTCCCACGACGGCCGTAGAGCGCGTCGCGAGTCCAAATGAGCCCCCCCACGAGGCCCGACGAACCAGACAGAATAGCGTTCGACACCACCGATTACACGGCCAGAAGGCCAAAACGAAGCTTACATCACACGACGGTTTCGGCAACGAAGTACACGACGGTTTCGGCCACGAAGTACACGACGGTTTCGGCAACGAAGTACATGACACTAGTCCGCAACGTACCAAGATTTAGCCCTGCAAAGTCCCAGCTGTGATCACTGTGAAAGAAAAGTCTGATATTTTTAAGCTGCGCTATCGCGCCGACGAGTCATTAAAATAAGTGTTGACAGCGTGAAACGCCGAGGTAAAGACTTTATCGTAAAAACTATATTTTCGTTACATTGCGATTTTGAGACGTAGCGCTAAGAGTGAGACAAAACGACGCGAGCATAATCGTAGCATAATAGTATGACGTAAAGACCGTCAGCCCGGTACTTTAGTCAAGCCGGGGGGAGTTGTGACGTTGTGGCCCTCGTCGCATGCTGCGTCGTGGTGGAATCCACCACAGCACTCTCCGCTATAGTCGATATTAGGCCCCGATGGGCAGCGTAGCACTAGTTTAGCCTCTCCGAGGCCCCGTTAGACCTCTCCGAAGCACCAGCGAGCACTAGAAACGTCGACGCCAGCCCGAAGATCACCGCAACGAACTGTAAGTCACCAAAAGCACTGAGAACACAGCGAGGAGCACCGAGACAACCCAACCACGAGTCCACGACGAAGAGAACACTCATCAGGAGCACCGAGACCACGCACCAAGTCCCAGCACTCACTCCCACCCCGAATAACTCCTCTCACCCACATATTTCCACACAATTATCCCCGGAAATGAAAATCGGGCAACTCACCTACGGTAAGGGAATATTTCCCTTACCTGTTGAACATTCGAGGCGATGACCAACGTCGAAGAACTGTGGAATGGCAGGAGACGAGTCGGAGGGACCTAACCTCAAACATCGAACTTCCTCGGACAGGGAACGTTCGCCCGTCAACCCGAGGTAGACCGGACGAGTCCCCCGGCGTCAAGGCTCCTGTTCTCCGCCCAGTTGGTCGTGCCACATCACCGGAGTCCCGTCATCACCCGAAAAACCGGATCACACCACCTGTCACTCGCACTTCGAACGCATCACAACATCGGACAAACAAAACGGGCCGACATGTTGCAAGTTCGGTACCGGGTTCAAGTTTTCACCACTGTGGCGCTTGAGGACGATGCCTGTGCTTGCGAGCGCATCAATTACCAATCCAACTCTCGTCGCCGATGTCAGCGCCGTGCCACGGCCATCGATCGCCAATCGAAGACCCCCCGCAACGAGTCCTTCTCTCCTTCCCCCATCCTTCCTTACCACCGAGTGTCAACGCGACAGCAATTAGCGGGCGCTAATTGGTTCGCGGGCGTGCGCGTATCGATTATATTATGGATCGACACGCGCATCATCGATCAAAGAAGACGAACGAAGAAGAGTATATGAGCTAGGCCGGTTCAAACTCAGGGATCTCAGGGGGTGCGGGGACGGGGGAGCGCGGGGTCCGGTGCGGGGAACGCTGCGGTGCGGGGAAGGGACTGTTGCGGGGGAGGGGGTTTGTGGAGGGGATGGTTGAGTGAGGGCGGGAGAGAGAGATGAAAGAAGGGTGTGAGAGAGATAGAAAAGAAAAATAGAAGCGCTGCAGAGGGGGAAGGAAGGGCTCGCTTCTTTTGTCGGCCCCGCTGAGGACCTGCAACAACCTGCACGGTAGTAATAAACAAAGTTAACACAATGGGGTGAAAATTTTTGAGCCTGACACCCGTGACTGTACTAATTATATTTATGTTCTCTAGGAGACGTGGTTTTTTCCACGGTATAATCTATAGAATTGTGGCATTCTACCATGATTGAGACATTGTCTCTATAAAAATATGTCTCAGTGGAAATTTTGACTCAATTGGAGGGTGCACACCCACATTTTTCCCTTGACCTATAGCTGATGTATATCTGCGTAATGAAACGAAGAAAATGCCGACTGATAAATTTTTCATCATCAGTTTTCTATCTTAAACTCCCATCTTGTAACAAAAGAGTAAAAAAAAAAAAAAAAAGCCGACTTTGTGGGAAAAAGCAGCAACATTTTTTATTTTTCATACCACATTTTTCGCGGTAACATAAAAAGAAAGAATTCCAACAAATGAAACTTCCACCTTGCAACAAAAGAGTAAAATAGCCGACTTTGTGGGAAAAAGCAGCAACATTTTTTATTTTTTCATACCACATTTTATCGCGGTAACGGAAAAAGAGAAAATTCCAACCAATAGATTTACATCTTCATGTCTACATCTTTCCACATATACAACCCCCACCCCCTCACCTCAATAGCATTGCTTTTTGGAAAATCTATATAAGAGATGATGATTTTGTTAGAAACATTTTTTAAGGATGGAGGGGGTAGTGTGTGTGTGTGTGAGAGAGATGGAAGGAGTGTGAGGGAGAGGCTGAGGTTAAAAATGATGATGTTAAAAGGGGGGGAGGGGGGAGGGGGGGCAGAACATCACATTAATGAGAGATTTATATATTCCGTGTTACATATTTTTACACTCTGGCCATGAGATTTCTTTTGAAAATGCACCTGCCCTTCCCCCAACTTTGAAAAAATTCCACATCGAACTAGAAATCTTTACAAAGATGCACTCGCTCAATGACAGAGTTATGTGTCCGGTGTTGCATATATTTTAACCTGTAGAGACATTTCTCACGAGGCGCAAGAAGGGATGGAGATTTTTAAAGTCGCCCATACCTCAAAACTTGCAGGTGACGATCACACCTGACCTCCATTGAGTCATTGTTTGCTTAAAACGATGCATTAGTAGAATTTTAACAAAAGATAAATCTCCTACCTGCTAGTCCATATTTTTTTTTGCGTTATGTACAGTCTTGCGTTGATGCTGTATGGGTGGGGCGAGGGTAGGGGAAATGCGGGGTATAGTGAGTGTGAGAGATGTATGATTATTTTTAAATAATTTTAGTTTGAAAAAGTGGATAAACTTATAAGATTGAGAGTTAAATGTTTATTCTGAAAGTAGACGTCGACATGGATAGATGCGCAATCTTGTATGCAATCCACCCGTCGAAAGACCCCTGGACATTGACGAAAAATGAACTCGAATCGATTCCCAAGGCTTTACTTTTAAAATATTTTAGCTACTGTATAACTTCATTGTGGGATCGTTTACCAGAGCATTTACAGTGTGACAGTGAGATACAATCATATCATGAGTGTGATGATCATTTTAATCCACCATGGGAACTGACTCATGTTGATGCTGTTGGACCCATGCGTTGAGATTGTGAAAAGTGTTTCATCATGGAACAACTGGTGAATATTTATGTGATTCAACGCATTAGGAATCCTCGAGAAATTACGCGAGAGGAGCTAGAAATTATATCACCAACGGCGTTTAAAAAATATTTCAGTGACTACACAGATATTTTGTGGGAGCGTTTACCAGAATATTACAAATCCGGCAGTGAAATTAAATCATTTCGTCGATGCAATGAACATTGGAATACACCATCGATGGAAGATCACATTGACGGTCCCACACCTCTACGTCGCAATTGTAGAAAATGTCGAGAGAGTGAAGAACGCGTTTGAGCTTATTCCGGGGTGCACGTGTCCACAGACGGGGGAGGCTGACGACTTGTTTGAACAGGGTATCTTCTGCATGCTCGTGGGAGAAAGGATGGGTACTGAAATCGTGGAGAAGGAATCATCATTCGACTACAACATTAGCTCAAAGTCAGATATATACTTCTCGAAATCACTCTACAAAAATGGATTGTGTGTCATTAAACAAATTTTTCATGTCGACATATGGTCTTTCATTGAAAAAGGCGAGGGAACTTCAGGCTGGTGTGCGTTATCCGGTCATTGATATATCATACGTGGAAAAAACCATTTACGAGCCACAATACTTCGTTATAATCGCAGATTACATTGTGGTTATGCTACCACAGTCTGACTTCAGAGATTTCCATAGAGATGAAGATGAATACCTTGAGACGTTGGCTGAAGTTCACAAGAAGAATGTCTACGTGTGGACAGACATCTTCCTGAGCGATATAATCCATCTCGGTTATTATAAACTACCATGGTTCGTTTGAAAAGTTTCATCGTTGCGAAAAAATGGTGTAAAAATATGTATGTCGTGAAAAATTTCATCGTTTGTGGGAAAAAAATGTAAAAATATGTATGATTCTCATCGTTGTCAAAAATCATTTGTAATAATGTATGCTGAGTGGTGGAGAAGGAGGAGATGAGTGTTTATAATAAAAACGAATAAAGCCATATATAATCATAAAAAAATATTTTGTTTATTCAAAAATCCCTCGTTCACACAATGCATGATAGACATATAACCAACTTCTCAGAGATTTCACATTCTTATTCGCACAATTATATTTCGAATTGCGGTGGTGGTGGTGGTGGTGGGGGGCAATTGGGTCGAATTTTCGGTAACTTCTGCAGCGATGGACAGTCCAGAGTCTCCAAATCGATAATTTCCGTTGATAGATCCAAGAAACTCATCAGCCACGAAGACTTTTCACATCCTTTCACGTATATTGCACGAGCTCGTTGTAAGATGGTTTGAATTATCACTTTTGCTGCATCGTATGGTATACTGCCATAATCCCATGGTAGTCCGTGACAATTACGTTCCAACCATTTGTATGTCATTTTGTATCTTCCTGGTAGAGTGTCCCAGGCGTATGGTGATTCGAAGATAAGCGTCAGAGGCTCAACATTTTTGTCATAAGCTTGATCGATTGATATTTCTTTGAGGATGAATTCATTGAGAGGCCCCTTGAAACCTTGTACATTGACGATGAACTCCATTTTGACTAATGTCCAGCAGCATCATCACCCCCGATTTTATACCAATTTTTGACTCCACCACTTATGGGATTATATTCGACTATACGATCGTATAGAATGAGGCAGTATGCGCATGTTTGTGCAGAGGAATGTTCGTTTTCTATTTCAAATTCGAGACAAACATCCACGGGGCCAGACTTGAGGGAATCATATTGTTTTGAGCAATCAATTACAACAAGTGGTGCATATTTTTAAAATTCCGTTTTGTTCAACCATGGCTCACTCTCCTTATTGTAATACATGGATTGGAAATTTGTATACATGTCGTAGAGTAATGCATACTGATTTTGTTGTATATTCAAATTCATGTTACCGTATGGATAACATTGTGAATTTAAGTAGAGTTTCACATCGGTTTGTCAACAAAAAAAGGTCCCTGGTCTCATGAAGGATGAGAACAACGGGGCTATAATGACTGAATTCGTTTAAAATATTGAGAGTTTAAGACAGTTTGAGAATTTGAGGGTTTGAGATAGTTTGAGAGTTACAGAGATTGAGAGTTTAAAAGTTTGAAAGTTTGAGAGTTCGAGAGAGTTGAAAAGTTTGAGAGTTTGAGAGAGTTTAAGAGAGTATGGGAGTGTGAGAGTTTCAGAGAGGATGAGAGTTTAAAAGTTTGAGAGAGTTTAAATGTTTGAGGTTTTGAGAGAGAGTTCAAGAGTTTAAGAGTATGATAGTTTGAGAGAGTTCAAGAGTTTGAGAATTCGACAGTTCGAGAGAGTTTGAGAGGTTGAGAATTTGGGAGTGAGAGTTTAAGAGAGTATGAGAGTCTGAGAGTTTGAGAGAGTTTGGGAGTTTAAGAGAGTATAAGAGTCTGAGAGTTTAAGAGAGTATGAGAGTATGAGAGTTCGAGAGTTAGAGAGAGTTTGAATGTTTGAGAGCTTGAAACAGTTCAAGAATTTGAGGTTGAGAGAGTTTGAGAGCTTGAAAGTTTGAGACAGTTTGAGAATTTGAGAGTTTGCCAGATTGAGAGTGTGAGAGTTTGAGAGTGAAAGTTTGAGAGTTTGAGAGAGTTTGAGAGTTTGAAAGTGCAAAAAAAAATTAAGAGAGTTCGAGAGTTTGAGACCTTGAGAGTTTGAGAGTTTTAGAGTTTGAGAGTTTGAGAGTGTTTAAGAGTTTGAGAGGTTGAGATTTTGAGAGTTTAAGAGTTTGAAAGATTGAGAGTTTAAGAGTTTGAGAGTTTAAGAATTTGAGAGAGTTTGAGAGTTTGAGAGTTCGAGACAGTTTGAGAATTTGGGAATTTGAGAGTTTGAGAGTTCAAAACAGTTTGACAGTTTGAGAGTTTGAAAGTTTGAGAGTTTAAGAGAGTTTGAGAGTTTGAAAGTTTGAGAGTTTAAGAGAGTTTGAGAGTTCGAAAGTTTGAAAGTTTGAGAGTTTGAGAGTTTAGGAGTTTAAGAGGTTGAGAGTTCAAAAGTTTATGAGTTTGAGAGTTCGACAGAGTTTGAGAGTTTGAAAAGTTGAAAGTTTCAGAGTTTGAGAGTGAGAGTTCAAGAGTTTGGGTGGTTGAGAGTTTGAGAGAGTTTAAGAATTTAAGAGATTAATGAATAATGCAGTTTTTGGAAAAACCATGCAAGATGTTCGTAGTCACGTGCAAGTCAAACTGTTAACTGAATGGGTAGGCCGATATGGAGCAGAGGCTATGATTGCAAAACCTAATTTTCACAGTCGAAGTATCTTTGCGGAAAATTTAATCGCTGTAGAGTTGCGAAATCTACAGGTCAAGTTTAACAAACCAATATATGCGGGTATGCCCATTTTGGATATCTCAAAAACTTGTCGATATTCGATATGCGTTCCACCACGAGTTTATAACTCCATCGTATCAAAACAAATGTAAAGTTATGTATACGGATACTGATAGTCTGATTTATCATATTGAATGTGAAGATGTATACCAGGATATGAAACGTAATCTTGATAAATATGACACAAGCGACTACCCCCCTGACAATGTATATGGTACACCGCTTGTCAACAAAAAGGTCCCAGGTCTCATGAAGGATGAGAACAACGGGGCCCTCATGACTGAATTCGTTGGATTTAGATCGAAAATGTATGCGATGCGAGTTGAGGGGAAGAAAGATGTTAAAAAAGCGAAAGGTGTAAAGAGCAATGTTGTTGTGAGAACCATAAAATTTGAAGATTATGTGAAATGTCTCGATGAGCAGATTGAAATGAAGTGTTGCCAATCATCGATTCTATCGACATTACATAATGTCTATACCATAACAGAGACAAAAATCGTTCTAAGTCCACACGATGACAAGCGATATATTATACCTGGAACGGTAGACACGTTGCCATGGGATCATTACAGTATTCCCAAAGGTTCGGAAGCAATGAAAACGTAGAGAATTGTAAACCAAGAGCGCGTACGTATGTGTATGAGAGAGAGAGAGAGAGAGAGAGAGAGAGAGAACATTTTTCTTCAATATTTGTACATTTGATGTGAAATAAAAAGAATCTTTTTTGTGAAACTCAATGTGTCCATCCTTTTTTTTTCCTTCTGTCTGCTTTCCAGGGCTATGCAGAGACCTGCTTGGATGTGTCGGGAGGGTCATAAAGAATAAATCAGACTTTAAAAATCTGTTTGTCTTCTTTATTGTTCACAAATCATCCTTACTTATCCAACTATTATGTGTATTGTCGAAACCTAGCCATTTCACAAGCAACTGACTACCACGCCTCTTCCAGGCTTTTTCGATGAGATATATGTCGGGATATTTAACTCGAAGTAACTCTTGCTCATAGAAACCACCTGCAATGGGCTCATCTTGGTGATCTTTTATGTTATATGTAGCAGGGCTAGTTTTTCCTACTCGACATATTGTGAAAATTTCCGTTGGCCAGTTTGGCGTATAACCTTTCTCAAATACATTCTTAAATTTACTTTCGGAAAAAGTCAACAAACCGATAGAAATTTACCGAAGCATATAGCTTCAAGTATGTGGGCTTTTATTATAGGCTTTATCATGTTTTATGAAATCTGCAAATAATGTTGAAATCGTTCCTCTCATTGAAGTTGTGTGATAACGAATCATTATTCCACGACTCAGATCTCCCAAATGTGTTTAAGCCTTCAACAGATATTCAAACATATTCAATACTCATATAAAAATTAAAACCCTGAAAAAAAAACTTTCAACCCTACCAAAAAGTGATCAAATTAATGAGTCATGACAAACTTTACAAATCCTATACTTGCAAAAAAAATATACATACATATATATATATATATATATATATATATATATATATATATTAGACTGGGCCAAAAACCGCTTGTCTGGCGAAAATTTTCAATCAGAACTTTTTTGTAGGGAATTCGATTTTATATAGAAATAAGTATAATCGAAATTCTTTCACTCTAATGTTTTGGCAGTTCTGACGTCAAACATCCGATCATGAGTAAAAATAAAAAATAGCGATGATAGACCTCTAAAAAATTTTATTACGGGCTCAAACTTTCAGGAAATTCTTTTTTTGTCATCCTGAATGATATTCTCGATAGCCATTTCAAAAAAAAAAATAGTCATTTTTTTTGGCCCAGTCTAATATATATATATATATATATATATATATTTCAAGACTTCACAAAAGTTACTGTTGCATATTACACGAAAGTTTAAGAAACCTTCCTTATTTCAGAGCATCTTTAAAAAGTGATGAAATACATTCCAATTATCTAATTATCGTCCTATAACGTGAAAAAAAAATTATGTCATGATTCTAAAGTATATAGGCTCAAGTACGTGGGTTTCTATTATAGGCTTTATCATGTTTTATAAAATCTGCAAATAATGTTAAAATCGTTTCTCTCATTGAAGTTGTGTAATGACGAATCATTATTCCACGACTCAGATCTACCAAATGTGTTGAAGCCTTCCACAGATATTTAAACATATTCAATCCTTCCACAAAATTAAAACTCTGAAAAAAAAAAATTTCAACCCTACCAAAAAGAAAAAGTGATCAAATTAATGAGTCACGACAAAATTTACAAATCCAATCCTTGCAAATATATATATATATATATATATATATTTCAAGACTTCACAAAGTTACTATTACATATTTCACGAAAGTTTTAGAAACCTTCCTTATTTCAGAGTATCTTTAAAAATGATGAAAAACATTCCAATGATCTAATTAACGTCTTATAACGTGAAAAAATGTCATGCTTATAAAGTATAAGAATTTAAAAATTGGAAAACGTCGTTAGATTTACAAATGTTTACTAAGCCAATTGAGATCATTATTCAGGCTCAAGTCGCGGCCAGGGGTATGTGGTGCGAGGGCGGAGCCCCCGCTGCATCATACCACTGGCCGCAACTTGAGCCTGAATAATGATCTCAATTGGCTTAGTAAACATTTGTAAATCTAACGACGTTTTCCAATTTTTAAATTCTTATACTTTATAAGCATGACATTTTTTCACGTTATAAGACGTTAATTAGATCATTGGAATGTTTTTCATCATTTTTAAAGATACTCTGAAATAAGGAAGGTTTCTAAAACTTTCGTGAAATATGTAATAGTAACTTTGTGAAGTCTTGAAATATATATATATATATATATATATATTTGCAAGGATTGGATTTGTAAATTTTGTCGTGACTCATTAATTTGATCACTTTTTCTTTTTGGTAGGGTTGAAATTTTTTTTTTTCAGAGTTTTAATTTTGTGGAAGGATTGAATATGTTTAAATATCTGTGGAAGGCTTCAACACATTTGGTAGATCTGAGTCGTGGAATAATGATTCGTCATTACACAACTTCAATGAGAGAAACGATTTTAACATTATTTGCAGATTTTATAAAACATGATAAAGCCTATAATAGAAACCCACGTACTTGAGCCTATATACTTTAGAATCATGACATAATTTTTTTTTCACGTTATAGGACGATAATTAGATAATTGGAATGTATTTCATCACTTTTTAAAGATGCTCTGAAATAAGGAAGGTTTCTTAAACTTTCGTGTAATATGCAACAGTAACTTTTGTGAAGTCTTGAAATATATATATATATATATATATATATTAGACTGGGCCAAAAAAAATGACTATTTTTTTTTTTGAAATGGCTATCGAGAATATCATTCAGGATGACAAAAAAAGAATTTCCTGAAAGTTTGAGCCCGTAATAAAATTTTTTAGAGGTCTATCATCGCTATTTTTTATTTTTACTCATGATCGGATGTTTGACGTCAGAACTGCCAAAACATTAGAGTGAAAGAATTTCGATTATACTTATTTCTATATAAAATCGAATTCCCTACAAAAAAGTTCTGATTGAAAATTTTCGCCAGACAAGCGGTTTTTGGCCCAGTCTAATATATATATATATATATATATATATATATATATATATATGTATGTATATTTTTTTTGCAAGTATAGGATTTGTAAAGTTTGTCATGACTCATTAATTTGATCACTTTTTGGTAGGTTTGAAAGTTTTTTTTTCAGGGTTTTAATTTTTATATGAGTATTGAATATGTTTGAATATCTGTTGAAGGCTTAAACACATTTGGGAGATCTGAGTCGTGGAATAATGATTCGTTATCACACAACTTCAATGAGAGGAACGATTTCAACATTATTTGCAGATTTCATAAAACATGATAAAGCCTATAATAAAAGCCCACATACTTGAAGCTATATGCTTCGGTAAATTTCTATCGGTTTGTTGACTTTTTCCGAAAGTAAATTTAAGAATGTATTTGAGAAAGGTTATACGCCAAACTGGCCAACGGAAATTTTCACAATATGTCGAGTAGGAAAAACTAGCCCTGCTACATATAACATAAAAGATCACCAAGATGAGCCCATTGCAGGTGGTTTCTATGAGCAAGAGTTACTTCGAGTTAAATATCCCGACATATATCTCATCGAAAAAGCCTGGAAGAGGCGTGGTAGTCAGTTGCTTGTGAAATGGCTAGGTTTCGACAATACACATAATAGTTGGATAAGTAAGGATGATTTGTGAACAATAAAGAAGACAAACAGATTTTTAAAGTCTGATTTATTCTTTATGACCCTCCCGACACATCCAAGCAGGTCTCTGCATAGCCCTGGAAAGCAGACAGAAGGAAAAAAAAAGGATGGACACATTGAGTTTCACAAAAAAGATTCTTTTTATTTCACATCAAATGTACAAATATTGAAGAAAAATGTTCTCTCTCTCTCTCTCTCTCTCTCTCTCTCTCATACACATACGTACGCGCTCTTGGTTTACAATTCTCTACGTTTTCATTGCTTCCGAACCTTTGGGAATACTGTAATGATCCCATGGCAACGTGTCTACCGTTCCAGGTATAATATATCGCTTGTCATCGTGTGGACTTAGAACGATTTTTGTCTCTGTTATGGTATAGACATTATGTAATGTCGATAGAATCGATGATTGGCAACACTTCATTTCAATCTGCTCATCGAGACATTTCACATAATCTTCAAATTTTATGGTTCTCACAACAACATTGCTCTTTACACCTTTCGCTTTTTTAACATCTTTCTTCCCCTCAACTCGCATCGCATACATTTTCGATCTAAATCCAACGAATTCAGTCATGAGGGCCCCGTTGTTCTCATCCTTCATGAGACCTGGGACCTTTTTGTTGACAAGCGGTGTACCATATACATTGTCAGGGGGGTAGTCGCTTGTGTCATATTTATCAAGATTACGTTTCATATCCTGGTATACATCTTCACATTCAATATGATAAATCAGACTATCAGTATCCGTATACATAACTTTACATTTGTTTTGATACGATGGAGTTATAAACTCGTGGTGGAACGCATATCGAATATCGACAAGTTTTTGAGATATCCAAAATGGGCATACCCGCATATATTGGTTTGTTAAACTTGACCTGTAGATTTCGCAACTCTACAGCGATTAAATTTTCCGCAAAGATACTTCGACTGTGAAAATTAGGTTTTGCAATCATAGCCTCTGCTCCATATCGGCCTACCCATTCAGTTAACAGTTTGACTTGCACGTGACTACGAACATCTTGCATGGTTTTTCCAAAAACTGCATTATTCATTAATCTCTTAAATTCTTAAACTCTCTCAAACTCTCAACCACCCAAACTCTTGAACTCTCACTCTCAAACTCTGAAACTTTCAACTTTTCAAACTCTCAAACTCTGTCGAACTCTCAAACTCATAAACTTTTGAACTCTCAACCTCTTAAACTCCTAAACTCTCAAACTCTCAAACTTTCAAACTTTCGAACTCTCAAACTCTCTTAAACTCTCAAACTTTCAAACTCTCAAACTCTCTTAAACTCTCAAACTTTCAAACTCTCAAACTGTCAAACTGTTTTGAACTCTCAAACTCTCAAATTCCCAAATTCTCAAACTGTCTCGAACTCTCAAACTCTCAAACTCTCTCAAATTCTTAAACTCTCAAACTCTTAAACTCTCAATCTTTCAAACTCTTAAACTCTCAAAATCTCAACCTCTCAAACTCTTAAACACTCTCAAACTCTCAAACTCTAAAACTCTCAAACTCTCAAGGTCTCAAACTCTCGAACTCTCTTAATTTTTTTTGCACTTTCAAACTCTCAAACTCTCTCAAACTCTCAAACTTTCACTCTCAAACTCTCACACTCTCAATCTGGCAAACTCTCAAATTCTCAAACTGTCTCAAACTTTCAAGCTCTCAAACTCTCTCAACCTCAAATTCTTGAACTGTTTCAAGCTCTCAAACATTCAAACTCTCTCTAACTCTCGAACTCTCATACTCTCATACTCTCTTAAACTCTCAGACTCTTATACTCTCTTAAACTCCCAAACTCTCTCAAACTCTCAGACTCTCATACTCTCTTAAACTCTCACTCCCAAATTCTCAACCTCTCAAACTCTCTCGAACTGTCGAATTCTCAAACTCTTGAACTCTCTCAAACTATCATACTCTTAAACTCTTGAACTCTCTCTCAAAACCTCAAACATTTAAACTCTCTCAAACTTTTAAACTCTCATCCTCTCTGAAACTCTCACACTCCCATACTCTCTTAAACTCTCTCAAACTCTCAAACTTTTCAACTCTCTCGAACTCTCAAACTTTCAAACTTTTAAACTCTCAATCTCTGTAACTCTCAAACTATCTCAAACCCTCAAATTCTCAAACTGTCTTAAACTCTCAATATTTTAAACGAATTCAGTCATTATAGCCCCGTTGTTCTCATCCTTCATGAGACCAGGGACCTTTTTTTGTTGACAAACCGATGTGAAACTCTACTTAAATTCACAATGTTATCCATACGGTAACATGAATTTGAATATACAACAAAATCAGTATGCATTACTCTACGACATGTATACAAATTTCCAATCCATGTATTACAATAAGGAGAGTGAGCCATGGTTGAACGAAACGGAATTTTAAAAATATGCACCACTTGTTGTAATTGATTGCTCAAAACAATATGATTCCCTCAAGTCTGGCCCCGTGGATGTTTGTCTCGAATTTGAAATAGAAAACGAACATTCCTCTGCACAAACATGCGCATACTGCCTCATTCTATACGATCGTATAGTCGAATATAATCCCATAAGTGGTGGAGTCAAAAATTGGTATAAAATCGGGGGTGATGATGCTGCTGGACATTAGTCAAAATGGAGTTCATCGTCAATGTACAAGGTTTCAAGGGGCCTCTCAATGAATTCATCCTCAAAGAAATATCAATCGATCAAGCTTATGACAAAAATGTTGAGCCTCTGACGCTTATCTTCGAATCACCATACGCCTGGGACACTCTACCAGGAAGATACAAAATGACATACAAATGGTTGGAACGTAATTGTCACGGACTACCATGGGATTATGGCAGTATACCATACGATGCAGCAAAAGTGATAATTCAAACCATCTTACAACGAGCTCGTGCAATATACGTGAAAGGATGTGAAAAGTCTTCGTGGCTGATGAGTTTCTTGGATCTATCAACGGAAATTATCGATTTGGAGACTCTGGACTGTCCATCGCTGCAGAAGTTACCGAAAATTCGACCCAATTGCCCCCCACCACCACCACCACCACCGCAATTCGAAATATAATTGTGCGAATAAGAATGTGAAATCTCTGAGAAGTTGGTTATATGTCTATCATGCATTGTGTGAACGAGGGATTTTTGAATAAACAAAATATTTTTTTATGATTATATATGGCTTTATTCGTTTTTATTATAAACACTCATCTCCTCCTTCTCCACCACTCAGCATACATTATTACAAATGATTTTTGACAACGATGAGAATCATACATATTTTTACATTTTTTTCCCACAAACGATGAAATTTTTCACGACATACATATTTTTACACCATTTTTTCGCAACGATGAAACTTTTCAAACGAACCATGGTAGTTTATAATAACCGAGATGGATTATATCGCTCAGGAAGATGTCTGTCCACACGTAGACATTCTTCTTGTGAACTTCAGCCAACGTCTCAAGGTATTCATCTTCATCTCTATGGAAATCTCTGAAGTCAGACTGTGGTAGCATAACCACAATGTAATCTGCGATTATAACGAAGTATTGTGGCTCGTAAATGGTTTTTTCCACGTATGATATATCAATGACCGGATAACGCACACCAGCCTGAAGTTCCCTCGCCTTTTTCAATGAAAGACCATATGTCGACATGAAAAATTTGTTTAATGACACACAATCCATTTTTGTAGAGTGATTTCGAGAAGTATATATCTGACTTTGAGCTAATGTTGTAGTCGAATGATGATTCCTTCTCCACGATTTCAGTACCCATCCTTTCTCCCACGAGCATGCAGAAGATACCCTGTTCAAACAAGTCGTCAGCCTCCCCCGTCTGTGGACACGTGCACCCCGGAATAAGCTCAAACGCGTTCTTCACTCTCTCGACATTTTCTACAATTGCGACGTAGAGGTGTGGGACCGTCAATGTGATCTTCCATCGATGGTGTATTCCAATGTTCATTGCATCGACGAAATGATTTAATTTCACTGCCGGATTTGTAATATTCTGGTAAACGCTCCCACAAAATATCTGTGTAGTCACTGAAATATTTTTTAAACGCCGTTGGTGATATAATTTCTAGCTCCTCTCGCGTAATTTCTCGAGGATTCCTAATGCGTTGAATCACATAAATATTCACCAGTTGTTCCATGATGAAACACTTTTCACAATCTCAACGCATGGGTCCAACAGCATCAACATGAGTCAGTTCCCATGGTGGATTAAAATGATCATCACACTCATGATATGATTGTATCTCACTGTCACACTGTAAATGCTCTGGTAAACGATCCCACAATGAAGTTATACAGTAGCTAAAATATTTTAAAAGTAAAGCCTTGGGAATCGATTCGAGTTCATTTTTCGTCAATGTCCAGGGGTCTTTCGACGGGTGGATTGCATACAAGATTGCGCATCTATCCATGTCGACGTCTACTTTCAGAATAAACATTTAACTCTCAATCTTATAAGTTTATCCACTTTTTCAAACTAAAATTATTTAAAAATAATCATACATCTCTCACACTCACTATACCCCGCATTTCCCCTACCCTCGCCCCACCCATACAGCATCAACGCAAGACTGTACATAACGCAAAAAAAAATATGGACTAGCAGGTAGGAGATTTATCTTTTGTTAAAATTCTACTAATGCATCGTTTTAAGCAAACAATGACTCAATGGAGGTCAGGTGTGATCGTCACCTGCAAGTTTTGAGGTATGGGCGACTTTAAAAATCTCCATCCCTTCTTGCGCCTCGTGAGAAATGTCTCTACAGGTTAAAATATATGCAACACCGGACACATAACTCTGTCATTGAGCGAGTGCATCTTTGTAAAGATTTCTAGTTCGATGTGGAATTTTTTCAAAGTTGGGGGAAGGGCAGGTGCATTTTCAAAAGAAATCTCATGGCCAGAGTGTAAAAATATGTAACACGGAATATATAAATCTCTCATTAATGTGATGTTCTGCCCCCCCTCCCCCCTCCCCCCCTTTTAACATCATCATTTTTAACCTCAGCCTCTCCCTCACACTCCTTCCATCTCTCTCACACACACACACACTACCCCCTCCATCCTTAAAAAATGTTTCTAACAAAATCATCATCTCTTATATAGATTTTCCAAAAAGCAATGCTATTGAGGTGAGGGGGTGGGGGTTGTATATGTGGAAAGATGTAGACATGAAGATGTAAATCTATTGGTTGGAATTTTCTCTTTTTCCGTTACCGCGATAAAATGTGGTATGAAAAAATAAAAAATGTTGCTGCTTTTTCCCACAAAGTCGGCTATTTTACTCTTTTGTTGCAAGGTGGAAGTTTCATTTGTTGGAATTCTTTCTTTTTATGTTACCGCGAAAAATGTGGTATGAAAAATAAAAAATGTTGCTGCTTTTTCCCACAAAGTCGGCTTTTTTTTTTTTTTTTTACTCTTTTGTTACAAGATGGGAGTTTAAGATAGAAAACTGATGATGAAAAATTTATCAGTCGGCATTTTCTTCGTTTCATTACGCAGATATACATCAGCTATAGGTCAAGGGAAAAATGTGGGTGTGCACCCTCCAATTGAGTCAAAATTTCCACTGAGACATATTTTTATAGAGACAATGTCTCAATCATGGTAGAATGCCACAATTCTATAGATTATACCGTGGAAAAAACCACGTCTCCTAGAGAACATAAATATAATTAGTACAGTCACGGGTGTCAGGCTCAAAAATTTTCACCCCATTGTGTTAACTTTGTTTATTACTACCGTGCAGGTTGTTGCAGGTCCTCAGCGGGGCCGACAAAAGAAGCGAGCCCTTCCTTCCCCCTCTGCAGCGCTTCTATTTTTCTTTTCTATCTCTCTCACACCCTTCTTTCATCTCTCTCTCCCGCCCTCACTCAACCATCCCCTCCACAAACCCCCTCCCCCGCAACAGTCCCTTCCCCGCACCGCAGCGTTCCCCGCACCGGACCCCGCGCTCCCCCGTCCCCGCACCCCCTGAGATCCCTGAGTTTGAACCGGCCTAGCTCATATACTAAGAAGAAGATGACGTCACTTCTACAACGACTCGGCGTGTGTACCGTGGGCGCTCCTGCTATTCCTGAACATTTTTGTGATATTAATTGTTAATTTGGTGAACTTTGCAACGACAACCCGGCTCGACCCTTTTGAAACCGATTTCGGACATTTGGACAAACTTTTGGTGTCGTTTTGGCAATAGATAACATCAAGTAAGTCGTTTTTTTTTTCACTGCGGTGTTCCGGCGAAGGACGCATGGCTTGACGCCATTTTTGCCGGGACGCGTCGTTCGAATTCGCAAGGTGTTTTTTCTCGATAATTAACTTGTCCGAGTCCCTCTGACTCGTGACATCGTGTCATTTCAATAAAATAAGACTTTTCGCGATTATTGCGCGTTGCGAGAGTGCTGTGGTGTTAGTATTAAATTAGATAAGTTGTACAGTGCGAATTTTCCCCCCCCCTTCCCCTCACGCTCAACGAATAGTCCTTCGTACGGACGCGTGTTCGAACCGGCACATTGTACGACGCCGAAATTCCCCCCGTAAATTATTTTTGCCCCGTTATTTGTTCGTCTCGCTGCGTTCTAGCGAACATTATTCAGTAAATTATTTTGTTCAGAAAACCAGTGATCAGTCATTCCTTTAGTTTTTTTTTTTTTTTTTTGATTCGAATCACGGGTATTTGTAAGTACGCCTGAGCGACAGGAACCCGTCGATCCTAGAGATTATCGTTCGAGTCTCTTGCGGATTTTTGATATAATTTTTTATATAATTTGTTCCCCTACGCTAGCCCCGATTTTGTACCTTCCCCCCCCCCCCCCAGTATTATTATTATTATTATTGTTACAAAGAACGGAGAAATCAAAGAAAGAGATTATTTATTTTTGCTTTTGTATTTATTTTTGTTACTTTTATGTTAAAAAGTAACTGGCGCCCAAATCAGAAAAATACGGGACTTTCCATTGCAATAAAGCCAAATTTTGTGATTGATTTTCTCCTAATTTTTCGCCTTTGTTTAATTTATTTTATCCCTGATTTTTAGTCATTTTCAGGGATCGGTGGCGATTATCGTCATAACTGATAGAGTTTTTCGGTACAATAATTGTACGCTAGCTCCATGTCGTGCGATCTTATAAAAATACTATCCACCCTCGCGACACGTACAACGCGGCACGCGAACGGAAAATTCAAAAACGCGAAGTCGGTATATCGTGGGTACATTGTAAGAATTTTGAAAACGAGCGACGGTGGAAAAAAGGATAGCTCTCGAGCTTGATGCACGCGCGCGTATCGCTTAAAGACTGAGCATAAAAGTGAAAAGGCATTCTCGCAAACTTATGTATTAGCACAACGCGTATGAGTCTATCTATTTTTCGATGAGGCTGCAGGAGATGTATTACAGAAAAAAAAAAAATGAGGCATTTTAATGTTTAGGCTACCGGCAAACAGCCGTCGTGGAGGGTATATCACACGCGCTGAGGACAAGAAAAAAAAAATGCAACGCAGATACTCTTCCGTATGCAGAACGATGCCTGCAGCGTATGGACCTACGAAGATCCGCACAAAGAGGAGACCGTGATAAACTGTAGAGAGAGAGCATAGTATATATATATATATATATATATATATATATATATATATATATATATATATATACGCTATACTATGCTCTCTCTCTACAGTTTATCACGGTCTCCTCTTTGTGCGGCTCTTCGTAGGTCCGCGCGATACCACATCGCTGTCGGTGTATAGAGCTATACTATGGGAGAGAAAGAGAGAGAGGTGACGCTCATATGGGTCTCTCTCTCTTTCTTTCTCTTCAAGTCAATATACAGTTCTCTCTTTCTCGCTCGTGAAACCGTGTGAGGCAGTCGCAGTAAGGTCGTACGCCTCCTATATTGCTTTCATATATGCGCACGCGAGCATGCGGGTGTGTATAACTATACCTCGCACTCTCTCGCGCGATGCTCCTTTCTCTCTCTCCATACCTTATTATGCTCTCCTCTTTGTGCGGATCTTCGTAGATCCACAGAGCACCACGGTATCCCCTGGTGTATCGTGTTGTACGTGAGACTGTATGAGGCAGCCGTAGCAAGACCGCGAGTCACCTATATTGCGTTCATATGTGTACGTACGTGCAACCGCGCGAGTGTGTATAACCTAGCGCTCTCTCGCACGATGCTCCTTTCTCTCTCTCTCTCTCTCTCTCTCTCTCTCTCTCTCTCTCTCGTAGTGTGCCACCTTTTTTTTATGAAATAAGGGTATTGCGCGTGCATCGGCTAAGCGCTCGAGAGGAGCAACAGCGATGACGTACACCCTCTCACTCTAGTATAGACCCTCTCGCTCTCTCGCGAGACACGGTGACTCGCGAGAATACGAGGTATTCGCAGCGTCGTCAAAAGTGCACGCGGCTGCAACCCCCCTGTTAAGCGGGGGAGCGCATCACCGTAACCTTAGCCTAGTCTCGTTTTTTCTTCTATATATATATATATATATATTAGGAAAAATAAAAAACTCACCGATGCTGCATGTGTCGCTCTCTACATACTCTCACCCATCATGCCCTCTCGCTCACACGTGTGGCCTGATAAACCCTCTCGTTCTCTCTCTCGTGAGACGCGAGGCCCTGAGTTCTCACAATGCAACGTCATCAGAATTGCACGTGCAGTGGCCGAGAGCTCCAGAGCCGTGGCGAAGATAGCATTGCCCTTGCGTTTGAGAGGCGTAGCAGCGATATTCGGACCTCTCGCTCGCTCTCACGGTATCACGTGTTCTCTCGCTCGCTCGCTCACTCGGTAGCTGCAGAGACCCTGTGCTTTAGAGCTGCAACAGCGATGGCATATACCCTCTCGCTCTCGTTCCAGCGGCATAGCACATCTTCCTCTCTCGCTCTCCCGTGGCAGGGGTGCAATACTTTATGCAGAACCATCAAAATTGCACGTGTCTACAGCCTCTTGCTGCTTTTAAGCATTCCCCCCTAGCTATATATTTATTATATACTCGATCGTAAGTAAACTTAAAATGATAATGACAAGAGAGGGAGAGAGAAAGACAGAGCTCTCTATATGCAGAATCCCCTATCAGCAGCTGCTATAGATATACTGCTCCAGTGCTCTGTATCGCGTATAATACAGGGTATTGCAGACAGAGATTTTTGTAAATCCTTCTGTTTCACGTGGCTCGCGTTATTCCTAAGACACGGCCGTGTATGAAGGGCGCATCTCCTCGGAATAAAGACACGGCTCGGTCTTCGGCAGAAGATGCTACACCGAGGACAGAGAAATATGGTTACAGACGTAAACAAAACTGCCTCACTCGTGTATAAGCTTTTTGGGTAGGGTAGCATTTCAGCCGCGCCCGTTTCGTCCAAAAACCATTGCGGCCAAAAAATAACAAAGACAAAATGTAATCGTATAGTTGAGCGAGTCTCAAACAGATGTCACCGTGAGTAAATGCCGTTAAATTGAAAAGTCCATGAGCGGAATTCATTTCGGCCGAAACCGTTTCGGCCAGAAACCGTTCCAGCCACAAACGTTTCGGTCGAAAATCATTTTAGCCAAAAGAGTGACGGCCGAAAACTCTTTCGGCTGAAACCGTTCCAGCCAAAAATAATTTCGGTCAAAACCTTTTCGGCCGAAAACCGTTTCAGCCAAAACTGTTTGGGCCAAAAACCATTTCAGCCAAAAACGTTTCGGCCAAAAACGGTTTCAGCCAAAATCATTCCGGCTGAAAACTGTTGTACGGAAAATCGTTTTAGCCAAAAAGTATGTGCAAAACAAAAATTACGATCGAATCAAATTAACACATTTAATACTGTTAAGGTTTTGAAGCTAATTGGGTTTTTCAAAAACGGGATAGGATATACTTAGTAAGGTAGTTGTCCTTCAATATTGTTATTGAGAGGTTATGTCTCCATGAATATTTTTTGTTAAAATTCAAATACGTGTTCTGAGACATTGCAATGAATATTTTTCGGAGTAAATTACAATCGAATAATAATTGTAACAAATACACAATTATTAACGAAGACCGGTAAAAAAAATCACATTCGTAATTGAGTGGTTCTCACACAGATGTCGCCGTAGGTTTTCATGGTAATGAACTGATGTGAGATTTAAAACGATGGAAGTTATGAACCTGATTTAAATATTCGAAAACGAGATCGGGTATACTTATATGGGAGGTTATGTATTTTATTGCAAGGTTTATTACAAGGTTTTGTCTCCACAGATGATTTTTGTTGAGAAGCGTGATTTGTGAATTTGACAATCATTATTAAATTAATAGAAATATTATGAGATGCATAAATGATTTTTTTTTGCAATAAACTTTATTCTATGCTCTGGTTTACATGGAAATAAGTATTTTATTAAAATTATGATAACTTTAGAACTACAATAAGTGTAACAACATAAATAAAGAAATGAACAAAAACGTAATAGTGAATGAAAACTTATTCATTTCTTTACAATTGTAGTTGAACGATTCTCGCATAGATGTCACTGTGAGTATTTTTATCACTGAATGAAAATTAATACTTTGCTAGCTATTGAGATTTCAAACCTGATTACTATCTTTGAAAACGAGATTGGGCATGCGTATGAAGAGGTTTTTAAAAATTATTCTAAATAATATTAGTAAATAATTTTTGTTCACGAGGATATCTTGTAAGTTTTATAATTGACTTTATATAGCACTACAAATTACTTACAAATAAAAATATTTAAGGCGGACCCGATTTTTCCCTTGGCTATACAGGCACTTTATGATATGTTTACGAATTTCTGCTGGAATAAGATTTAATTTTTCTTTCTTGACAATAAAATCTTTACTATTGCCATTCACGCGTTTAGTTGGGAAAAATCATAAAATTCTAGAACACGAATACTTTTGCCAAATACGGTTTCCATCTAGCGGATATGCATTTTATTATGGAATTGTCACGAATATCAGATAAAATAATTTATTTTTTATTTTTTACGTTAACCCCTATGCAGCGATGACTTTTTTCAGGGTATGAACATAATTAAATTTGAGCAAAAATGCAATACATTTAAATAAGTTTTTTTTGAGCCGGACAAGTACTCTGTGCGTATCCACTCTACGTATGATAGTAAACTTTTATCAATTTGTTACCCATAAAACTATACTACAAATATTACAAATGAGAGTGTGGTAGCGTTCAAGCTCACGCAGGCTAATGCAATTCTGTATTTTTTTTTTTTGAAAGCCCTTGTAGTTCCAGTTCATAGGATAATAATTCGTTGTAATAAAGCATTAATTAGATAAATGGCATATGAACATAATTGGAGATTTTATAAACATAAAATCACACGTACTTGGCCACATATACTTTAGTAGATCTTTATTTATTTATAAACTTTTTGTGAACTCACAACATTTACGAGAATGAAATTATCACCTCTGTACAATTTGACTTAATTTGATAAGATAATGAAAGCGGTTACCCATAAAACTTTGTATGATGAGTTGGTTTTTAGAAAGGATTTTTGTACGGATATCTTTGCATGAACGACTTAGAAGGGTTTTTATAAATTTTTGTGGGGATCGGTATTTTGGCGCTAGGTGGGGGGGGGGGGGGGGGTTAACTGAAACGACTATTTAGGGAGTATAAATGTACTTGTCTCAGCTTTTTTCACATCATTTACGCTGTTTTTGGCTAGGATTTGTCGACTTTTTGTATGGAATTCATAGCTTGTTAATTAAACATGTCAATATTGTGTACGTACTCGGGTATGAAATTCATAGCTTACCAATTAAACATGTCTACATTATGTATGTATCTGAGTGATGCAAAGGACATTTTTTTCGGCATTGCAGCAAAATATGGTAACATTTTATCAAAAAGTGATTCTCTCAAGAATTGAATCCTGAATAAAAATTTTAGAGGTCGCTCAAGCGATTTTTTAATGATTTCGGCAAAAAATGGATACATGATCGAATTTCGAGCTGGTGCATATTTGGACTAAAAATGCCATGTGAAATATTGATCTAAGAAGTGTTCAAATGAATTCAATCTTCGTAATTAACTGTCAATACTTATAAAATTCTTAGATTACTTAAAACGTACAGTCGTTCTGAGAAGATACGACGCATAAAAGAACAACGAACAAGTACAAACTTGATTTTTTTTTAATTTTGTAAACAAAATTTAAAAAAATATTACACCGAAACATCCGTGCCAAAAAATCAACGGATCGGAAAATATTCCATAAAAAATTATGCCAAAGAAATACTCCAATAGCATCAGAATGCACTGAAATTTTTAAATATAAGTAATCATAACGAAACGAGATTTTGAAACAAAAAAATATACGTACAAAATTTCGAGAGCTAAAGTTTGATTGGAAAAAAAAAATTTGGCCGAAGTACTACGCGAGTTTTTCTTTTATAATATTTATTGATTACGAATAATATCTCATGAGCAATAGATAAAAAAAAATTGGTGAAGTACTTATGAATTTTTTTTTCTCAAATCAAATATCTTTTCGCTAAAAATTATTTCGCATCGCCTGATTCCATTTTGGGTTGCAAGTGCAAATAGAATTTTCATGTATTTAAGGTCTCTACCACTCTAGGGTGGTTTAAAACCATATATAATTCAAACCTAGGGTGGTATCATACACCATTCTCTCAGTTATATAAAAAATGAAGAGAATGGATTCCAAATAAACTTTATTATTGCATGCAAGAGACATTTTATGGTAAAAGAGAAAAGGCACTGTTTTCGACTCCGTTATAGAGTTTACGTTCGGAAAAATGAATTGTTGGCGCTAGAGTTAATAAAAAAAATTATTTATTAAGGTACTGTTCAAGTTTATTTATTAAATTACACTTTATTTTTGCACTATCACTCTTCTGTTCAAAGATATCAAATATTAACCGAATACGAGTTTATCATACACTATTCTCTTAGTTATAAATAAAAAAACAAAGAGAATGGTTTCTAGATAAACTTTATTATTGCATTCAAGGAACATTTTATGGTAAAAGAGAAGAGGCACCGCTTTCGACTCCGTTCTAAAGTTTACGTTAGGAAAAATGGATTATTGGGGCTAGGGTTAATACAAAAAATTATTTATTTAGACACTGTTCAAAAGTTTATTTATTGATTTAAACTTTATTTTTGCACTATCACTCTTCTATAGATAATATAATAAAAGTCACTTTAATCAAAAGTTGAAACTGACCGCGATCTTTATAACCTTACAACAAAGATATTAAATGTTTACCGAATACGCGTTTAAAGTCCTGATCTCGACTATGTCTAACCAAAAATCAAATTATCTGCTTTCATTTTTATAACCTTACTTTTTAACCCCACAACTGTCACTAGTATAACCGCGATATTTTTTCTAAACTTACAGCTGTCACTCTTACTTATACATCCTGAAGAAAAGTCATCGTCTATCACATCAACGAACTCGCATATCACTAGAAAATTTCTAGTTATAACTAGTGTCACTAGACAGCAACCGCTAAACGTCAGAAAAAGTGTGCAAAAAATGCCACCTTTTTTTGATAATTTGGAAGGATGAAATATTAATATTTCCAATATGCGTTAGGCTACAGAGTTCTAAATAGTCACGATCGAAATAAAAAAATAAATAAAAAATACGTGAACTAGTAAAATCTTTCAAAACGTTGTAATTAATTAAATATCGTCGAAACAATTTTCAAAAACCGTTCGAAACCGCTCTGCTTGCTATAAAGACTCTAGTAGCCACTCGTCTTCGCCATCTTATAGCAGTATACGTAAATGTACTTGTCTCGAGTCGCTACCGCGACTCTAAATTCCGCTGTTGCAATTATTCTTATTTCATGGCCAGGGGGATACGCCACTTCGACAGGCCTATGTTTCATTTTTGTTTCGTATATTCAACTTTTTCAAACAACGACAGATGAATGTTACGTTAAAGCTCCAACATTCACGATAAAAAAGTATACGACAACGGTCAACGCGAACGGAAAAAGAATCGAAAATGGGACGGACGGTCATCGTAGCTAACGGCCAAGTAAAAAATCGCGCTACAAGTTCGCGCATAAACAGTGCACTGAAGAAACCACGTCATAAACCGATAAAACCCTACAAGATGACGGACAAAATTTTTGGTGGATTCGGCTATCATCTACGAGGCAGTCGAAAAAATCAATTTAACGAAGTGATAACGTGAGTCGAATGTTAACAAATGTTTAATTTTGATGTACTATTTCGCTTTGAGATATACAAAAAACGTGTCCACGGGGCGAAAATCCTGTCTGGCCGAAACATTAGCATTTTAACGCGACTGTTTTTGCACAATTAAAAAACTTTCCATGCTATTAAAAAAATCGTTGCTGCAAAAAGATTAAGTCAAGAAAATAAAGATAGTTTGACCAAATTCTGTGAAAATTTTGTAATAAATTGTGTTACTGTAAAGCGGAATAATTTCCGCTTTACAGTAACACAATTATCAATTAAATTTCGTATTAGGCAAAAATATTCGTCTTCTCGAATGACTATAATTTTCCCGAATAAAACTAACGTACATGTTGAAAAAAAATCTTCGCGCCCGATGCGAGAACGACAAGAGAGAAGAATTGAAGCTTTGTTTCTATAAATTCGTCGAAACTAGATTAAATATTAACCCTTTATATCTACAGACGCGGCAGCGTCTTGATGCCAAGTATTAAAAAAGAAAGTGTTCAAACGGCCAAGGCAAATTGCACCGCGTTTCTATACTCGACATTTTGCTCTTTTTCGTTACGCTCAAGCTTCAACTCGATATTTTTATAATTCTATTTCACGACTTTTGTATTATGTCGTTTCATTGTCATCTGGTAAGCAATATTATTTTTCATATTTTTACCGTACCCCTTCATCGCTGTCAGTACGGGTACAATATAGTGTGATAGATAAAAAAAACGTTAAAATAATTCATACCATGGCAAAATGGTCGGTGTTGACGAAGAAAAAGATTTTTGAAAGCAAAATAAATATTTATAAATCCATCAACAGCACTTAATTGCCGTAGTAATTTTACATCCGAATTACAAAAGAATTTCCATCCCACAGCTATCTTCGATGTAAAAAATTTGAATCGGCGGGTTGCCCCGGAAAAGGTCAACTCGACGAAAGTCGTGAGTTCACGATCACTCGAGCCCATAATCCTGGGTGCAAGGACCCATTTCTGTTGGAAAAGGCACAGTATCGTGAAGCACTGTATAATAAGGCAAGAAATGAACCGGCCCCATTGAAATATATTTACGACTCAGCTGGAAAAGAGTAAGAAACATTCAATTTTAATAAATATACATCACCGACGATAAATTTCGGGACAAACCTTCGAAAAATTTTTTTTTTTGTTTTTATGGGAAATGAAATGAAATTTAAATATGGAATCAAAATACAGTCGTAATCGGTTCTCGCTGATAAAAGCATATTTCGCGACGAATGTTTGGTTTTTGCTCTATTCATAATAAAAAATTGTGAAATTTCTATATAATGTTGAAGGTTGCAACGTTCACATTCAACGGTTTTTAATTATAAATTTTTATCAAAGTTATAGTGTTCCCGAATTTTTCGTTTCTAGAATACGTGTTTGGTACTTAAAAATGAGTAAAAAAATTTCTTATAGAAATCATCCGTCCAGAACCCACTCCTCATAGGGAGTTAATTTTTGGATCTTCTCAATTTTCATAAATTATTGAATTATCAGATTTTTTATAGCTGGAATACGTCTTACGTACTTGAAAAAAGGTTTTAGCCAAATCTACCATCCGAACCCACCCTTTTTAGGGGGTAAATCTCCCGTTGGCACACTTAAATTTGGCAACTGCATTGACACACTGAGTCAATTTGACCCAGGGCGTACTTCAACCGTTTCTCATTAGCAGCCCTTCCGTCGGTTTTGATTGAAAAAAAACAGGACCGCAATGAAAAAAATTAAGACCGCACTTTAAACAGTCTTTAATATGTGTGTATCATGAAAATTCGGAAAATATCAAATTTAATTGTTTGAATAAATTATTGAATACTTTGACTTTTGGAAAAGTGAGTATTTTACTAAAAAAATCATAATTTTTACAATTGTTAATTTTTTTGTAATTAATAACTGGGGATATACTCATGGAAAATACTATTTTTTGAAAAAATCGTGCTATGATGATATTTCCAAAAAAAGATCATTAACGCTGAAAAATTACGCCGGGTCAAAATATCTCAGTGTGTTAACGAAGAGTTAATTCTCGGATATTCTAAAGTTTCAGAAGTTACGGAGTTTTCATAATTTTTTATAGGTGAAGTACTTTTTAGATACTTGAAAAAGGATAGAAAAAAGTTTTATCTTAATCTACCATTCAGAACACACCCTTTATAGTTGTTGAAATCTTTGAAATTCTCAATTTTCAAAAAATATGTAGATTCTGAATTTTTTATTGCTTAAATACGTTTCAACATTTGGAGAAGGATAGAAAAAAGTTTTATCAAAATGTGCCATCCAAAAACCACCCCTTATGGGTGTGAATTGTTGAGTATTATTTATTTTACAAAGATATGATTTTGATAAATGCAGAACTGGATATAAAAATATCATAAAAGAGATACAATAAATTCACACGTTTAACAAATTCCAATATACCAACTAAAGTTTGAACATACAACTTGTTGAATATATTTTTGTTGCGATTAAGGGAGCTTTCTATTTTACTGGGTTAAAAATTGCATTTTCGGTCGGTAACCAAACTCAAAACTTTACAACCGTTTTTTTTTAAACATCATTTTTCTAATTGGCGAAGCTCATATCTCGGGAACGAATATTGTAATTAACTTGAAATTTGATATGTATACACAGACACACATGCGACAAATTGGCATACCTTACATCTCAGAAAGGAATTGAACAATCGACTATAAATTTGACATTTATACACAGGCATCCATGCTCCATGAAATAGACTACGGCGAATAAAAAATATTTAGTACTTTTTGATCGACTTGAAAAAGAAAAATCTATTTTTCGGCTACATTTTTGGATTTTTTATCAAATTTTAACTACTTCGATATTAATGGGATTCTGTAAGTGCCGATGGTCTATTCTACGCGTATACTCATATATTTAAAAAATCTCATCAATTTGTATATTTTCGAGCGCTTGAGACGGAGCTACAGTTTACGCCAATGAGAAGCATTTTTTTTGCATACTCTTACACAGAAGAGTGTAACTTCCATAATTTTCAGTATTTACCACTAAAAATTTAGGTGTAATAGGTTGAAAGTAGAACGAATAAAACCTGTGAATGGAAAAAATTCTCTGCATAATAATTTTTTGTAAACTAAATTCGTTAAAAGTTATCTATTTTGAGGCCAACATGGTAGAAAGCTCCCTTAAACAATAAACTGATAAGTTTTAACTCAGTTAAATAACTGAATAGCCATCCAGTTGGCGCCCAGTTCCAGCCGTACCCACATATCAAACAATCATTAAGCAATTGGCGAAATGAATGCCAGCCAATCAATCCGAAAAATATTTCGGAGATGGCTGAGTTTCTGAAAAGTGATGTATGGGTCCGAGAGTTGACTTACGAAATAAAGTACGGTGATGTTGATACGGGGTTAACCGAAGAATCGATCCACACTATTGGCACATGGGGTATTGATGTGTTTAAGCAAAGGCTCAACAACCCCCAAGAGAACTACGTAGAATCACACGTAGTCTTGGGATGTAAAACTTTCGGTAACGAATTCAAAGATGTCACCATCATTTTTGTTGATGGCACCTTCGATGTTGTCCCGAACATCGAGGGCGGGTTTCAAGTATTGACCATTATGGCCGAACATCCGTCCGGAGAGGTAATTGTCTATGTTTTTCAAATTAAGGGATTTCGCCAGAATAAAAAGTCGATGCGTGCTCGTGAAGATTTTCACTGCGACAAAAACAAAAAATGGATTAGAATGAATAATATTTTGGTCTAGGGTCTGTAATTTTGCATTCCTTCGTATAAGTAATATCAAAATCGAAACTCAAAAGCGTTTTTTTTTTAATTATATTTTTTAATCGCGTTGACAGCAAAACAAGAAATCTAACGATCCGACCACTTTAATGAAAGCTGCACTCTGTAAAAGACGCTCTTCGTTATCGTTCTACGTGGCCTGATTTTTCTCAGTGAAACTATTTTAATTTAGACTTCGTACCTACTTTTTCTACATCATAATTGAGCCCAATTGCAGCATACTTTTCCATATTCTCACCATTTTTTTAATTTTCAAAATTTATAAATTCCCGATCGTACAACGATAGCTTATTTTGTGTTGTTTTCAAATTTCTCTGATTTTTCTATTTCCGATTACATGTGCCATCATTATTCTGTCAGGTGCATGACGGCGCTCCTTTGGAGGCGTATCTTTTGACTTCGTATATCCTACCCTAATACACCACCAAAGTTGCTTCAATTTTTCTATTATATTATTCCTCAATTATAGTTAACATGTTATGAAGCAGATATACAAATATTATATCGTTTACTTTGATGAAATTCTGAAAAATACCTATTTTTTCGGCCTGTTACCCTGGTGAAACTCCTTTAACGTTTCTGAAATATTTATTTTCTTACATAAAACTGCCAAAATTTTCTCGTAAATTCACCATCTCGAGATTTTTATTAGGTATTTCCAGTAGCATGGGCGGTGATAAGCCGTAAAACGGAAGACGCATACATACCCGTTTTGGAATGCATCAAAGAAAATATATTGCCTCAGCTCAATCCTCAAACGGTTATAACAGATTTTGAAAAAGCATTGTCCAATGCAGTCGCCAAAGTTTTCCCGGAAACACATCCACGTGGCTGTAACTTCCACCACTGTCAAGTAAACATTTCGATCCTTCCCACAATATTACACTATACTAAAACTTTAAGAATGTTTCATGCGAATTCCGAGCAAAAAGTTTGTGACGATGTCTTATAAAAGAAATTGTGGTTTTTAGCGGAAATTAAATGAAAACATTTTAACAGTTGCGAAATATAAGAAATATAAATGGTAGAAAAAAATTTACGAGAAAAGATGAACGGAAACTCACTTTTTTCCGAAACGGTGTGGTCAAGACCATTGAAATTTTACCAGAAATTAAAGGATATTATGAACAATATATGAAAAAAATTGTTTAAATTTCTATCGAAAGAGATTTTTCGCACACAATGTCCTTAATAAAACAAAACTGCGAGGATTCACAAGAGTGTGTTTCATAGCCATTCATTCATAATTCACTACTCCGTCGCGTTTTCACGAGGATACTGAGTTTCGGTTGGTTAGCACCATAAGAAACTCAGAAAAACTGTCTCCCGGTGAGCGATGGATGCGTGAACCGATGCATGGCTATGCGGTCACCCAACCAAGTCATTGCCAGAGCCACACACCGGCCACAGACCCATGGCTGTTGGTTATTACAATAAAATTTCAATAATACAAATAAAATATAAATATATGAAATACAAAAATCATATCCTAGGCCATTTTGAAAAGACGGAAGCGAGCAGCGGTGATGAGCTTAGTAAAAAGTCGTTACCCTCTTCTTTTGCCCGAGGCTTACTTATTCGAAAAGAAATTAATGAAATTAAGTCTATTACCAAAAGACTTTATCGCTGAAGCGTTCGATGTATGGGAAGAGGATTTAAAAATATACCCTGAGCTTTTCGAAGCTTTCACTGATTTGCGGGAATATTATAGAAGTTATTGGCTCAACGAAAAAGGCCCGGAATCGTACAGTGAAATGCGACGAACGAATAACGTCATAGAGCGCTATCACCGTATGTTCAAATCCAAGTCAGCCACGGGACCTGAACCTCACAAATTCATACGTAAATGATCGTTTTATCAAATATTTAATTGAAAACGTTAGAAAATTATATAATCTTAGTATTAAGGGCTTAGATACACCTGAGAGGTCGAAAATTCAATGGTCAAAAATATTTTTATTCGATAATGTCACCCTTCATATATCATGTATAAAAATTTTACACGGATCGATAACATATTGCAGGTATGAGAAAAAGATTTCATCTCGATCTCAGATGCTTAAATATCAAAATGTTTTCATTGAAAATGGTATTTTTGAAAATGGTAATCATTCTATCTTGAAAACTAATCTACCGATTTTGATGAAATTTAGGACAGACAATCTTTACACAGTAATCTAGTGTATGTCGAGCGATTTTTTTCAGTATACAGAAAACAAACCGTTGCCTTTTTACAAAAAAAAACATTGGCAAAATGCGGACTTTACCATTCAAACCTCTGCTATGTTGCGAAAACTGCAATTAAAAAAAATTCGATCTTGACAAAGACTAGTTTTTTCTGTCAATTGTAAGGAAAAAATTTGGTTTTATTTTTACGTTAAAGTGTACAGTCGGAATCGTGGTTACCGCACATAGAATTTTGCAAAAAACTGTTTCACTAAAAATACAATTGCATGTCATCAAATTATTTTCTTTCTATTAAATTTTTAATTTTCATGGACAATAATATGTTTTTTTAAATCAACAAGAAGTTTTTAGGAAAAATATTTTTGCAATAATGAAAATGATTAAAATTGATAATATTTTTGGCAACCTCAGGTATATGTAAGCCCTTAAAACTAGGTTGTAGTTTTCACTGACTTCACATAGAGGTTTGTAAATCGATGGTGAACGTACTTATTCGTGTAGGCGTAGTAAAAGACATACAAGAACGGGCTCATGCTGACTTGGTCACAGTGAAGCAGGGTCATAAACCGCATCGCAAACCTAGTAACTCTGATGTAAAGAAAGAGAAAAAATTGAAACTTTCTTGGAGAAGGCTTGGTGATTTATCGTCTTGCGACCTTCAGGAACGTCACAAAAGGATCAGACGTTTTTTAGATGAGGTGTCAGCACCAACTGGTATGGAATCTAGCGAAAGAATTTTCATTTTAGCAATAAACCTACTGTGTTAAAAATCACTGATTAAATTTAAAGTTATGTATTTACTAGGTGTGCCCATGGTTTCGCCAGCGGTAAGAAATATCGTTGTTAATGCAACTGTGATATTAATAACAATTATGTACAAATTTTGGACAATTGAGTAATTTCTGTTCGAATAATATGAAACTTTTATTTTGGATGGGTTGTAGAAAATCTTGCATAAGACACTGGGTAGGGTCCATGCTATAACTTCTGTTTCTATTTAAAAAATAAATTTTGGCCTTCTTTTGTAAAGTAGTCCAAAAAAGATGCTCAATAAAATATTAAAAATGATGAAATTTTCAAATTTTTTGAAATTCACGAATATAGTCTTTATTTTTTTTATGTGAAACTGAAACCCCAGTCACCGTTCATTCTCTTTGTTTTGGAATTATCTTTAAATTGGTAATTAATGTTTTTTATTTATCTGCATTTTTTAATCACTAGTGAATTGTTAAAGTTGGACATAGGATGAAAAATTTGATTTTTTTTGCATCTCCGTAAATAACAATTTACCGCAATATTATACAACCTATATCTTATTATGATTCATGAGCTTTATTCTTGTGAAAAATTCATCAAAATCGGTTCAGTGGTTTTCGCGTGAAAAGCGGCGAAATTTATTAATTTTCATTGAAAAATATTTTTTAAAAATCGAATTCACTAAAATATAATGAGTCAGTTACTATGAAAACAGTTTGTCATTCATGTATTTTTCAATAGAAAAGGAAGAGATGGATAGGTGGTGTGCTGAGGAAGAAGGAGAAAGCATAGATGCTCAATCGCATTTGACTCACCATTTCCTCGATCAACTCGGTAATTTATACATATTCTTTTATTAACATTGGGGGGGGGGGGGGGGGCAGTGTCTTTAAAAAATTTGGAACGAAATTTTAGATGAAATACCTTAATCATCACACAAATAATTTCGTCAAGTCTTATGAGCCGTTTATCCGGTTTCTTGAAAATTGAAAAATAATGATTGTTAGTACTCTCTACTACTCGTACGAGCAAAGAAACAGGAGTACATCTTGACAGTCCGCGTGCCGTGCATGCCTGCTGCCAGCAGTGGCGAAAGGCACAAGCTAAGCGTTTCCGGAAAAAAGTTCGAAAAAAGCTCGGCGCTGTTTTTGGCGCCGAGCATTTTGAAGGCAAACGGCATTTTGAAGAGGAGGAATTCAGCTTCATTTTGCTTTTTTTTCCACGATTTTTTTTACGACCAGTACGTCATTTTGAAAACGACCGTTTTTCGCCGTTTCTTCCCTTTTACAGTTGGACCGCGTTTTTAGAAAAAAACTTTTTTCCATTTCTTTGACCGGATCCTTAAAAGGGGAAGCTTTAGTTTAACTTTCGTTTTTTTAAAGTTCAATGCGATTTTTTTCGCAAAGTTATTCCGTTTTTGGCGAAAAAAGACAACATTTGGAAATTGCCACGAAACACGAAAACTATGAGAAATAAAAAAAAATGTATGTGAGTAAAAGGCTGTAACCATTTTTGCTCAATTCACTAGAATTGTTTAATAATTTTAAACATTTTTCAAAAATATTTTTCTCAAGTATGTGGTGAAAACTCTGATAACTTCATTCATTGATTGTAACTCGAAATCTATAAGGTTTGTGATCAAATACCAAGAGAAGGGAAAGTTTTATTTTTTCTTCACGAACACGATAATATTTTTTCAATTATGTTTCGAAAATTTTTTTCGACCTTTTCATTTTGTTACACAGAAAAAATTATGAAAAAAATGTAAAAAAGTACTAATGCGTTTAAGGCCAAATGTCATATCGACTGACCCACTATGAGTGCAAAAAAGATAGCTGTAAATTTCAAAAGTTGAATTTTGAAATTATATAAAAATTTCACTTTCAATAAATGGAGGGGGGTGGGTAACTGATCGATAGTCTATAAATTAGAAAATGATACTTTTTTCCTCTTGATACTTTATCACACACCCCATACTTCTCAAATTATGGCAACCGATTCATCGGAGTTTTGACCGAAAATGTTTTAAATAAAAGATAATTTTTGATAAAAAAATTGTAATACTATACCAGCGACCTCAACAAAAAGAGACAAAATTTTTACTCCCCTGAAATTTTGTTTCAAACATTATAGTTTTCATTTTACACGGTATATTTTAAATTCGTTCTTTAATTTTTGTAAAAAACGGAATAACTATGCCACACAAAATCGCATAAAAGAAAAATAAATTGAAGCTTGAGCTACTTTCTTCAAGATTCTGACCGAACAAACTGATTTTATAAATTTTTTCTCGAAACGCGGTCCAACTTTATAGGTAAAAAATAAAGTCGAACAACTGTCATGTTCAAAATAATCTACCGGTGGTTAAAAAAACTTGTAAAAAACTTTCAATAAAAGCTACTTAAAGCTGGATTTCTTATCATTCAAAATACCGTTCACTAAGTTCGTTTATGTACACTGCCGGGGAAAAAATGGCATTAAGAAAGGTTCTGAGACACTTTTGCCATTTAGTCCGGAAACTTTTCGTTGGCAGTGTATTTACTTTTCAATAATGGAATGAGTTTCAGGGAATAATTTAATATGACCATGTGCATAATTGGTAAAATATTAACATACTAAATTTGGCCGTTTAATCATATTGATACACCGATAGAATAACGAACCGCAGTCGCCATATGACGATCACTCGTAACAATCCTATCATCAACTAAAATTTATAAGAAAAATTGAATTTTGAAGGAGAAGCAAATACCAATTATTTTTTTCTCATTATTATTTTTTTGACTTATTGTCAATCATTTAATATTTAATACTTTTTCAAAAGCTTACAAATATTTTTATGGTCAAGAGTTGTTTTCTTATTTTGATAAAATTGTTTACAAAAAACAATATTTTATAATTATTTAATGTATAGTATTAAATGAAATTGTATACATAATAATAATAATTTTAGTATATTTTTCGTAATAGACATGAATGAGAAACGGGTTGACGAACAAGGACTCGTGATGGATGTTGAGCCCCTGCTCCCTCACGATTTTACCGATCAACTTAGTAATTTTTCAATCTTTTTATCTAGATTTTTAAAAGTTTAAGGCGGATTGGGGTTTAAGGGGTTTCTCTAAACAAATTCGATCTAAATTTTTAGCAAAAACCGTAATCATTACCGAAGTCCCGTTTTACTTGGTCATTCCATAGATTTGTTAACAATTACAAATGTGAAATTTTTCCAATCAATTACATGGTACGGTTCGACTTACACGCTCTAAGCACTTAAAGTGCTGATCTACCATTAAAACGGTATTACTATACCATGCACTTTGAGCACTTAAAGCACCAATTCCAACGCACCCATATTTGCGTGTATAAATATGTATGGTAAATCTTACGCAAGTAAGACTAGACACTACTTTTTTTCACATACTAATTCAGTTTACGCTTACGACAGAATTAATACAAAATTATTTACTTAGCAACAGAAACGGGAGACGTTGAGGAAGCCATTTTTGACCTCAGTTCGAATATTAATGAAGAGCAGCTTCGACCCACCGAATTGCGAAACCCATCCCTACGGAAACGCCCATCCATAAGATCAAACGTTCCGGTTTCAACCAAGATTTTCCTAAGGGGACCGTATGGTCTAGAAATTTGAAAAAATCGATTTTTTTTTTTCGATATGTCGAAAGTATAGTATCTCAAGAATATACTGTGAAATTTTCATGCGGAAATTCTCAATATTACAGCTTCTACAGCCCATAACGCAGGTAGAGAGCGGTCCGCGACACGAAAACGTTCAAAGCCTTATTGGACACAAAGCCTTACGGGGATGATTTTTTAGTTTGCAAAAAAGAATGTGTTTTGCATGTTAAAAAACGTTTGTACAAACGTGCTGTTGATGCGAAAAAAAAACATGCACAAATAAAGAAAGCAACAAAGAAATTGACAGAAAAAGAAGAGGGAAAAAAGACACAGCGGAAATCGATAAATAAAACACCGAAGCGTCAACAATTGACGAATAAATTATTGCAAGAGCTGTCAACTTATTACGGTCTAGCAATTAGACGTAATTCAGATTCGACTGAAGGGATGAGAAGTGAAATATGGGCAGCATATTATCACAAAATTTCAACAGATGAAAATCCGCAACACTCGTACTGTCCTCCAGGTTCCGAATCGTGGTGCAAGTGGCGTCAAAGTGAGGCTGCAGGTACTTTAGACACCTACGAGCACCCACCTGCTCTGTGCGATGAAGCACAAGAGATATTAAAACCAATTTATGAAGAATTGACAGCAGAGACTTTATTGGAAAGGTGTATTGGCAGTAATACGCAGAACAATAACGAAAGTTTCAATGCTTGCGTGTGGCACCTTGCGCCGAAACATCTGTTTGCCGGAAAAAAAATCATTGATATTGCCACTCACATTTCCGCTTGCATATTCAATGAAGGATTTGCATCCCTATTGAAAATAATGGAGACCATGGGCATAACAATCGGGCCACAAGCGGAGCAACTAGCGCAAAACCGAGACGAGCTGCGAGTATCGAGCGCCAACCGTAGGAGCACGGACAACTCCAAAGAGGCTCGGACAGCTCGAAGAAATGAAAGGAGTGAGGAAATCTTGAATTATGAACGTTCCGAAGGAATCCTATATGGTGCCGGAATCGCGGATTAACTGTAAGTATTCAAAATTTGCTCAATTTTTGAAAATATCTGTACCTCAAACTTTAAACTCATTTATCTCGAAACGACTTTTTTCGGCACTGCGCAGGTGAAAACAAAAAAACTATTCAACCGAATCACTTGAAATTTGGATATGTTGTTCACAACATGTATGGCTATCGTCGGAACTACAATCATAATTTTATTTAAATAATTTCTTATTGTTTATACTAAAAAACTAGTGAAAAAAAACCCGATTTTACGAATTTTTTTTCAAAAGCGCGCCATTTTGTCAATTTTTAATTTTTTCGATTTGTTCTAGTCCCGACCATAACTGCACTCTTTCTGATTAAGAATCTTCTTGAATTTTGTGTTTCAGATGAGTAGAAGTCTCGGATCGATCTTCACCGTCCGGGTCGGATTTTTCGAGAGGGTCGTCTTCAATGCCAATTATATGATAATAAACACTGTTTTTAAAATTAAAAAAAAAATTTTTTGTATACTTAATAAAGGTAGTAATAAACCCGAAAAGTTAAAACATCGATTTTTAAATTTTTTAAGGCAAAAAAAAAATCGTGAAAATAGGTGAAATTTTCGTGCTCTAGACCATACGGTCCCCTTAATGAAAAACGAAATTCCAACGAAACCAATAAAATCTCCCCAACCAGCCGCTAGACTAAGAAAACGAATCAAGACAGCACAACCTGTGAAACCAACTAAGACAACCAAACTAACCGAATCAACCAAAGCAACCAAGCAAACCAAACAAAATAAGATAACGAAACTAACCGAATCAACCAAACCAACCAAACAAACCAAACCAATCAAACAAACCAAACCAGCCAAAGAAACAAAACCAACCAAACAAACTAAACCAACCAAAGAAACCAAACCAAGCAAACAAACTAAACCAACCAAACAAACCAAACCAATGAAACAAACCAAATCAACTAAAAAAACCAAATCCATCAAATCAATCAAAGCATCCAAAGCAAACAAACCAACTAAATGAAACGAACCAACTAAACCATCAGGAGCGATGCACATTTGAGTTATATTTGGTGAAGAACCTAATTAAGCGTGTACTACATTGATTGAACAATAAAAATCATTACAAGTTTAAAGGAAGTTGTGTCATCACATCAAAATAAAGAGATTTTGATTAAACTATGCAAACAAAGAAACATTATATAAAAAATGCTTGCAAAATCGTACGATATTTTGGAGGATAGTTTAGAAGTTAATGATTGATGAATTAGCATGGTTCTTCGTGGAGTTATCTGGAACTAGCTAAAAATAGCATAAATACTGTGAAAAAAGCTGAGACAAGTACATTTATGCCCCCCAAATAGTCGTTCCAATTAATCCCCCCCCCCCCACCCAGCGCCAAAATACCGATCCCCACAAAAATTTACAAAAACCCGTCTAAGTCGTTCATGCAAAGATCTCTGCACAAAAATCCTTTCTAAAAATCAACTCATCATACGAAGTTTTATGGGTAATCGCTCTTATTATTTTATCAAATGAAGTCAAATTGTACAGAGGTGATAATTTCATTCTCGTAAATGTTGTGAGTTCACAAAAAGTTGATAAATAAATAAAGATCTACTAAAGTATATGTGGCCAAGTACGTGGGATTTTATGTTTATAAAATCTCCAATTATGTTCATATGCCATTTCTGTAATTAATGCTTTATTACAACGAATTATTATCCTATGAATTGGAACTACAAGGGCTTTAAAAAAAAAAAAAAAATACAGAATTGCATTAGCCTGCGTGAGCTTGAACGCTGCCACACTCTCATTTGTAATATTTGTAGTATAGTTTTATTGGTAACAAATTGATAAAAGTTTACTATCGTATGTAGAGCGGAAACGCACAGAGTACTTGTCCGACCCGAAAATGTTTCGACTAGTCAGCTAAAAATATGCTTTTTTGTTGATGGCAAATTTTTCAACAACTCCGAACATTCGAATCTCCTGACGCAGATTTGAATCTTACCCGCCTTGGAATGCAATCAATTGATGACCGCTCTTACATGGCAGGCTTATTCCGTTTTGTAAAACCTGTTGTAGTAAAAACCGGTGTAAAAGTTCGTGTAAATGGTGCCGGATTTCGGATGTACAGTACCGTTTAGACGCTCTGTAACTCCAATTTTCCCCAGAATGTTACAAAACCGGAATAAACGTGCTCTGTAATAACGTGAGATATGCTGCACCCGAGCATCAATTCATCGATAACAATTGGTTAAAGGAAAGGAGGATAAATAATTTGGTACACAAAACAATCTGCATATTGTGATTCCAAATTAGCTGTGCTTACTTTACTAGTTAAGGCCAAAATGTATGGTAGATTAATGTTGACTTATGTGACAAATTTTATGAAAAATTTTCGGACCGGACAAATACTCCATGCATATCCACTCTACGTACGATAGTAAACTTTTATCAATTTGTTATCAATAAAACTATACTACCAATATTACAAATGAGAGTGTGGCAGCGTTCAAGCTCACGCATGCTAATGCAATTCTGTATTTTTTTTTTAAAGCCCTTGTAGTTCCAAGTTATAGGAAATTAATTCGCTGTAATAAAGTATTAATTAGAGAAATGGCATATGAACATAATTGGAGATTTTATAAACATAATAAAATCCCATGTACTTGGCCACATATACTTTAGTAGATCTGTATTTATTTATCAACTTTTTGTGAACTCACAATATTTACGAGAATGAAATTATCACCTCTGTACAATTTGATTTAATTTGATCATAATGAGAGCCGTTCTGAGATCTTTGCATAAACGACTTAGACGGGTTTTTGTAAATTTTTGTGGGGATCGGTATTTTAGCGCTGGATGATGGGGGGAGGGGGGATTAACTGGAACGACTATTTGGGAGGCATAAATGTACTTGTCTCAGCTTTTTCCACAGCATTTATGCTGTTTTTGGCTAGAATTTGTCGACTTTTTGTATGGAATTCATAGCTTGTTAATTAAACATGTCAATATTGTGTACGTACTCGGGTATGAAATTCATAGCTTGGCAATGAAACATGTCTACATTATGTATGTATCTGAGTGATGCAAAAGAATTGACATTTTTTTCGGCATTGCAATAAAGTATGGTAACATTTTATCAAAAAGTGATTCTCTTAAGTATTGAATCGTGAATAAAAATTTTAGAGCTCGCTGAAGCGATTTTTTAATGATTTCGGCAAAAAATGGATACATGATGGAATTTCGAGGTGGTGTATATTTGAACTTAAAATGCAATGTGAAATATTGATTTAAGAAGTGTTGAAATGAATTTAATCTTCATAAATAACCGTCAATACTGATAAAATTATTAGATTATTTAAAACGTACAGTAGTTCTGAGAAGATACGATGCATAAAAGAACAACGAACAAGTAAAAACTTGAATTTTCCTTCATTTTGTATAAAATAATTTCAAAAAATATTGCACCGAAACATCCGTGCGAACAGATCAACGGATCAGAAAATATTCCATAAAAAATGATGCCGAAGAAATACTCCAATAGCATCATAATGCACCGAAAGTTTTTAAATATAAGTAATCATAACGAGACGAGATTTTGAAACAACAAAATTTACGTACAAAATTTCGAGAGCTAAAGTTTAATTGGAAAAAATAATTTTGGCCTAAGTACTACACGAGTTTTTCTTTTATAATGTTTATTGATTACGAATTATTTCTCATGAGCAATAGATTAAAAAAAATTTGTTAAGTGCTTATGAATTTTTTTTTCTCAAATCAAATATCTTTTCGCTCAAAATTATTTCGCATCGCCTGATTCCGTTTTGGACTGCAAGTGCAAATAGAATTTTCATGTATTTAAGGTCTCTACCACTCTAAGGTGGTTTAAAACCATATATAATTCAAACCTAACAGAAATAATCAAATGCATATTTGATAATTATTTCTTAAACTGTTGGACAAGAAATGCACCGAATTCCAAAAGGAAATAGGGGACGCAATGACAGAGAAAAAATCTATGAAGTATGGTAAGTGTTAACTTCGTGGTAAGAGAACAAAATTATACGCTAACAATGCAACTTCGTAGAAAAAAGCAAACATGGTGAAGCACGAAAATTTAAAATTGAGGTTGGGGTCAGTGTACTTGATATTTGATTTTTGTTCATAATTTTTAGTCCATACGGGTTTCTCTATTACAAACGATTTATTTTTACAGTATCGGAGTCCAAAATTAATTTACATTGAATGAAGCCAGGATTTCTAATGAGTAGCGTTGCCACATTTTTTGCTCCGCTTGGCAAAGCTGTTTAACCTATAGGTAAATGCCCGTATGAGTGTGAGCTGTACCGTCACAAAAGTTTAACAAAAGAAAATCATCGCAATCATACCAAGACCTGTGATGCTCTTGCCTTTAGCGCGCATTAACTTTTGTGAATGTCAATCCCGACACAAATTCCTCTAAGTGACTTAATTTAGCAAGATTAGTGTTTTCTCTATAACTGGAAACAATTAGGAAAAAAATATTTTTCAGAGTAGTATGTTAGTTTTCAGAGTAGAGTTCATTTTATTATTGTTATTATCATATTCGAAATCAAGGGTAGTCAAAACGTGATTAAAAACGGTATCTCATTGTTTGGCTGCATTTCAACTTTTTATGCATTACGAGACAAGTTCTTTGCAATTGCGTTTATTTTAATATTTGCCTTTTGAATTTATATTTTTTCAATGATTGTCGGCAGACGTAACAGTGTTTTGCTCTTTGTTATTTTATCAAACGTCTTGAACTTTTCTGAATAATTTAGCCGTTTATACGAGGCACATGCTGCAGTAATAAGAACTCCTAAAGTCTCGAGAAAAGAAAATATATACGAAACGGGAAACGTTCAGATAATCAAGTTCAAAAACACCGAAACCGTAAGTGTTGATGGCTGAAATTTCCAATGTCGTGGCACGAGATCGTGAAAAAATCTAGTTACATCGAGATAAAACAGTAAAAAAACACGGAAATAATTCATGATGAAGAAATTAACTATCGACGCTGCGACTATAAACGAAAATCAATAGCAGTCAAAATGTCAGTTAAAATTGTTTCATTAGCTCGTTATTTATAAACTTTTTATTATAATATCCAGGCAATTTCAAAACATTTTTCAATATTTACGATTTCATATTATAATATGTGGCCTTTTATTAGGAAGGCAAATAATTTTGTTTATTACCAATGGACTATACATCTGAATCATTTCGGACTCGAGATGAATGTATTGAAATTTATATTTGCTTAAATGAAGGATAATTTTATCATAAAACATGAATTGACGAGAATTAAATCATTATCTCATGACCATTTTATCTCATGAACATTTTGGGAGACAAACTAGTACAAACAACTTTCATAAGAAAATTTTATCAACAACATTCAATCGCTAAACAAATAATGGCACACTACTATTATAAATATTTGGTCGACTGTTTCACAACTGTTATATAACAATTTTTCCAAATTCATTTTTTTGCCTCAACAATTAAATAGTAAACAAATTTATTTTCATCGTGTACAATTTTTTTTATGTAAAAATAAAATTAACAATTGATTGAATATTTTTCATTCGGCGATAGAAACCAGAGAAATAGACGAACAAAATTTGGAAGAAGAAGGTTCTGCAATGGTCCAAAATTCCTATCCAACATATCCACAGTTCCTAAAATGTGGAACTCGTGCCTACGAAAACTACACTGTCAACCGGAATACAAGTTGTAACGAATCGTCAAGCGAGGAAACGTGAATATAATCTGGAAAGTTATGTGACCGTAATCGTTCTTTTCGTAAATTTTGAAACTCATCGCTCAAGTGTGTGGGTGCATGTCGTAGGAAAAATATTTACTGAGAATACGTTAAAGCCATAGAAAACTGTGTATCGAAGTGAAAGAATCTTTACTGAAAAATACTGACGTTCAGAGATCAAAACTTGACTTTATTTTAGCACAAATTTGTTTAAATTCCATAAAATACGTTTTGGGGAGGCAACAATTGTATCTTTTCACACAACTAATCGATAAACATGATAATCGCTGCAAAATCATTAACCACAAGGAATAAATATTCGAATTTGTTTTACCATGAATTTGTTAACATTTCAACAAAATGCACTTCAAACGGGCTAAAATAATTATCTTTAAAAATATTTTAGTCATTTCACACGGCATAATTCTTTTTTTACAATGGAAAATATATGGATGATGCGAAATTAATTAATGCTGCAAATGTCTAAAGGTAGAGAAAAACGAATTGAAATTCATTGTAGAAATGAATGTTTTCGAAATCTGATAAAACACGTGTCCGCGTAGAGAAAATCTTATCCGGCCGGAACATTCGTGTTTCCACGTGACTAATTATTTTTTCTCAACTGAAATTAATTTGACAATATGAAAGAAATTCTAGCAGCAAAGGACTGATCGTCAAGACAACAAGAACAATTTTTTTTTTTTTAATTGGTGACAATTTTAACATAAAATGCATGTCTGCGAGACGAAAACAGTGTTCGGCAAACATATTCGTATTCTCGAATGATAATGACATTTTTCCCAATAAACACAAGAAGCTGCTAAGATAAAAATCTTCGTGGTCAACGCGTGAACGGCAAAAAATAATAATTAAAATTCTGTTTATTATAAATTCGTAGGAATTTAAGGAATAACGTGTTCGCTATAAGTTAATCATTGTCATTTCACTACCTATCTCAACATAAATACTATCAGACTATTTATTATAAACATTTGGTCAATAGTTCCGCAATTTCAATTTAATCACGTTATTGAAAACCATTATTTTGCTGCTTTATTGTAATAAAAGACAAATTTGTTTTCAACTTGTACCCATTTTTTAACATAACAGAAAATAATTGATGGAATATTTTTCATTCAGTGACAAAACCGGAGAAATATACGAACAAAATTTTGAAGAATACGGTTCTGCGACGGTCTAAAATTCCTATCCAACTTTCCATAGCCCCTGAAATCTGAAACCCATACTCACGAAAACTACCCGGCGAATTGGAATACGAAGTGTAACGAATCTCCAACCACGAAAACGGATATATAATTTGGGGTGTTATGTGACCGTTAATGTTGATTGCTTAAATTTTTAAACTTATCGCTCAAGTGCGTGGGTGCATGTCGTAGGAAAAAAATTGACTGACAATATGATCAACCATTGAAAATAAACGTACAAGCAGATAAAAACATTTTTGCCCAAAATATATTAATCACAAGGGATCGAAACCGATCTTAATTTTAGTAGAAATTCGTCTTAATTCCATTAACGATGGTCTCAGGTGGGCGAAATTCTTCTCCGGCCAAAATATTTTTTTTTTTACATGACTACACTTTGTTCTCAATGAAATAAATGTGGATCCCAGCAAAAAGATAAGCGCTGCAAAAACATTCATCGCAAAGCATTAACATTCAAATTTTTTCATCATGAATTTTGGTTCACATTCCCATAAAAAACGTTTCCGAAAGGCGACAATAGTAATTTTCAGAAATATGCGTTGTTTTACACGACTCAATATTTTTCCATAACCAAACAAATATGCATGCCGGGAAATTCGAGAAATACTTATTTAAATGTATTGCATTTTTGCTCAACTTTAAGGGGACCGTATGGTCTAGAGCACGAAAATTTCACCTATTTTCACGATTTTTTTTTGCCTTAAAAAATTTTAAAATCGATGTTTTAACTTTTCGGGTTTATTACTACCTTTATTAAGTATACAAAAAATTTTTTTTTTAATTTTAAAAACAGTGTTTATTATCATATAATTGGCATTGAAGACGACCCTCTCGAAAAATCCGACCCGGACGGTGAAGATCGATCCGAGACTTCTACTCATCTGAAACACAAAATTCAAGAAGATTCTTAATCAGAAAGAGTGCAGTTATGGTCGGGACTAGAACAAATCGAAAAAATTAAAAATTGACAAAATGGCGCGCTTTTGAAAAAAAATTCGTAAAATCGGGTTTTTTTTCACTAGTTTTTTAGTATAAACAATAAGAAATTATTTAAATAAAATTATGATTGTAGTTCCGACGATAGCCATACATGTTGTGAACAACATATCCAAATTTCAAGTGATTCGGTTGAATAGTTTTTTTGTTTTCACCTGCGCAGTGCCGAAAAAAGTCGTTTCGAGATAAATGAGTTTAAAGTTTGAGGTACAGATATTTTCAAAAATTGAGCAAATTTTGAATACTTACAGTTAATCCGCGATTCCGGCACCATATAGGATTCCTTCGGAACGTTCATAATTCAAGATTTCCTCACTCCTTTCATTTCTTCGAGCTGTCCGAGCCTCTTTGGAGTTGTCCGTGCTCCTACGTTTGGCGCTCGATACTCGCAGCTCGTCTCGGTTTTGCGCTAGTTGCTCCGCTTGTGGCCCGATTGTTATGCCCATGGTCTCCATTATTTTCAATAGGGATGCAAATCCTTCATTGAATATGCAAGCGGAAATGTGAGTGGCAATATCAATGATTTTTTTTCCGGCAAACAGATGTTTCGGCGCAAGGTGCCACACGCAAGCATTGAAACTTTCGTTATTGTTCTGCGTATTACTGCCAATACACCTTTCCAATAAAGTCTCTGCTGTCAATTCTTCATAAATTGGTTTTAATATCTCTTGTGCTTCATCGCACAGAGCAGGTGGGTGCTCGTAGGTGTCTAAAGTACCTGCAGCCTCACTTTGACGCCACTTGCACCACGATTCGGAACCTGGAGGACAGTACGAGTGTTGCGGATTTTCATCTGTTGAAATTTTGTGATAATATGCTGCCCATATTTCACTTCTCATCCCTTCAGTCGAATCTGAATTACGTCTAATTGCTAGACCGTAATAAGTTGACAGCTCTTGCAATAATTTATTCGTCAATTGTTGACGCTTCGGTGTTTTATTTATCGATTTCCGCTGTGTCTTTTTTCCCTCTTCTTTTTCTGTCAATTTCTTTGTTGCTTTCTTTATTTGTGCATGTTTTTTTTTTCGCATCAACAGCACGTTTGTACAAACGTTTTTTAACATGCAAAACACATTCTTTTTTGCAAACTAAAAAATCATCCCCGTAAGGCTTTGTGTCCAATAAGGCTTTGAACGTTTTCGTGTCGCGGACCGCTCTCTACCTGCGTTATGGGCTGTAGAAGCTGTAATATTGAGAATTTCCGCATGAAAATTTCACAGTATATTCTTGAGATACTATACTTTCGACATATCGAAAAAAAAAAAATCGATTTTTTCAAACTTCTAGACCATACGGTCCCCTTAATATGTTGATACCCTGAAAAAAGTCATCGCTGCATAGGGGTTAACGTAAAAAATAAAAAATAAATTATTTTATCTGAAATTCGTGACAATTCCATAATAAAATGCATATCCGCTAGATGGAAACCGTATTTGGCAAAAGTATTTGTGTTCTCCAATTTTATGATTTTTCCCAATAAACGCGGAATATTTCTGCTGGAATAAATCTTATTCTAGCAGAAATTCATAAACATTTCATAAAGTAACCTGTATAGCCAAGGGAAAAATCGGGTCCGCCTTAAATATTTTTATTTGTAAGTAATTCGTAGTGCTATATAAAATCAATTATAAAACTTACAAGATATCCTCGTGAACAAAAATAATTTACTGATATTATTTATAATAATTTTTAAAAACCTCTTCATACGCATACCCAATCTCGTTTTCAAAGATAGTAATCAGCTTTGAAATCTTAATAGCTAGCAAAGTGTTAATTTTCATTCATTGATAAAAATACTCACAGTGACATCTATGCGAGTTCAACTACAATTGTAAAGAAATGAATAAGTTTCCATTTACTATTACGTTTCTGTTCATTTCTTTATTTATGTTGTTACACTTATTATAGTTCTAAAGTTATCATAATTGTAATAAAATACTTATTTCCATGTAAACAAGAGCATAGAATAAAATTTATTGCAAAAAAAAAATCATTTATGCATCTCATAACATTTCTATTAATTTAAGAATGATTGTCAAATTCACAAATCACCCTTCTCAACAAAAATCATCTGTGGAGACAAAACCTTGCAATAAACCTTGCAATAAAATAATAACCTCTCATATAAGTATGCCCGATCCCGTTTTCGAATATTTAATTTAGGTTTGTCTTAAACGTGTGAATTTCAGTTCATTGCCACGAAAAACTACGGCGACATCTGTGTGAGAACCACTCAATTACGAATGTGAATTTTTTTAGCAGTCTTCGTTAATAATTGTGTATTTGTTACAATTATTATTCGATTGTAATTTACTCCGAAAAACATTCATTGCAATGTCTCAGAACACTTACTTGAATTTTAACAAAAAATATTTATGGAGACATAACCTCTCAATAACAATATTGAAGGACTAACTACCTTACTAAGTATATTTTATTCCGTTTTTGAAAAACCCAATTAGCTTGAAAACCTTAATAGTATCAAATGCGTTAATCTGATTCGATTGTAATTTTTGTTTTACACTTACTTTTTGGATGAAACGATTTTCCGTACAACAGTTATCAGCCGGAATGATTTTGGTTGAAACCGTTTTTGGCCGAAACGTTTTTGGCTGAAATGGTTTTTGGCCGAAAGAGTTTTGGCTGAAACGGTTTTCGGCCAAAAAGGTTTTGACCGAAATTATTTTTGGCCGGAACGGTTTCGGCCGAAACAGTTTTCGGCCATCACTGTTTTGGCTGAAATGGTTTTCGACCGAAACGTTTTTGGCTGAAACGGTTTCTGGCTGAAACGGTTTCGGCCGAAATGAATTCCGCTCAGGGACTGTTCAATTTAACGGTATTCACTCATGGCGACATCTGTTTGAGACACGCTCAACTATACGATTACATTTTGTCGTTGTTATTTTTTGGCCGCAATGGATTTTGGCCGAAACGGGCGCGGCTGAAATGCTACCCTACCGCTTTTTGAGCTATTGGGAGAGCCTTGCCGAGTACTATTAAGTTTCACTAGCTGCAGCATTCCATTGCTGGTTTCAAAAAGAAGTCTCGCTAAAATTTAAGCATGCATCACACTTATAATTTTCGCTCGAGATATATCAGTAGCGATTCAATCGTCGTATAGAACGGTGTTTAGTGGTCGTTTATTATAATGTCTGATAACTCAGTGATTTTTTGTATCCTCAATCTTTTACGTCTTACCAAACCGCGTAGCGCGCAGTTGAGACGACGGTGTAACGATCAGTGGTGTAATGATCTGTTACGTTTATCGGGTGATAGACTCGTCAACAGACTGAGATATGTTATTTGGTGGGCTCCTTTACGTGCTATTGCGGTGGCCTATAACAGAGGTATACTAAGTGGTCGGCGTGTGTTGGACGTCGTGTACGAGGAATTACAACGTCGCAGTGTTTTGGAATCTCCGTGTATACGGGAGCTCGTCAATGAAGTCAGGTGTAAGTAATTTTATTTCAATACATCGCTGCTATGAGCGTATTCTAACGGGCTTACAATACGATGGTTATTTTATTATAGGCTATCACGAATTTTATAACGGATGGAGCGACGAAGAAGAGGATCTCGCGGCGGCGGCGAGAGCCGTGGAAGATGCGGAACAGGACTGTCTAATCAGCCGCCACCGTATGTATTAAAACTATTTTGGCCTATTATCTCAGACCTTCAGTTTGTTTGAGCTATAAAACTATAAAGGTGAAACGGTATTTTTTCAGAATCCAGACGGGAGGACCATGAAGAACCGAGAGCGAGTACTTCGACCGCACCAGACGAGCCAGTACAACAGATCGGTGCTGATGAAGAAACCTCGACTGTTTTCAACTTCTCCGAGATGTTTAGCGACCGTCCTGATATACTTTGTGAGTATAGACCTGCGATAATAATAATAAAATAAAAACAGCGTTAATAAACTGTAATCATGTTTCAAACAGCTGCGCGTCGGCAAGCCAGAGATCTCGATGCTGATGGGGCTATAGCGGGTCCATCGGGCCATCAACGTCAGCAGGATCGTGATATAGGCAGACCAGTAGCTGAGGGTGATAACACTCTTTCCGAGAGCGAGGACGACCCCGTACAGCCCGAAAATCAGTTAGGAGAATACGCGTGGGGTGCTCGCCCCTGGGACGACCGCCTAAACGATGAGCAAATAATTGCTGAGCGTTTTGGTCTATGGTTTCGACAACTGATGGATTCGGATTCAGGTAAAAAGAAATAACTATATTACAGTGAACTCTTTTATAAAAATCACAGAGCAATGTGTAGTGTAATATCTGTTTCTAAGGCTCTATCTCTCTTTCTCTTCTCTCGATCCTCATGGCGGGTGCAGGGTGCATACATTTAAAACAGTTTTGTTATATTTATCACAGGGTATTCGTCTATTGATACGTTAGAGGCGTACCGCGGTTAGCATGAGGTACACCAGAAATTACAGTGAATATTTTTATCTGTAGCCCCTGACCTATAACTAACGCTTTTGTTCGCTTACAGATGTACAAACGGGCGCAGGAAGACCGCGCAATGCATTGGGAAATGAAGCTTTCGGAGATGTGCAACCGCCCGGAGATCGGATCATCGTTACGCAGGATGCAGCCCGTTATTTCAAACGGTTTAAACTACGAGGTCGAGAGATAACAATGCATATCCGTCAACCTCTCGCGGGAACGAACGTAACAACATGGCTCGAAGGAGCATTCCGTGATCTTCTGACGCATCTCACGAGCTACTGCGAGGGTGGCGACTACGCGGGAATCTCGTTCTCGGCGAACAGTCTAGTGCACGGCCCCGTTTGGCTTTCATTCCGCCCTGTCCGCGATTATACATTTGTAGATGTCTGGCAATTAATAACAAACATCGCTCAAAGTGCACAGTCTCTGAACATTGATGATTCTTTCAATATAAAAGTATGTATTGTTAAAGGCGTGGAGGGTCGCGGGCGAAAAGGTTTGACACACGAGGGTGTCGCTAAAAAATCAATTTTAACGATTCGAAACACCGACAATTTGTGTTTACCGCGCTCATTAGTAACAGCACGGGCGTACGCTGAGAGGGGCGAGATACGCTCGGGGGTCTTGCATGCTAGATGGCAGCGTATTCGACGAATTAACGGGTCGTTTCAAAAAGAGGTAGCACTTGAACTCACGAGAAACGCAAATGTTAATATACCGCCTGCTGGTTGCGGCATTCGCGAAATTGCTATATACCAGAATTATCTGGCTCGCGAGGGGTTGGCTATCGTAGTTTTCGAGTTTTTGACTTTGGGACGGCGCGAAAGACCTGTATTCGACGGTACACAGACGGTTATGGATACAGCCGGGTCAATACAGCACACGTTATACATTCTGTATTATGAACGGTCACATCATTTCCAACCTATTTTAAATCTGCGAGGTGCTGTAGGTAGCTTAAACTTCTGCGCGACCTGTAACGCCCGTTTTCGCCGGGGTCATAGATGTTTGAAAAAGAAATGTCCTCGCTGTCTTCAAGTACCTCCCTGCAAGGTGCTCGCGACAGCCACAGTCAGATGTGAGGCGTGTAACCGCGATTTCTTCGGGGAGCGGTGTTTAGAAAAACATAGGACTATTACCATCCGTCGTAAACGCAGGGTGAATACTGTTTGCGAATCTCTTCAACGATGCTGTAACTGTTTTCGGGCGATAAGACCTTTAGAGAAAAAGGAGCATGTGTGTGGGGTGGGTTTCTGCAAAACGTGTAAATCACAGCAGCCCTATAATCATCTGTGTTATATGAGGCCTATTCGCACCGATGAGAAGACAAAAGAGAACATATTCATTTTCTATGACTTTGAAACGCAACAGTGTACGCCTGTAAAAGGTGACACGGCAACGCGTGTTCACGAGCCGAACCTCTGCGTAGCTCAACGTGTCTGCACGCGGTGTTGCGATAACGTTTCTATAGACGAGCCGTGCGAGCACTGCGGTGAGCATGAGTTTATATTTAGCGCGAATCCTGTATGTCAACTTGTGGAGTTAGCCATGCAGAGTATTACGGGTTTCTCACGCGTTTTTTTAATAGCCCATAACGCCGGTAGCTTCGACGCCCAGTTTATCCTGCGTTACTTCATCGAGGAGAAAAAAACACAGCTACCAGCTTTAATAATGAACGGTACTAAAATCATCACAATGCGCGTTGGTAAACTCGTGTTTCTCGATAGCCTGAACTACTTTCACATGCCTCTGAGCGCACTGCCAAAATCTTTTGGTCTTAAAGCTGCTCTCGCCAAAGGATCTTTTCCACATCTGTTCAACAAACCAGAGAATCAGAATTATATTGGTCCGATGCCGCCCGTAATCAATTACTCCCCTGACACTATGCGCGTGGAAGAACGCGAACGTTTTTCTGCGTGGTATAACGAGTTAAAGAATGACGGTTATGTATTCAACTTTTCAAACGAGCTCATAACCTATTGTAAAAACGACGTTACGATATTGAGACAAGCCTGTGTGGTTTTTCGGAAAATGTTCATGGATAGGGGACGTGTTTGCCCGTTTAGCGAAAACACAACAATCGCGTCCGCCTGCTTTCAAATCTTTCGGAAAAATTTTTTAAAACCCAACACGATCGGGATTATACCAACGGGTGGTTACAGATGGGCTCACAATCAGTCAAAAAAAGCGATCTCTTGGCTCGTATGGATGGAGCATTCTTTAAACCGTCGTATTATTCACGCAGGGCGCTCGCGCGAGTTTAAACTGCCCCAAAATTTATTAGTAGACGGTTACTACGAAACACCTGACACTGTCCACGTGTTACAGTTTCACGGCTGCTATTGGCACGGATGCTCGAGCTGTTTTACCGTAAACAGAGACCGTAGACAAAGCGACGGTGATACGTTGAACGAGCGCCTTGAGAGAACAAACACTATATCGCAGAGAATCCGCTCAAGCAGTTACACGTTAACCGAGATTTGGGAGTGCGCGTATGATCGCATGGTAAAAACAGATTTAGAGATGAGTGTTTTTGTGAGTGATCACGCTCTAGTCAGAGCGGAGCCTCTCAATCCGCGCGATGCTTTTTTCGGCGGTCGCACGGAAAACATGGTCACTCTGTATGATGTAAAAGACGGGGAGCAGATACGGTATGTTGACGTTTGCTCATTGTACCCATACATCTGTAAGTATGGTAAATATCCTGTTGGGCACCCGTCTGTATACGTCGGTGACGAGTGCAGGGAGTTGACAGGCCCTGAAAATAATATCGATCTTTCACGCGTCGAGGGTCTTGTTAAATGTACGGTGCTTCCACCGCAAAATCTTTATCACCCTGTGTTACCGGTGCGAATGCACCAGCGCCTGTTATTCGGTTTATGTCGTAGCTGCTGCGAGACCATGAATCAAGACGCGTGTCCTCACGAAGACCCTGCGGAGCGCTCCTTTAACGGCACTTGGGTGGTTGATGAATTACGAAAAGCTGTTATATATGGGTATAAAATATTAACCGTAACCGAAATTTGGCAGTATGAGATAACGCAGTACAACAGGGACACGCTGGAGGGGGGTCTTTTTACTGAATACATAAACACCTTTCTTAAAATCAAACAGGAGGCCAGCGGCTGGCCCGAGGATTGTACAGGAGATGAGGTTGCGCAGGACCGTTACATAACTTCTTTTAAGACAGCCGAAGGAGTTCAGCTGGACCGCTGTGCGATAGCAAAAAACCCCGGGTTGCGTTCGGTAGCCAAACTCTGTCTTAATTCTTTTTGGGGTAAATTTGGACAGCGCGAGAATTTACCTCAAACGGAAATAGTGTCAACGCGCGAAAAACTTATGGAGCTGCTAAGTAGCCCTGAGTACGAGATCACTGGTATGTTGCCTGTTAACAATCAAGTGTTGTATGTTAATTACATGAAAACCGATGATGCTGTGACACCGTCTAATATAGCGAATGCTGTCATAGCTGCATACACCACAGCTCAGGCGCGTTTAAAACTTTACACCTATCTCGAGTTGTTGGGCGAGCGCGCTCTGTACTGCGACACCGACTCCGTCATTTATGTTACGAAGAAAGATCCTGAAGAGTATGAGCCGCCAACGGGTCAGCTGCTAGGGGATCTAACCGACGAGCTAAGCTCTTATGGCGAGGGCAGTTACATTAAGTCTTTCGTTTCGGGCGGTCCTAAATTTTATTCTTTCATAGTTAATACGCCGAGCGGCGTAGAAAGCGAGGTTTGTAAGGTTAAAGGCATAACGCTGAATTATGCAAACAGCTCGTTGATAAATTACGAGTCAATACGGTCATTTATAATAGGCGAGAGAGAAAACCCTATTGTGCTTCAGTTTGATTCAATACGTCGTACGCCATTCCACCAGGTTGTTACACGAGCCGAAACGAAATCGTGCACGCCTCTGAGCGTCAAGCGAAGACGTGATGGCGAATACGGTTCGCTCCCTTATGGTTACAGATAGTAGCTTATAAAAAATTATCGTTTTACAGGACGTCTAATAAGCATTGTTAAACAGCGTTGTAAAATATCTTTGTTATTACCGTGAAATATCTATACTGTTACATTATCGCTTTACAGGACGTCTAATAAGCATTGTTAAACAGCGTTGTAAAATATCTTTGTTATTACCGTGAAATATCTATACTGTTACAGGAAAATAAAAACTCTTTACATATTTCAACTGCTCGAATTCTTTATATTAGGTCGTCCCGCAGGAAACGTGGTCATTCGTGGAGATGGATACACGGTGGAAGCATCCCTGGACCTCAATGATCTGCGGTCCCACAGGTTGCGGTAAAACGTACTTTGTAAAAAAGTTTTTGAAGTTCATTTCACGTATGAACAGTGAGCCGTTTGAGAGAGTTATTTTCTATTATTCCGAGTGGCAGGCCGCATACACGGAGTATGGTGAATCAATAGAGTTCCACGAGGGCCTACCTCAGAGTACCGATTATGCTAACGACCATCGCGCAAAACTTCTGATAATCGATGATTTGATGCGCGAGGCATCTAACAATAACGTTGTAGACCTTTTCACCAAAGGCAGCCATCATAAAAATCTGAGTGTTATTTTCATCAGCCAAAACTTATTCCATCAAGGGCACGGCCAGCGAGATATCTCGTTGAATGCCAACTATATAGTAATTTTCAAAAACCCCCGTGATCGGGCTCAAATTCAGCATCTTGCGCGACAGGTATATCCGGAAAACCCTCGTTTTCTGCAGGAAGCCTACCACGACGCAACATCCAAACCACACGGTTATTTGTTGCTCGATTTGAAACAATCGACACCTGACAACTGTAGATTCCGTACATGTATTTTCCCCGACGACCCCCACCAGTTTGTCTACGTACTGCGAAAAAAGTTTAAAAGGGGGTACAGTGCTGGTGAACTACCAGTTCAACGCATGTGATGGCGTTTAAAGGGTCATCGAGCTGTGATAAATGCATAATCGTTTTGACCGCGCTTCAACGAGTTAACAAGATAACGCGAGAGCCCTATATTTGTCGAAACAGTTCACACCCTTATTATTGCATCGGTCGATGCGTGTGGCATATTCTTAAAGGTACCGCTACCCCCCACGCTTATAGGTCGAAAAAATCAGTTAAAAGGGGTGATGTGCCGAGAGGTTAGACAGTACGATAAGCGTAATGGCACGAGACAGTGCACCGCTCTGTAAAAAACACGTAGCAATACTACGTGCTCTTCAGCATCTCAATAAAGAGCAGCGCGAGGCTGTCCTGCGTAAAGCGGATCCGAGCATCGTCCGCTGTATCTGTGAGTGCGCCTTGAACGTTCTTCGCGGTAACGTTCCTTTGAAGGCTGATCAGCGAAAAAAGCTACGACGACACGCTCCCATTCTTCGGCGTTTAGCCGCAAAAAAAGGCTGCTGGAAAAGTAAAAAGCGCTTTGTTATTCAGAGCGGTGGTTTTCTACCGCTCCTACTAGCACCGATACTAGGCACTGTTCTTTCAAGCCTGATTGGCGGGCGGGGGTAATGGAGCACGCGAGAAAAATGGTTCTTGTCCCTGAGGAGCATGTGGCACAATTGGGCATACAAAATCAGAGGCATTCAGCTTTCAGCTCGAACATCATCGCGACACAGCCACTACAACCTACTGATACTGTATTATCCAGACTGGACGCGGAGATGAATGAAATTTTGAACTCTAATGCCTATAAGAATGAGAGGGAGAAATGGACAGCATACCTGGTTGTGCTACAACGCTATCTCCATTTTTCTGATGACGAGAGAGCTCGACAACACAGCGAGCTTATGAAGAGCGAGTATACAGCGGCGTCTAATTATGATAAAGGCGAAAAAGAAGAAGAAGCCCGTAACGGCATGAACGATTCCGTCATAATTGAAAGCATACCGACCAAATATCGCACTAAAGCGAAACTGCTGCTCCGACGTTTATATGACACACCACGACGCAATTTTTCTTGGGATTCTGCTGGAGTCGTATCGATTGGGGGAAGACCAATCCAGGGCTTGAATATTGTTGATCTTGTGAACGACGCCATGAGGGCTAGAAAAATATCTAAACCAGCGGGGTGCGGTGCTTTCGCTAAATTTCTGAGAGCTATACAGACACCGCGGGAGTTCATTGGCAATGAGGCATTGTGGCTAGAGACAAGAGCCAATTCAACGCTGCGACCGTCGCAGATCGAAGAGAGCAGCTGTAGTAGTACAAACAGCGACTGTGTAACCCCGGCTAGTCAGTCATCGTTCTTCAGCGGCCGCGATAGCAAATCAGATAACACACGGCAGAGCGGCAACGGTTATCATAATAAATATAATAAGAAAAGACGTGTAACCTGGACTAACCTCAAATTATAAGTATGAAAACCTTAGAAAAAGTGTATTTTAACCCGTCCCATGAAGCGTCGTTTTCAGGTGCTACCAAACTGCTAGACTTGGCCCGTCAGAAAAAAATCTCCAGAGCGAAGGCTCTGCAGTGGCTTGAGGGACAGGATGCTTACACAGAGCACAGACCCGTGCGGCATCACTTTCCGCGACGTTTTTATAACGTACGGAATATCGATGACTTTTGGGAGGCTGATCTGGTAGATCTTCGCTCAATTAAAGATTATAATGATGGTTATGTTTATCTACTCGTAGTGATAGACATTCTCAGTAAATTTGCATGGGTTCAGCCTTTACGCGACAAGTCTGCTGCATCTGTGGCTAAAGCGTTTAATCTCATCTTGTCTAAGAAAAATAGCAACGGTCGATCACCCCTTTACCTGCAGACGGACAGGGGCAAAGAATTCGTCGGTGCTGCATTTCAGGATCTCTTAAAGAAAAAAGAGATACAGTTCCGTATTGCGAGAAATCCCGATATCAAAGCGGCTATTGTCGAGAGATTCAATAGAACGCTGAAGGAAAGAATGTGGCGTTATTTCACGTATTCCCGACAAAAACGCTACCTCGACGTTCTACAGAGCATTGTTTCAGCATACAACAACTCTACGCATAGTGCTATAAAAATGACGCCCGCCTCAGTGACTCTTGCTACAGCCGCTAGGGCTCGGCATAACCTGATACAACGATACAAAAGACCAGAGCATTGTCTCCCTAAATATAAGGTGGGTGACATTGTGCGCATCAGCAGTGCGAAGGCTGCTTTTGCAAAAGGTTACGAAGGCGGCTGGAGTAGCGAACTATTCAAGATTCACCGTGTATCGCTCAGTATTTGCCCTGTTGTATACTTCCTGCGCGATCTCCACGACGAGGATATTGATGGTATATGTTATGAGCCCGAGCTATCGAGAGTGCAAACAAAGCAGGTTAAACAGCGGGCGGTAAAATGAAGGACGAGTTTTACATGGTTTTACCCAGCAATAGTAGTATGAATTATTATCCCGATAATGTAACAACACGGTATACCACGCATCTGCCACAACGTATGTCTCTTCACGGTAGTTGGGCTGTTTCATTAGCTGAGATCCATATACCCGCAACCGTTTTACACGTGCCTACCGATGGCAAGCGAAACTTCCTGAGTATGACAACGGAGCAGGCGGCTGGTATCTCAACGAAATACGTACCTATCGATGGCGAGCGAAACCTCCTGAGTATGACAACGAAGCAGGCGGTTGGTATCTCAATGAAGTACGTGCCTATCGATCGCGAGTTGGCGGCTGGTATTTCAATGAAGTTTGCTTTTAAGGAAGATCGCTCGTGTGTGCCGCCCGGTGTATACCATAGCATAGGGACATTACTCGAGGTTATTAACGAAATACCTTATGTCACGGGCCATTTGGAATTCAAGCACGCCCGCAACGGGTATGTGACGGTGACGCGTGTCTGCGAATCCTGTAAGAACCTGGAGCACACCTTCTTTTTCTCCGACGTGCTGAGCAAGGTTTTAGGGTTCACCGAAACAGGGGGTGTAGTAGTACCCCGTGGAGGATATACTGCTCAGAGGCCTGCCAATTTAGCCAACGGAACCCCCAATATGATGTACGTTTATACCGATATCTGTGAGCCCTATATTACCGGTGATGTTCGCACGCCGCTGCTGCGCGTTGTACCGATTGCTGTCGCCGATAACTATAATTACGGATCTGTGAGGATAAGAAGCTTCTCACCACCGCGCTATGTTCCCTTACTACATACTAGTTTTCAAACAATAACCATTGATATAAGGGATGAGTTTGGCGATCCAATACCATTCGAGCATGGGACGTTGACGGTGACGTTACAGTTCAAACGTATAGATTGACTTGGGCGTATCTACAATGGATTACTATGACGAGTACTTCGACGTGCAAACGGGGAGTGGGGCTCGAACCGGCTATGGCGGTATCAGCCATGTGTATATCGGCTCACCAAACCAGCGAGGTCATGGCATTGGAAGTTTTTTAGGGGGTCTCTTTCGACGTATCATACCTCTCTTGAAACAAGGGGCTCGGACTGTTGGTAGAGAGGCGCTTCGCTCGGGAATTAACATGGCCTCTGATGTCGTTAACTCTGGCGTACAACCGAGAGAAGCGTTTCAAACGCGCCTGCGCGAATCAGGGCAAAACCTGAAGCGTAAAGCTGAAGAAAAAATTAATTCGCTCATGAAGGGCTCCGGCTATAAAGGCAGCAAAATTAATAAACTGATGCATTCTGCTACTGAGAGCGTATCACGACGCAGCTCTGTGAAAAGAAAAGAAAAGGCAGTGAAACAGCGAAAACGCTCGAGCGGCGGTGGCGTGAGAAAGAAACGTGTTAAGAAGGGGAAGAAATCTGTGAGAGGTAGAAGATCATCGGCTAAACTACGTGTCACGAGGCGTAAAAAGAAACCAAGAACAGTGGTGGATATTTTTGGTTAAACCGAGCTCTGAAAAATGGCGTTCCTACACACGCACTCGTGTGAGTGCCTCAAGTCGGAGCTTGAATTATTTTCATTACCACCAACCCAGACAACGATAGAGGGAACACACTCGGTATACTACAAACCAATCTCATCGTTGACGGATGATTCGCCGATAGAGTTTGTCATCCCAGGCCAGGGAGATGAGTACATTGATCTCGCGCATACGATGCTAAGTATACGTGTTAAAATAGATGCTCCAGAAAAGGAGGAGGGGGCAAAAGAGGCGCTACCCCCTGTAGGACCCGTGAATAATCTTTTACACTCAATGTTCAGTCAGATCGATGTATTTTTGAATCAAAAACTTGTGTCTCCTCCTAACAATGCTTATGCTTATAGAGCTTATATTGAAACTCTGTTGAACTACGCGTACGCTGCGAAGACCTCGCATCTTTCGAGCGGTTTATGGTATAGTGATACAGAGGGGGCGATGAACGATCTGGACAATGCTAACAAAGGACTTGTAGAGAGACGGGGTGTATTAGGCAAGAAAAGAACAGTCGATCTTCTTGGACATCTGCACTGTGATATCTTCAATCAGGAAAGGTTTTTGTTAAACGGTGTTGAGATGCGCCTGCGGCTTGTACAGAAAAATAGTGCTTTCTGTCTCATGACTAGTTTGAAAAACTGTAAAATCCGCATTACAGAAGCATCGCTAATCGTGCGTCGCGTTAAGATAGCACCCGGTATACTCCTGGCTCATGCAAGAGCTCTGTCTAAATCTACAGCAAAATATCCGTTGACGCGTGTCGAGGTTAAAGCTATATCAATGCACGCTGGAATACACGGTGACACTCTTGATAACGTCATACTAGGTCAGCTACCAAAACGTATAATCATTGGATTTGTCGATAATAAGTCTTTCAACGGTGATTATGGAAAAAACCCGTTCAATTTCCATCATTAAGGGATTAATTATCTTTCTTTATATGTAGATGGCCAGCAAATACCGTCAAAACCTCTGCAGACAGACTTCCTAGATAGTAATATGTATGTGGATGCGTATCACACATTATTTTCTGGCTCGGGTATCCACTTTCTCAACGACGGTAATTGTATCTCGCGCTTGAAATATCCACACGGCCATTGCCTTTTCGCGTTTGATCTGACACCCGATCTCTCGGCTAATAGCAGCAGCCACTGGAACTTGGTGAGGCATGGCAGCGTGAGGATAGAAGTACGCTTCGCGGAGTCTTTACCAACAACGATTAATTGTATTGTGTACGCTGAGTATGATAATGTGTTGGAGATTGACTCATCCAGACAGGTCATCGTAGATTTCAGTGGCTGATGAGAGAGAGAGAGAGAGAAGCCCCTCAGTTCCCACTGATCATTCAGAGCGCGACGGTCGAAAATAAAAAAGGCATAATGTATATTGTTATTGATCTGCAGAGTATGATAGGTAAAGATAACCTGTTTATACCTAAAGAAGTAGCTGTCGTATCGGTAAAAACTGAAGACTTTGGTCATTGGGTTGTAAAGCCGCCTTATACGGATGACAACCTGCCTGTCTTTGTAAAGAGCCAAAATATGTGGCTATGTGATCATATTCACGGTATAGCATGGTCTAAAGGCGATACATCGTTACAAGCGTTGGAAACAAATCTGAAAAGGATCGCGGGTCAGGCTACACGAATTTTTACGTGTGGTTCTGAGAAATCAGCGTATCTAACACAGCTCACGGGGTATTTTATTATAAATTTGGGGGATGATGAAGAGGTTCCTTCATTACGCCACCTACCCCGAAGCGACACACGTTGTATGTATCACTGTGCTGCAAACCACAGACAAGCCTACAGATGCGCCCTGAACAACGCTATCAGAATCAAAACTTGGCTCTGTCAAAGTGAGCAGATTACCTCCTTATGGGAGTATAGAACTACCACGTCATGGGGTATTGGTATGTCAGAGACCAAGACCGAGGAGGAAAAAGAACCCTCGAGCCATGAACAGTCTTCAGGTCTTACAGTCTCTCAAAAACATAAAGGAGCATGCTATAGGCGTCTATCCAGCCGATCGTATCCCGAAGGTGTGGACGAAACCGACGGCATTCGTGGTTAACACCGATGGATACAAACGACCAGGGGCCCACTGGGTTGCCATGTACGTCGATCGAAATGGGCACGGATGGTTCTTCGACAGTTACGGCCTACCTCCAATCATCCCACAGCATCTCGCGCGTCTCCGAAGAAACTGCCGCCTCTTCCGTTGCAACACCGTTCAACTTCAAGGCCCTGATTTGCAGTGTTGCGGACAGTATTGCGTTATGTTTCTTCATTATATGGCTACTGGCCTCGGTATTCAACGATTTAGAGACGTATTTTCGCATAATTTGCAGCAAAACGATAAAATAGTTCATGCGTATTATAACGCGTATATCAATAAGGGTGGTAAATCTAAGGGCGTGGTTTCCGATACAGATGGCTGTATCGGCAGGGGTTATAGAATTAAGCATCTACATTGTATACAGCACTGCTGTTCTCGTTCTCGGTAATTTTATGATAATAAAATTTTAAACGTTACGTCTAACTCCTGTCTCATTTCTTTCAACAAGAATCACACATGCCGTTTTAAAATTCTGTGTCTACCACCCTATCCCGCTTCTTTCAACGCAAATCATAAGGGGTGGTGACACGTAGCGGATACCAGATACCGTTGACGATCAATGCTCTCGTTCTCTGTAATTATATGATAATAAAATTTTAAATGCAGCGACCAACTCCTATCTTATTTCTTTCAATAACAAGAATCACTCGGGCTGTTTTAAAACCCTCCGTCTACCTCCTATCCAGTTTCTTTCGGCGAAAAGCATGCACATGGTGATGCGTGGGGGGTGTCAGATTTCGCTGACGATCAACGTTGTTATCTCTAACGCTGCTGCAGAGCGCTCAATACTCATCGTCAGTCAGCGTTCAAGGTTTGAAACTTTACGCTGGCCTGGAGGTATCATGAATATCGTCGTTGATATACAAGGTCTGAAGGATAAATATAATAATTTCGTGCCTAAAGAAATCGCCGTGGTCTCTGTGAAAACATCTTACTTAGCACACTGGGTCATATCACCGCCTCACGCTTATAACGTACTACCTCCTAGTGTGAAACGACAAAACACGTGGCTAAAGTGCAATCATCACGGTATAGAGTGGTCCGAGGGCGAAACACCTTTACGAGCGGCCGAAGCTACTTTAAAGCAAATCGCTGTACAATCCGATCGTCTGTTTACAAGGGGGGCCGACGCAGCCGCATATTTGACACAGCTAACTGACTGCTTCGTTATAAATCTAGAGGAGGACGAGGAACCACCGTCTCGTAATCTCCCCGAGAGCAGTACTTTTTGCATATTCCACGGTTTACTACACAAAAATACCTCGCTCAAGTGTGCTCTCAATAACGCTGTGAGAATAAAAAAATGGCTTTCTCATAACGATCGTTCCAGCTCCTTGTGGGAGTACAGAACCACCACGTCCTGGAATGATGGCTTATTAACGGCGGAGCGTCGGAAAGAGGGAAAAGACCTCTGCCAAGGTGACACCCTGTGACATTGGTGGGAGATACTACATCAAAAGATTGTTGTCAGCTCTTTTCTACATACGGAGTGGGGACATGGATCTACCAAGCAGAGTGTTTAAATCATCTGAACTCTCTGATGCTCAGACAGTGTTCCCAAGTCACCGCAGAAGTAAACGACGCGAATTAAAACTCTTAGACATCTTTTTGCACGATATTGCAACGCTTAAAGCAAGAATACACGACTTATCAGAACTCCGCGCTTTAACGGTGAATATCAAAAAACTCGATCTGAACAATGGATTTCGCACGCATCAACCAAGTAGGCCTTTTGGATTCCGTTCGCCCCGTCAAAAGACTGGCCGATCTTGAGCTAGCCAAAGACTACTACATCACCGGTATACAAACCGTCGAAACGCTATGGGGCACGCGTATTGCTGTGGTCGTGGACAACGCGTTTACATGCTACCTACCAGCGAGATTCGTTAAAGCCTTCGAAGACGCGAGCGAGTTATACCAGCAGATGCGTATCGCAGCCGCGAGCAAAAATTTAATCATGCTGTACCACGGCACAAAACTCAACAAAGTTGAGTTCAAAGCTGCTAAAGAATAATCATAAACAGGTATGTAGGAAAAACTCATTTACGAGCTATCTGAACACCCCCACATGCACACGAGCCTCTCTCACATTATGGTATCTCTATCTTCTCTAGCTAAAGCACCGCCCGACCATCTAAGCAACGCACCTCGTAAACCGCCGCTCCATGGTCGGCGACTTCGTCGTGAAAACGGGCGAAAAAACAAAAATATCTATTATGTGTTACGTGCCATATTATAACCAATATTGTAAAAATTAATAGCATCTGAAATATATATATATAAAAAAAGAAAAAAGGTGGCACACTACGGCTACCCTCTACCCATCCCCCCTCCGCACACCCGCAAACCTCTCACCCACAACACCGACCGGACTCACGACGGCCGACTTGTGGGGGAAAGGAGTGGGGATAGGAGTGGGGGTGGCCATAGTGCGCCACCTACTACTAACCCCGTAGGAGAACTAGTGAATCTAGCCCTGCAAAAAGTCAAAGGTTTTTCTCGCACAATTTGCATCGCTCACAATGCTGGTGGTTTTGACGCTCAGTTTATTTTGCGTTATCTGATTGAAGAAAAAAAACACAGCTACACTCTTTAATTCTTAACGGTACTAAAATTATTTCTTTGCGTCTTGAAAAACTCGTGTTTCTCGACAGTTTAAATTATTTTCACAAGCCTTTGAGCGCTTTACCTAAGGCTTTTGGTCTCGCAGGGTCTATTGCAAAAGGTAATTTTCCCCATTTGTTTAACAAACCTGAAAATCAAAACTACGTAGGAGAACTACCGCCTGTAGAGTATTATGCTACCGAAACGATGCGTAAGAATGATCGAGAAAAATTTTTTACGTGGTATCACGAGGCGAAAAATAGCGGCTACGTATTTGACTTCGCAAAGGAGATAGTTAAGTACTGTACGGATGATGTTACAATATTGAGGCGTGCTTGTATGGTTTTTCGCGATATGTTTATCACAAGCGGCCGTGTGTGTCCTTTTGACGAAAGTACAACCATAGCATCAGCTTGCTTTCGCATTTATCGCAAAAACTTTTTGAAAGATAATACAGTCGGTATTATACCTACGGGTGGGTACAGATGGGCTCATAATCAATCGACAAAAGCAATCGCATGGCTTGTTTGGTTGGAACACTCTCTCGGGCACCCTATAAACCACGCTGGTAGGGGTCGTGAGTTTAAACTACCTCAAAATTTATTAGTTGACGGTTATTACGAGGTTAACGGCGAATCACACGTATTGCAGTTCCATGGGTGTTACTGGCACGGGTGTTTGCGTTGCTACCCCCTAAACAGAGATCGTAAACAGAGTGATGGTGTATCTATGCATGAACGTTTTGAGAAGACAACCGTTATAAGTAATGGAATTCGGTCAGGCAACCATATCTTAAAAGAAATCTGGGAGTGCGGGTACGATCAAATGCTAAAAGAAAATCCACAAATGAACGCTTTCTGCACAACCATCCCTTGGTCGAGGCAGAACCTTTGAATCCTCGTGATGCTTTCTTTGGCGGGCGCACTGAAAATATGGTAACGTTATATGACGTCTGTGATACGGAACAAATACGTTATGTGGATGTTTGTTCCCTTTACCCGTATATCTGTAAATTCGGTAAATACCCCGTAGGCCATCCAAAAGTTTATGTCGGTGAAGAATGTAAGGTGTTGACTGGTCCTCATAATATAGACCTTTCTAACGTAGAGGGTATCGTGAAATATGCTATATTACCACCGCGCGATCTATATCACCCTGTTTTACCTGTGCGTATGCATCAACGATTAGTGTTTGCTCTGTGCCGCAGCTGTTGTGAGGTTATGAACCAGAGCGAATGTACGCATGATAACCCCGCTGACGGGTTGTTTGAAGGTACATGGGTAGTCGATGAATTACGAAAAGCTATCGCGCTAGGGTATACTGTGATACGTGTAACAGAAATATGGCAGTACGAGGTAACACAATTAAATCGAGATACGCAGAAGGGCGGGCATTTCGCTGAGTACATTAACACTTTTTTGAAAATCAAACAAGAGGCAAGCGGTTGGCCTGAAAACTGTTTAACAAGCGATGCGGCGCGTGATATATACATTGAGGAATTTGAAAGATCTGAAGGTGTGAAACTGAACCGTGATGCAATTGAAAAAAAACCCTGGTTTAAGATCCGTCGCTAAGTTATACTTAAATTCATTTTGGGGAAAGTTCGGCCAGCGCGAAAATCTACCTCAAACAATCATAGTTTCGACAAGAAAAAAACTCATGGAGTTAATGACTAGCCCAGAATATGAAATCACCGGCATTCTACCTGTAAATAACAATATATTATATGTTAATTACATTAAAGCCGCCGATGCTGTAGCACCATCGGGTATAGCGAGTGCTGTAATAGCTGCTTACACCACAGCTCAAGCTCGTTTGAAGCTTTACAGCTACCTCGAATACCTCGGTGAGAGGGCTCTATATTGCGATACTGATTCGGTGATTTACGTAACGAGAAACCGTTCTGATGAATACGAGCCGCCGACAGGGCAAACGTTAGGAGATCTGATGGATGAGTTGGCCTGTTACGGCGAGGGCAGCTACATAACGAGCTTCGTTTCCGGCGGGCCTAAATTTTATTCTTTTATAGTTCGTGCTTCTGACGGGTCAGAAACTTAAGTTTATAAAGTAAATGGTATAACGCTTAATTTTAGTAATAGTACACTCATTAACTATAAATCGATGCGCTCCTTTATTGTGGGTGAGAGAGAAGAACCTGTCTTATTGCGATACGATTCTATTAGGCGTACAGCTTTTCACCAGGTAATAACACGTACAGAAACTAAAACTTGTAAACCATCGAGTGTAAAGCGCCGACGTAATGGCGAATATGGGTCGCTTCCTTATGACTACCGTTTGTAGATACTAATTTGTTTTGTATACGCTCTATATGTATGACAATAAAAAATTCCAGCATAACACTCGCCAGCATTTCCTCTTGTACCAATGGTGATAACGCCTGGTAAGATGCATTTATTTATTGTGCGCAAACAGCAGCATTTTACTCATTCACGATGATGGACACACGCTGGTCGCACCCCTGGACGTCAATGATCTGCGGTCCTACAGGCTGCGGTAAAACGTATTTTGTTAAAAAATTTCTCAAATTTATAACGCGTATGAGTAGTGAGCCGTTCAAGAGAGTTATTTTCTATTATTCCGAGTGGCAGGCGGCTTATACAGAATATGGTACCTCCGTTGAGTTTCGGGAGGGTTTACCACAGGCTTCAGATTACGCTAGCGATCCATGAGCGAAGCTCATAATTATTGATGATTTAATGCGTGAGTCATCAAATAACAGTGTTGTTGATCTGTTCACAAAAGGTAGCCATCATAAAAATCTGAGCGTTATTTTTTTAACACAAAACTTATTCCATCAGGGGCCTGGTCAGCGTGATATTTCTCTCAACGCTAATTACATAGTTATATTCAAAAACCCTCGTGATCGCGCACAGATACAGCACATGGCACGTCAGGTATGTCCCGAAAACCCCCGCTTCCTGCAAGAGATTTATCATGACGCTACGGCTAAACCGCACGGCTATTTACTGTTGGACTTGAAACAATCAACACCTGAGAACTGTAGGTTTCATACAAATATTTTTCCCGACGATCTTCATCATTACGTTTACATACCGCGGAAAAAGTGAAAAAGCTGTAACACTACGGGAGACCTACCAGTTCTACGTTTGTGATGGAGGGGCGCGGATCACCCTTTTGCAAAAAGTATTCTACTATTTAGCATGCTTTACAACATCTTAACAAGGTGCAACGCCAGGCTCTTTTACGCAAGGCCGACCCCCGTATAATACGTTGTATTTGTGAGTGTGCTTTGAATATACTTCGAGGTAACGTACCTCTTAAAAGTAGTCAGAGAAAAAAACTAAGACAGCATGCACCCCGCATACGCCGGCTAGCCGCGAGGAAAGAGTGTTGGAAAAGTAAAAAGAAATTCGTCGTTCAGAGCGGTGGTTTTTTACCTCTTTTATTAGCACCAATATTAGGTACTGTTTTGTCTAGCCTTATTGACCGTCGTTAATAATAATAATGGAGCATGCTCGAAAAATGATACTCGTCCCTGAAGAGAGCTTATCACGGTTGAGTGTACAAAAGGACAGCTGTTTTCGTTTCATCAACGATACTGAAGATGGTAGTGGTAGAGGGCAGCTGAATGCCTTATCAGTGACAAAAATTATTGAAACAACATTAGCTAGACTTGGATGCCGAAATGAATGATATCTTACGATCTGACGTATACAAAGATGCGCGTGAAAAATGGAACGCTTATTTGGCCGTATTACAGCGCTATTTACATTTTGCAACCAACGAGCGCACAATGCAAGGTGTCAGTCTTTCGAAAGAAAAAGAGAGGAAGAGCGAACAACATGAAGATCCGGTTGTAAAGGAGGCGATTGGAACAGGTTTGAATGATTTCGTTATAATCGAAAGTATCCCCCGAAAATTTCGTAACAAGGCGAAACTTCTATTACGGTGCTTGCATGACACACCTGTATCACATTTTTCCTGGGATGCAGAGGGTGTGGTTTCCATTGGGGGCAAGACCCTGAAAGATTCAAACATAGTTGATCTCGTAAACGATGCAATGCGCGCAAGAAAAATCCCAAAACCTGTGGGCCGTAAAACTTTTGCTCAGTTTTTGAGATCAATAAAAACACCTCGTGAGTTCATTGGAAACGAGGGCTTATGGGAAGAGTCAGCAGCTAATTCGACATTACAAAGCCCCGTATTACAAACAGTTCAAAGCGACGATAGTAGAGAGGGTCTTGAAGAAGAAGAAGAAGATCATTCCGAGTTTTACAGCGGTAGTGAGAGCAATAAATCAAGCACCCGTGTACAGGGCGGCTTTGGCGCCCCCTGTAAGAAAAAACGTGTAAGCTGGGTGAGAATTAAATCATAACCTGAAAAAATGCTAAAAGAAATCTACTTTGACCCCCGTCATGAAGCCTCCTTTTCCGGTGCTGCAAGGCTATTACGGATAGCCAGGGTAAAAAAAATCCCTCGTAATAAAGTATTGCACTGGCTTGAGACACAGGAGGTTTATACAAAACATAAACCGGTGAGGCATCGTTTCCCTCGTCGACATTATAATGTACGGAATATAGATGATGTGTGGGAGGTTGATCTCGTAGATCTTCGTTCGATCAAAGATTACAATGACGGCTATACATATCTCCTTGTAATTATAGATGTTCTGAGTAAATATGCGTGGGTGGAGCCCCTACACGATAAGAGAGCCGAGTCTGTGGCGAAAGCTTTTACGCGTGTGCTGCAACCCAAGCGTAGTACAGGTAGATCGCCTATTTGTCTACAATCTGATAGAGGTAAAGAATTTATGGGTAACGCATTTCAAGCTCTCTTGAAGAGAAAGAACATTCAATCCCGTACTGTAAAAAATCCTGACATAAAAGCGGCAATCGTTGAGCGGTTTAACCGAACGCTTAAAGAAAGAATGTGGCGATATTTCGCTCATACGAAGAAAAAACGTTACGTCGATGCTTTACAAAATATTGTCCATGCATACAATCGCGCACTACACAGTAGCATAAAAATGACACCAGCTTCTGTAACGCCTCGTACAGCTGCTAAAGCTCGAGCTAATCTTATGCAGCGGTATAAGGAACCAAAATGTCAAGGGTTGCCTAAATACAATGTAGGTGATGTTGTGCGCATCAGTAGCGCAAAAGCAGCCTTCGCAAAAGGCTATAAGGGTAATTGGAGTAACGAGTTATTCAGAGTATATCGCGTATCGTTGACCAGGTACCCTTTTGTATATATTCTGTGTGATCTCAGCGGTGAAGAGATTGATGGTATTTTTTATGAACCCGAATTATCAAGAGTTCGCGTGATCACGCCGCCTGCACAGAAGCATAAGGCACGGTTAGCAAAATGAAGAACGAGTTCCACGTTGTTTTACCCAGCAACAGTAGCATGAAATATTATCCTGATAACACGACAACGCGGTACACTACTCATCTACCACAGAGTATGTCTTTGCACGGTAGGTGGGCTGTGTCCTTAGCCGAGATTCACATACCTATGACAATTTTACATATAACCCCAGATGGTGCTGAAAATGTTATCAATATTATAACGAAAGTTGTGACGCCTGGTGCAGAAGCCCTTGTTGATTTTATAGACGACCGCGTTTGCGTGCCACCAGGTGTGTATCGTAGTATAGACACATTACCAGATGTAATTAACGAGATCCCGTGTGTGACAGGTCATCTCAAATTTCTATACGGCCGCAATGGCTACATTACAGTAACATGCATCTGCGAGGGTTGTACAAATCTAGAGCATTCTTTCCGCTTCTCCCCTATATTGAACAAAATTTTAGGCTTCACTCACTCGGTAGGGCTCGTGGTGAGGCATGAAACACCGTACACAGCACCAAAACTGCCAGGCCTGACTAACAGAATTCCTGATATGTTCTTTGTATACACAGATATTGTAACGAAAACACTTACGCGTAGTCCCGGCACTTCTTTATATAAACATTATCCTGATTTTATCCCGGGTTACGTCCGATATTCGACATTTTTGCGAAAACGACGCGACAACGTCTCGCGTGCGTTTGATGACTGTTGTTGTCGGCGGCCATCTTGAACACTATGCTAACGGCGAAGCTACACTTACGAAAGCGTCTGGCCGCCGCCTATCGTGAAAAACCGGAACTAAAAAATGCGTACGTGACTTTTTACACGTTTCGGTAATTAATTATTAAAAAGACATTAAGGTAATTAAAATAACGCGTAAAATAAGCAGAAAAATCCGACAAATCGAAGTGAATAACTCGCGCGGTAAATTTATGCGAAAATGACCGGGAATTTAAGAGTGAAAAGAACGAATGTTTGTGCGCATGCGCGTGGGACAAGCGACAAGGGAACGCACAAATGAGAGTGTGTTTTCCATTATTTCAAGATTTATTAAAAACTCTTTAATTACTGAAAAATCTTTGCGAAATGTTTAAACAAATTTAGGAAATGATCAAATATGATAAATTTATTATAAAAATTGGTGAATTACGAAAATTGTTAATTTTTGCGCAGGCGATGCGCAAAGTGGGGGTAGCGTCGAACAAATTAAAGTATGAGAATGCGAGAGTGGGGGAAGCGTAGAACGAATCCGAAAAATATTGTAAATGAGCGTGCGCAGAACGGGTTCGAGACTACCCGGCGAGCGAATCGGAACTCGAGCGCGAGAACAAAGGATCTGCTGGGTATAAAAAGCCGTGCACAGCAGCAGTGAGCAGGCATTCGGCTCATTCTGAAAACAGGGCTCGGAGAGACAACACGCTCTCAGCAGCAGAGATCCTTCCTAGTTCCAGCAGGATAATAACCTATCTTTCTTATCATATTTGATGCTTGGAGTATCGGAGCGGTTCGGCGACGTTCAACTCCCATAGTCCAAGGTCAATTCCTATTCCTTTATTTTTTTCCTATAATTCCTTGATGCTTGGAGTATCGGAGCGGTTCGGCGACGTTCAACTCCCATAGTCCATTGGAGTATCGGAGGTGTTCGGCGACGTTCACGTCCCATAGCTCGGGGTCTGCATCCTTACCTGTGGTGTGTGGGGTATCGGCGTCGTTCGGTGACGTTCGGGGCCCATAGCTTGCATACTACGTTTCCTCTAAATAATTTTATCTTTTGAATTTATGCCTGCTGGAAGTGGGAAGACTGCTTGCTCTCTTTTAATTAAAATTGGCTAATTAAATTTATGTTTTGAATTATTTTATTCAAAATTCTTTTTGATAAAATATAATCAGTCTGCATCACTTATTATGCTCAGCAATCCTCGTCTATCCTAAAAATCATCAATAATCCTGAATTCGATAATCCAAAAGGCCGCGGTAAGATTATCTATTATATAGAATCAATTAAAAACATAAAATTATCATTATTATTATATCGAGTCAATCCACTTTTGGATTATTAAAATTTTGAATTAATTTTATTATTCACTATGAAATAAAAGTGAATTTCATGGCAACGTAAAGCCCTATTAATTGTTATTTCATATTAAATAATTCAATTATTGTTTGAATTATTATTATTATTGTTCTGTCGACAAAGCTTCACCGAGTATTTCAATTATTATTGTTAATTAGCCTCGAAGACATCGTTTTTTTTATTATTTGACCATTATTATTATTATTTTTCTCATTTAAAAGATAATTCTGACGCGAAAAAGAAAAATAAATAAATATCATCGTTTGAATAGTTACCGACAGAGAAACAGAATTGATACCGTTTTTTTTTGTTCTGATCCAGATTAATAAATGAATTCATGCAAATAAATAATCCGAACGCGAAATAAAATAAATATGCATTTATTGTAACAAAAATCGGAAAATTTACATTGTTTAATTGAATAAATTAATTTTGTTATTATTTTGAACACAAAATCCGCGTTTCTCACGTTTCTTTCATACATGCTCCAAAATTATTTAAAATTATTTAGGAAGCTCGGACCTGCGCGTAGCGACGTTTAGCGTATGGCAAAAGCGTTTCGTTACAATATCTGTGAGCCTTATATTACGGGAGACGTGCACGCACCACTATTGAGGGTCGTTTCGTCCGGTTCTTCTAACAATTACGCTTACGGATCTATGAAAATCCGTAGTTTCTCGCCACCTCGTTAGTACCCCTGCTACGTACCAGTTTTCAAACAATAGATATTGATATAAGAGATGAATTTGGTCAACCCATACCATTCGAGGGAGGGACACTGACAGTGACGCTACAATTTAAAAGTGTAGATTAATAATAATAGCTATAGTGAAATGGGCCACTACGATTTGTATTTCGACACCCAAACGGGTGGTTCTAGGACAGGTTATGGGGGGATTAGTCATGTATACGTTGGTTCGCCGAATCAACGAGGATACGGGATAGGTAGCTTCTTAGGAGGGCTCTTTCGGCGCATCATACCTCTTTTAAAACAGGGTGCGCAAACAGTCGGCAAAGAGGCTCTACAGTCTGGTATCAATATCGTAAACGATATAGTAGAGACAGGTGTACGACCACGAGAAGCTTTCAAAACACGCCTGCGCGAATCGGGAGAAAATTTGAAACACAAGGCCAGTAGTAAGGCTATGCCAGTTCTAACTCACTTTTCACAGCAGGGTGCCTGGGTCTGGAGGGGGAAGGATCTTCGGGGGAGGGGAAGTATCTCAGGGAGCGGGGGAGTGGAGGGGGAAGTGGCGAGATGGGGATCACAATGCAACGGACCTGTTTGAACTTGTGCGGCAATGCTTAGAGAAATGCTGACGTATTGTCACTCTTTCTAAGAAAAGAGAATAAAAAATGATATTTATTACTGGAAGTCTTTACAAATGGTGTTTAAGCATCACACTCCCAATGATAGATTTATGTGTCCTGTTACACATTTTTGTAACCTGCAGAGTCATCATGAAGACATTTTAGTCAAATTCCACAAGAATGCTCATTCATGAGACTTTCTTTGAAAAGTCACCTTTTAGTCAAATTACACAAGAATGCTCATTCATGAGACTCTTTGAAAAGACACCTGCCCTTCCCCCAGATTTTAGCTCCAGTTATTGGGATAGATTTATGTGTCCTGTTACACATTTTTGTAACCTGCAGAGTCATCATGAAGACATTTTAGTCAAATTCCACAAGAATGCTCATTCATGAGACTTTCTTTGAAAAGTCACCTGTCCTTCCCCCAGATTTTAGCTCCAGTTGTTGGGAATTGCATAAGATTTCTATTTTCTTCAATAGTTACCAGCTACGTGAATGGATGATGGACCGCTTCCGTTTCATCTCAGGCGAAAGTTTTTTTTAGTAGTGAAATTTTTGTAATGTTATAAAAAAAAAATTATGCCTTAGACTTTTAATGGAAAGGACACTTTTTATGGAAAGACTACCAGGTGACGATCACACCTGACCTCCATTGAGTCATTGTTTGCTTAAAACGGTGCATTGGTAGAATTTTAACAAAAGATAAATCTCCTACCTGCTAGTCCATATTTTTGCGTTATATATAGTCTTGCGTTGATGCTGTATGGGTGGGGCGAGGGTAGGGGAAATGCGGGGTATAGTGAGTGTGAGAGATGTATGATTATTTTTAAATAATTTTAGTTTGAAAAAGTGGATAAACTTATAAGATTGAGAGTTAAATGTTTATTCTGAAAGTAGACGTCGACATGGATAGATGCGCAAGCTTGTATGCAATCCACCCGTCGAAAGACCCCTGGACATTGACGAAAAATGAACTCGAATCGATTCCCAAGGCTTTACTTTTAAAATATTTTAGCTACTGTATAACTTCATTGTGGGATCGTTTACCAGAGCATTTACAGTGTGATAGTGAGATACAATCATATCATGAGTGTGATGATCATTTTAATCCACCATGGGAACTGACTCATGTTGATGCTGTTGGACCTATGCGTCGAGATTGTGAAAAGTGTTTTGAAATGGAAGAATTGGTGAATAAATATGCAATTCGACGTACGAAGAATCCGCGAGAAATGACGACGGAGGAGCTACGAATTATATCGCCAACAATATTTAAACAGTACTTCAGTGAATTTACCGATTATTTGTGGGATCGTTTACCAGAATATTATCAATTTGATAGTGAGATTATATCATATAGACGATGTTACGAACATTGGAACACACCATCGACGGGGGATCACATCGATGGCCCCGTACCCCAACGTCGTAACTGCAGAGAGTGTTGCAAGAGCATTGAACATGTTTAAACCTGTCTCGAATGCAGGTGTGCAAACAAAGAAACGTGGACCCATTGTTCGACAAGAATAGATCTTCGGAAAATGCGTGGGAAAGAATCTGCTATTGCGGAATGTGCATTGTTCGAAGAAGCAGCTGTCAAAGATGCAGGTGGCGACATGTTCAAACCTGTATGAGGCTGCATAATACATGATTGAACTAATTTTTCCGGGAAGTGGAAGGGGATTGGACTTATGGAAGTGATGGATGGTACAAATAGTCGAGCATGGAAGAGATCAGCATCAATTCACAGCTCTAGAAGCTTCGTACAAGTCGTGATTTTTGAAAAATCTCCTAAAACCTCCACATTCGACAACGATGGCGTTCTCTGGTATCAACGACATCACTAAGCGGTCCGAGTATCTGCCCACGAAAAAACTAAAAGATCTTGAAGTGAACGGTGACTATGGAATCTCTGATATTCGATCGGCAAAGACTAAGTACGGCCCAAGATACGTCGTGGAAGTGCAGAGTGAATTCACCGTCTTCCTGCCACCCCGAGTCGTCAAGGCATTTGAACAAGATCCTGAGGCGTATGAAAAACTATTGGAAGCTGCTCATACTGGAAAACTCAGTATGAAATACATCGGCGGAGATTGGAACGGCGTCGAGTTTCATGAAATTTCAACGTGAATAAAAAAATATATAAAAATCTCTGTAATGTGAAGGAGGAGAAGGAGGAGGAGGAGGAGGAGGAAATTTTGTATAAATAAATTAGAAAAAACCATTTCAAAAATGTTTTCTTTATTCAAAGATCCCTCGTTTGCATAAGGCATGGTATACATATAACCAGCTTTTCAAAGCTTTTACATTCATCGTTGCACAGTTGAATTTCAATTCGTTGGTATGGTGGTGGGGGCAATTCGATGTAGTTTTTAATAATTTCTTCAACGATGGGCAGTCCAGAGTCTCCAAATCAACAATCTCCGTTGACAAATCCAAGAAGCTCGCTAACCACGAAGACTTTTCACAGCCTTTCACAAATATGGTGCGAGCGTGTTGTGAAATTGCTTGAATTATAGGTTTCGCTGCGTCGTATGGTATAAGACCATAGTCCCATGATATTCCATGGAAATTACGTTGCAACCATTTATTCATGGTTCGATATTTTGCTGGTAGCGTGTCCCATGCGTATGGTGGTTCGAAGAACAGCGTTAGAGGTTCAGCGTTTTTCACATCTGCTCGAATAATTGAAATTTCTTTGAGGATAAACTCGTTGATGGGCCCCTTGAAACCTTGTAGATCAACGATAAACTCCATCTCGACTGATGTCCAGTGTGGTCACTTCAGCCATTTTATACCAATTTTTTCACCCCACCACTCAGGGGATTATACTCTACAATACGATCATGTAGAATGAGGCAGTATGCACATGTCTGCGCAGGTACATTCGTTTTCATTTCAAATTGAGAGTTTGAGAGAGTTTAAGAGAGTATGGGAGTGTGAGAGTTTCAGAGAGTATGAGAGTTTAAAAGTTTGAGAGAGTTTAAATGTTTGAGGTTTTGAGAGAGTTCAAGAGTTTAAGAGTATGATAGTTTGAGAGAGTTCAAGAGTTTGAGAATTCGACAGTTCGAGAGAGTTTGAGAGGTTGAGAATTTGGGAGTGAGAGTTTAAGAGAGTATGAGAGTCTGAGAGTTTGAGAGAGTTTGGGAGTTTAAGAGAGTATAAGAGTCTGAGAGTTTAAGAGAGTATGAGAGTATGAGAGTTCGAGAGTTAGAGAGAGTTTGAATGTTTGAGAGCTTGAGACAGTTCAAGAATTTGAGGTTGAGAGAGTTTGAGAGCTTGAAAGTTTGAGACAGTTTGAGAATTTGAAAGTTTGCCAGATTGAGACTGTGAGAGTTTGAGAGTGAAAGTTTGAGAGTTTGAGAGTTTGAAAGTGTAAAAAAAAAATTAAGAGAGTTCGAGAGTTTGAGACCTTGAGAGTTTGAGAGTTTTAGAGTTTGAGAGTTTGAGAGAGTTTAAGAGTTTGAGAGGTTGAGATTTGAGAGTTTAAGAGTTTGAAAGATTGAGAGTTTAAGAGTTTGAGAGTTTAAGAATTTGAGAGAGTTTGAGAGTTTGAGAGTTCGAGACAGTTTGAGAATTTGGGAATTTTGAGAGTTTGAGAGTTCAAAACAGTTTGACAGTTTGAGAGTTTGAAAGTTTGAGAGTTTAAGAGAGTTTGAGAGTTTGAAAGTTTGAGAGCTTAAGAGAGTTTGAGAGTTCGAAAGTTTGAAAGTTTGAGAGTTTGAGAGTTTAGGAGTTTAAGAGGTTGAGAGTTCAAAAGTTTATGAGTTTGAGAGTTCGACAGAGTTTGAGAGTTTGAAAAGTTGAAAGTTTCAGAGTTTGAGAGTGAGAGTTCAAGAGTTTGGGTGGTTGAGAGTTTGAGAGAGTTTAAGAATTTAAGAGATTATTGAATAATGCAGTTTTTGGAAAAACCATGCACGATGTTCGTAGTCACGTGCAAGTCAAACTGTTAACTGAATGGGTAGGCCGATATGGAGCAGAGGCTATGATCGCAAAACCTAATTTTCACAGTCGAAGTATCTTTGCGGAAAATTTAATCGCTGTAGAGTTGCGAAATCTACAGGTCAAGTTTAACAAACCAATATATGCGGGTATGCCCATTTTGGATATCTCAAAAACTTGTCGATATTCGATATGCGTTCCACCACGAGTTTATAACTCCATCGTATCAAAACAAATGTAAAGTTATGTATACGGATACTGATAGTCTGATTTATCATATTGAATGTGAAGATGTATACCAGGATATGAAACGTAATCTTGATAAATATGACACAAGCGACTACCCCCCTGACAATGTATATGGTACAACGCTTGTCAATAAAAAGGTCCCAGGTCTCATGAAGGATGAGAACAACGGGGCCCTCATGACTGAATTCGTTGGATTTAGATCGAAAATGTATGCGATGCGAGTTGAGGGGAAGAAAGATGTTAAAAAAGCGAAAGGTGTAAAGAGCAATCTTGTTGTGAGAACCATAAAATTTGAAGATTATGTGAAATTTCTCGATGAGCAGATTGAAATGAAGTGTTGCCAATCATCGATTCTATCGACATTACATAATGTCTATACCATAACAGAGACAAAAATCGCTCTAAGTCCACACGATGACAAGCGATATATTATACCTGGAACGGTAGACACGTTGCCATGGGGTCATTACAGTATTCCCAAAGGTTCGGAAGCAATGAAAACGTAGAGAATTGTAAACCAAGAGCGCGTACGTATGTGTATGAGAGAGAGAGAGAGAGAGAGAGAGAGAGAACATTTTTCTTCAATATTTGTACATTTGATGTGAAATAAAAAGAATCTTTTTTGTGAAACTCAATGTGTCCATCCTTTTTTTCCTTCTGTCTGCTTTCCAGGGCTATGCAGAGACCTGCTTGGATGTGTCGGGAGGGTCATAAAGAATAAATCAGACTTTAAAAATCTGTTTGTCTTCTTTATTGTTTACAAATCATCCTTACTTATCCAACTATTATGTGTATTGTCGAAACCTAGCCATTTCACAAGCAACTGACTACCACGCCTCTTCCAGGCTTTTTCGATGAGATATATGTCGGGATATTTAACTCGAAGTAACTCTTGCTCATAGAAACCACCTGCAATGGGCTCATCTTGGTGATCTTTTATGTTATATGTAATAGGGCTAGTTTTTCCTACTCGATATATTGTGAAAATTTCCGTTGGCCAGTTTGGCGTATAACCTTTCTCAAATACATTCTTAAATTTACTTTCGGAAAAAGTCAACAAACCGATAGAAATTTACCGAAGCATATAGCTTCAAGTATGTGGGCTTTTATTATAGGCTTTATCATGTTTTATGAAATCTGCAAATAATGTTGAAATCGTTCCTCTCATTGAAGTTGTGTAATAACGAATCATTATTCCACGACTCAGATCTCCCAAATGTGTTTAAGCCTTCAACAGATATTCAAACATATTCAATACTCATATAAAAATTAAAACCCTGAAAAAAAAAAAACTTTCAACCCTACCAAAAAGTGATCAAATTAATGAGTCATGACAAACTTTACAAATCCAATACTTGCAAAAAATATACATATATATATATATATATATATATATATATATTTCAAGACTTCACAAAAGTTACTGTTGCATATTACACGAAAGTTTAAGAAACCTTCCTTATTTCAGAGCATCTTTAAAAAGTGATGAAATACATTCCAATTATCTAATTATCGTCCTATAACGTGAAAAAAAAAAATTATGTCATGATTCTAAAGTATATAGGCTCAAGTACGTGGGTTTCTATTATAGGCTTTATCATGTTTTATAAAATCTGCAAATAATGTTAAAATCGTTTCTTTCATTGAAGTTGTGTAATGACGAATCATTATTCCACGACTCAGATCTCCCAAATGTGTTGAAGCCTTCCACAGATATTTAAACATATTCAATCCTTCCACAAAATTAAAACTCTGAAAAAAAAAAATTTCAACCCTACCAAAAAGAAAAAGTGATCAAATTAATGAGTCACGACAAAATTTACAAATCCAATCCTTGCAAATATATATATATATGGGCAGATCCATTACTTTTCGACCGCAGCCTGCGCGCTTGGGTCAGCGATTTGGCTGCCGATTTTTTCTCGAAAAGTAGGTTATAAAAAAAGACGATCCCCCAAATTTGAACTCAATTTAGCAAATTTTGACGGCTGTAGAATTTTTTGAAATTCTTGCAAAGTCAATTTATTAGCCATTTTCACGATTTTTTCATGCGAACTCTATGAAGCTCAAAGACTCGTATGAAGCGGCATTTTTCTTCGTCAATCTTCCACTTTTGAGAAAAAAATAGTATTTCACTCCAAACGAAAATCTGGTTAAGTTAGCACCCTTTTTTTTTAATTACTTTTTTTTCACCAAATTTCCCGTATTTTTTAAAAGCTGCCTGAGCGATAATTTTTCAAGTAGACGACTTTAAGACGGCTTAAATTTTTCATCTAGGTATATTCTATCACTACATATACTAATTTTTATATATTGCCACGTTCCATCTTATACATGGCCTCTCAAAGCTACTTGATTTCTGAAAAATCGCTGTTTTCTAACAGCTGTAACTTTTTTCTACCTCAACGAAATTGCTTGAAATTTTCAGGGAATATGCCTTATTCTATACCCAAACAACACTGAAATTTTTTAGAATGTATTTTAGCTGGTTAGTGAGCTGTGAATTTTCGAAATGTCCCAGTTTCCCGCTTTTTTTCATATTTATGGCACTATCGATGACTTTTTAAATTGCACGGAATAAATTTACTCTCATCTTTTATTAAGATGAGATAAAAACATAAAAAATGTAGACTTCCAAACCACAGTTTATACTAGGGATAAGGATAACAGCGAAAGGTTCTCATCTGGATGACATCATGAGACGGTTAGTGTCAGATCTAAGATGTAGAGAGTGCCACTACTATATCGGTCAGGTAGGAACTGCACGGCGCTTACACCGCCAAGGATTTGCCAATCTCTGCTTGGAATCGGTGACGTGACAAGTCAGGAAAAAGCTTCAATAATTTATTAAACAAAATAATTAGTAAAAGAGAATACAGAAACAGTTTTTAAACACTGACTTATTGATATTTTCAACATAATTGTTAAATATAAAATATAGAAAAAAAATGCATGTTCAATTCAGAGTTGATTATTTTATGAGTGAACTTTTTATTGAAAATTGATATTGTTTATTGATCCCTGTCAATATGATTATCATCATTTCAATGCTTATGATTTCGTCAACACGTTGCGGCCAGTGGTATGATGCAGCGGGGGCTCCGCCCTCGCACCACATACCCCTGGCCGCAACTTGTTTAAGGACGATAATTAGATAATTGGAATGTATTTCATCACTTTTTAAAGATGCTCTGAAATAAGGAAGGTTTCTTAAACTTTCGTGTAATATGCAACAGTAACTTTTGTGAAGTCTTGAAATATATATATATATATATATATATATATATATATATATATATATATATGTATGTATGTATATTTTTTGCAAGTATTGGATTTGTAAAGTTTGTCATGACTCATTAATTTGATCACTTTTTGGTACGGTTGAAAGTTTTTTTTTTTTCAGGGTTTTAATTTTTATATGAGTATTGAATATGTTTGAATATCTGTTGAAGGCTTAAACACATTTGGGAGATCTGAGTCGTGGAATAATGATTCGTTATTACACAACTTCAATGAGAGGAACGATTTCAACATTATTTGCAGATTTCATAAAACATGATAAAGCCTATAATAAAAGCCCACATACTTGAAGCTATATGCTTCGGTAAATTTCTATCGGTTTGTTGACTTTTTCCGAAAGTAAATTTAAGAATGTATTTGAGAAAGGTTATACGCCAAACTGGCCAACGGAAATTTTCACAATATATCGAGTAGGAAAAACTAGCCCTATTACATATAACATAAAAGATCACCAAGATGAGCCCATTGCAGGTGGTTTCTATGAGCAAGAGTTACTTCGAGTTAAATATCCCGACATATATCTCATCGAAAAAGCCTGGAAGAGGCGTGGTAGTCAGTTGCTTGTGAAATGGCTAGGTTTCGACAATACACATAATAGTTGGATAAGTAAGGATGATTTGTAAACAATAAAGAAGACAAACAGATTTTTAAAGTCTGATTTATTCTTTATGACCCTCCCGACACATCCAAGCAGGTCTCTGCATAGCCCTGGAAAGCAGACAGAAGGAAAAAAAGGATGGACACATTGAGTTTCACAAAAAAGATTCTTTTTATTTCACATCAAATGTACAAATATTGAAGAAAAATGTTCTCTCTCTCTCTCTCTCTCTCTCTCTCTCTCTCTCTCTCTCTCTCTCTCATACACATACGTACGCGCTCTTGGTTTACAATTCTCTACGTTTTCATTGCTTCCGAACCTTTGGGAATACTGTAATGACCCCATGGCAACGTGTCTACCGTTCCAGGTATAATATATCGCTTGTCATCGTGTGGACTTAGAGCGATTTTTGTCTCTGTTATGGTATAGACATTATGTAATGTCGATAGAATCGATGATTGGCAACACTTCATTTCAATCTGCTCATCGAGAAATTTCACATAATCTTCAAATTTTATGGTTCTCACAACAAGATTGCTCTTTACACCTTTCGCTTTTTTAACATCTTTCTTCCCCTCAACTCGCATCGCATACATTTTCGATCTAAATCCAACGAATTCAGTCATGAGGGCCCCGTTGTTCTCATCCTTCATGAGACCTGGGACCTTTTTATTGACAAGCGTTGTACCATATACATTGTCAGGGGGGTAGTCGCTTGTGTCATATTTATCAAGATTACGTTTCATATCCTGGTATACATCTTCACATTCAATATGATAAATCAGACTATCAGTATCCGTATACATAACTTTACATTTGTTTTGATACGATGGAGTTATAAACTCGTGGTGGAACGCATATCGAATATCGACAAGTTTTTGAGATATCCAAAATGGGCATACCCGCATATATTGGTTTGTTAAACTTGACCTGTAGATTTCGCAACTCTACAGCGATTAAATTTTCCGCAAAGATACTTCGACTGTGAAAATTAGGTTTTGCGATCATAGCCTCTGCTCCATATCGGCCTACCCATTCAGTTAACAGTTTGACTTGCACGTGACTACGAACATCTTGCATGGTTTTTCCAAAAACTGCATCATTCAATAATCTCTTAAATTCTTAAACTCTCTCAAACTCTCAACCACCCAAACTCTTGAACTCTCACTCTCAAACTCTGAAACTTTCAACTTTTCAAACTCTCAAACTCTGTCGAACTCTCAAACTCATAAACTTTTGAACTCTCAACCTCTTAAACTCCTAAACTCTCAAACTCTCAAACTTTCAAACTTTCGAACTCTCAAACTCTCTTAAGCTCTCAAACTTTCAAACTCTCAAACTCTCTTAAACTCTCAAACTTTCAAACTCTCAAACTGTCAAACTGTTTTGAACTCTCAAACTCTCAAAATTCCCAAATTCTCAAACTGTCTCGAACTCTCAAACTCTCAAACTCTCTCAAATTCTTAAACTCTCAAACTCTTAAACTCTCAATCTTTCAAACTCTTAAACTCTCAAATCTCAACCTCTCAAACTCTTAAACTCTCTCAAACTCTCAAACTCTAAAACTCTCAAACTCTCAAGGTCTCAAACTCTCGAACTCTCTTAATTTTTTTTTTACACTTTCAAACTCTCAAACTCTCAAACTTTCACTCTCAAACTCTCACAGTCTCAATCTGGCAAACTTTCAAATTCTCAAACTGTCTCAAACTTTCAAGCTCTCAAACTCTCTCAACCTCAAATTCTTGAACTGTCTCAAGCTCTCAAACATTCAAACTCTCTCTAACTCTCGAACTCTCATACTCTCATACTCTCTTAAACTCTCAGACTCTTATACTCTCTTAAACTCCCAAACTCTCTCAAACTCTCAGACTCTCATACTCTCTTAAACTCTCACTCCCAAATTCTCAACCTCTCAAACTCTCTCGAACTGTCGAATTCTCAAACTCTTGAACTCTCTCAAACTATCATACTCTTAAACTCTTGAACTCTCTCAAAACCTCAAACATTTAAACTCTCTCAAACTTTTAAACTCTCATACTCTCTGAAACTCTCACACTCCCATACTCTCTTAAACTCTCTCAAACTCTCAATTTGAAATGAAAACGAATGTACCTGCGCAGACATGTGCATACTGCCTCATTCTACATGATCGTATTGTAGAGTATAATCCCCTGAGTGGTGGGGTGAAAAAATTGGTATAAAATGGCTGAAGTGACCACACTGGACATCAGTCGAGATGGAGTTTATCGTTGATCTACAAGGTTTCAAGGGGCCCATCAACGAGTTTATCCTCAAAGAAATTTCAATTATTCGAGCAGATGTGAAAAACGCTGAACCTCTAACGCTGTTCTTCGAACCACCATACGCATGGGACACGCTACCAGCAAAATATCGAACCATGAATAAATGGTTGCAACGTAATTTCCATGGAATATCATGGGACTATGGTCTTATACCATACGACGCAGCGAAACCTATAATTCAAGCAATTTCACAACACGCTCGCACCATATTTGTGAAAGGCTGTGAAAAGTCTTCGTGGTTAGCGAGCTTCTTGGATTTGTCAACGGAGATTGTTGATTTGGAGACTCTGGACTGCCCATCGTTGAAGAAATTATTAAAAACTACATCGAATTGCCCCCACCACCATACCAACGAATTGAAATTCAACTGTGCAACGATGAATGTAAAAGCTTTGAAAAGCTGGTTATATGTATACCATGCCTTATGCAAACGAGGGATCTTTGAATAAAGAAAACATTTTTGAAATGGTTTTTTCTAATTTATTTATACAAAATTTCCTCCTCCTCCTCCTCCTCCTTCTCCTCCTTCACATTACAGAGATTTTTATATATTTTTTTATTCACGTTGAAATTTCATGAAACTCGACGCCGTTCCAATCTCCGCCGATGTATTTCATACTGAGTTTTCCAGTATGAGCAGCTTCCAATAGTTTTTCATACGCCTCAGGATCTTGTTCAAATGCCTTGACGACTCGGGGTGGCAGGAAGACGGTGAATTCACTCTGCACTTCCACGACGTATCTTGGGCCGTACTTAGTCTTTGCCGATCGAATATCAGAGATTCCATAGTCACCGTTCACTTCAGGATCTTTTAGTTTTTTCGTGGGCAGATACTCGGACCGCTTAGTGATGTCGTTGATACCAGAGAACGCCATCGTTGTCGAATGTGGAGGTTTTAAGAGATTTTTCAAAAATCACGACTTGTACGAAGCTTCTAGAGCTGTGAATTGATGCTGATCTCTTCCATGCTCGACTATTTGTACCATCCATCACTTCCATAAGTCCAATCCCCTTCCACTTCCCGGAAAAATTAGTTCAATCATGTATTATGCAGCCTCATACAGGTTTGAACATGTCGCCACCTGCATCTTTGACAGCTGCTTCTTCGAACAATGCACATTCCGCAATAGCAGATTCTTTCCCACGCATTTTCCGAAGATCTATTCTTGTCGAACAATGGGTCCACGTTTCTTTGTTTGCACACCTGCATTCGAGACAGGTTTAAACATGTTCAATGCTCTTGCAACACTCTCTGCAGTTACGACGTTGGGGTACGGGGCCATCGATGTGATCCCCCGTCGATGGTGTGTTCCAATGTTCGTAACATCGTCTATATGATATAATCTCACTATCAAATTGATAATATTCTGGTAAACGATCCCACAAATAATCGGTAAATTCACTGAAGTACTGTTTAAATATTGTTGGCGATATAATTCGTAGCTCCTCCGTCGTCATTTCTCGCGGATTCTTCGTACGTCGAATTGCATATTTATTCACCAATTCTTCCATTTCAAAACACTTTTCACAATCTCGACGCATAGGTCCAACAGCATCAACATGAGTCAGTTCCCATGGTGGATTAAAATGATCATCACACTCATGATATGATTGTATCTCACTATCACACTGTAAATGCTCTGGTAAACGATCCCACAATGAAGTTATACAGTAGCTAAAATATTTTAAAAGTAAAGCCTTGGGAATCGATTCGAGTTCATTTTTCGTCAATGTCCAGGGGTCTTTCGACGGGTGGATTGCATACAAGCTTGCGCATCTATCCATGTCGACGTCTACTTTCAGAATAAACATTTAACTCTCAATCTTATAAGTTTATCCACTTTTTCAAACTAAAATTATTTAAAAATAATCATACATCTCTCACACTCACTATACCCCGCATTTCCCCTACCCTCGCCCCACCCATACAGCATCAACGCAAGACTATATATAACGCAAAAATATGGACTAGCAGGTAGGAGATTTATCTTTTGTTAAAATTCTACCAATGCACCGTTTTAAGCAAACAATGACTCAATGGAGGTCAGGTGTGATCGTCACCTGGTAGTCTTTCCATAAAAAGTGTCCTTTCCATTAAAAGTCTAAGGCATAATTTTTTTTTTATAACATTACAAAAATTTCACTACTAAAAAAAACTTTCGCCTGAGATGAAACGGAAGCGGTCCATCATCCATTCACGTAGCTGGTAACTATTGAAGAAAATAGAAATCTTATGCAATTCCCAACAACTGGAGCTAAAATCTGGGGGAAGGACAGGTGACTTTTCAAAGAAAGTCTCATGAATGAGCATTCTTGTGGAATTTGACTAAAATGTCTTCATGATGACTCTGCAGGTTACAAAAATGTGTAACAGGACACATAAATCTATCCCAATAACTGGAGCTAAAATCTGGGGGAAGGGCAGGTGTCTTTTCAAAGAGTCTCATGAATGAGCATTCTTGTGTAATTTGACTAAAAGGTGACTTTTCAAAGAAAGTCTCATGAATGAGCATTCTTGTGGAATTTGACTAAAATGTCTTCATGATGACTCTGCAGGTTACAAAAATGTGTAACAGGACACATAAATCTATCATTGGGAGTGTGATGCTTAAACACCATTTGTAAAGACTTCCAGTAATAAATATCATTTTTTATTCTCTTTTCTTAGAAAGAGTGACAATACGTCAGCATTTCTCTAAGCATTGCCGCACAAGTTCAAACAGGTCCGTTGCATTGTGATCCCCATCTCGCCACTTCCCCCTCCACTCCCCCGCTCCCTGAGATACTTCCCCTCCCCCGAAGATCCTTCCCCCTCCAGACCCAGGCACCCTGCTGTGAAAAGTGAGTTAGAACTGGCATAGCCTTACTACTAAGGCCGAAGAAAAAATTAATAAGTTGATGAGCGGTTCAGGTTATAAAGATACCAAAACTCGTAAACTGATGCATTCCATCAGTGGCAGCGCTCCGTGGCGTATCGCTAATGAAAAAAACAAGAAAAAGCGCAGCGCACGTCCTGGGAAGAAACGATCCGGCTGTATAAAGAAGAAGAAAAAAACGAAAAGAAGGAAGACAACGGGCGGTGCCGTAATAAAAAAAAGGAGGAGGAAGGTAAAAGCTAAATCAAGAACTGTGTCTGATATTTTTTCTTAGGCTTACACGTTTAAGAAAAAATGGCTTTTTTACACACACACTCATGCGAGTGCATGAAATCAGAGCTTGAGCTATTCACACTACCACTGACTCAGACAACTATAGAAGGAACACAGTGGGTATATTATAAACCTATATCATCCCTCACCGATGACGCCCCTATTGAGTTTGTGGTACCAGGACAGGGGGATGAATATATAGATCTTGCACATACCATGTTAAGTATGAGGGTAAAAATAACTTCAACAAAATCGAAACCCGAGACAGAAACTGCAGCTGAAGTAGCCCCTGTCAATAATTTACTGCATTCAATGTTCAATCAAGTTGATGTTTTCCTAAACCAAAAACTTGTATCACCGCCAAATAATGTGTATGCGTACAGAGCGTATATTGAAACATTATTGAATTACGGCGTTGGGGCAAAAACATCCCACCTCAAAACCGTTCTATGGTACGGCGACACGCCGGGTAAAATGGATGCTTTGGATAACAGTAATACAGGTTTTGCTAATCGCGGGATGGTCTAAATACCAGCGCTGAAGTTGATCTTCTAGGTCACCTTCACTGCGATATCTTTAATCAGGAGAGGTACCTGATAAACGGTGTTGAAATGCGTCTACGCCTTGTACGCAGCAGTGACACCTTTTGTCTTATGATATCCTCACCCGATTATAGCATCCATGTTAGCGAAGCATCGCTCCTTGTACGTAGAGCGAAGATAGCCCCTGGTATTCTTTTAGCTCACGCCAGGGCTCTGTCCAGATCTACAGCAAAATATCCTCTGACACGCGTAGAGGTTAAAGCTATATCAATGCATGCGGGGGTACATGGTGACACTTTAGATAACGTCATACTAGGACAATTACAGAAGCGTATCATCATCGGTTTTGTCGATAATAAAGCTTTTAATGGTAACCGTGCCTTGAATCCCTTTAATTTTCACAATTATAAAATTAATTATCTTTCTTTATATCTGGACGGAGTACAAATACCTTCAAAGGCATTACAACCACGTTTTGGGTCCGCCTCTCTGTACGTAGATGCCTATCATACTTTGTTTTCAGGTACAGGTATTCATTTCCTAAATCAAGGTAATACAATCTCGCGTAGCACCTACCCTCTGGGTTATTGTCTATTTGCTTTTGACCTTACACCCGACTTTTCGGCAAATAGTAACACCCATTGGAACCTAGTACGTCACGGTAGTGTCAGAATAGAGGTACGCTTCGAGGAAACACTAACATCATCGGTTAACTGTTTTGTGTATGCTGAGTATGATAATGTGTTGGAAATTGATTCAGCACGGCAAGTAATTGTAGATTTCAACGGCTGAATAAAAAGAGCACTACTAGCTACCAGTATCTTCAGTTATCGCTAAACATCAGCTACACGTGCACCTCTATCATGAGTATCATTGTAGACATACAAGGTTTAAAAGATAAATCTAATACTTTCACACCTAAAGAAGTAGCGGTGGATTCGGTGCACGGTTCGTGTGTTGGACACTGGATAATAAAGCCTCCTCATAACTATAATGAATTATCGTGTAGTTTGAAGAGAGAAAACGGCTGGTTACAGCGCAATTACCATGGAATAAGATGGTACGAAGGATCCACATCCCTACACGATATAGATATTATTTTGAAAAAAAATAGTGTTAGGCGCTGATCGTGTGTTTACAAGAGGGTCAGTCAAATCAAAATATCTGGCACATCTCACAGGGTCCTTCATTATAAATTTGGAAGAAGATCTTGAAGATCCCTCGTTCCACAACCTTCCTGAGGTCGAAACGCACTGCATACATCACGGGATGCTAAGAAAAACAGGTGTATACAGATGCTCTCCAGACAACACCGCAAAAATTAAAACGTGGTTATCTCACAACGACCGTGTTAATTGTATATGGGAATATAAAACCATCAAAGAACGAGGTATTATCGTAGCAGCACCCGAGGAAGAAGAAGAAGAAGAACAACAATCCTTTTAACCTATCAGCTGTTATGAAGTCTTCAAATTTTACACTGTCTTCAAGAAATCAAGAATCACACGGTAGGCATATATCCCGCAGATCGTATTTCTAAGGTGTGGGCTAAGCCAACAGCATTCGTAGCTAATACCGATGGACACAACCAGCCAAGTACCCACTGGGTCGCCATCTACGTCGATCGAAATGGGTTCGGATGGTTTTTCGATAGCTACGGATTACCCCCAATTGTCCCACAGCATCTCATCCGCCTCCGAAGAAACTGTAGAGTCTTCAGATTCAACGCTACTCAACTTCAGAGTGCGGATTCACAATGCTGCGGACAGTATTGCATTATGTTTCTTCATTATATGTGTACTGGGCTCGGTATTAATATGTTCAGAAGCGTATTTTCAGGCGACTTGTCGCGCAATGACAGAATAGTGTATGGTTATTATAACGCTTTCATCAATCAGAAGAAGAATAGACCTATATCTCTAACTCGGTTTTTTGATAAGACCTGTAGTATAGGTAGAGAGGTGTGCAGTGCCAATATTCATGATCCGGTTAGAAAAAAGAGTTTATACTGTATTCAAAGCTGTTGCTCGCGGTCACGAATTTTGTAGAAGGCCCGCGAAAGCCGTGTAGTTTTCTGTGGCTTGCAACAAGCGAGATGTGAGCACAGGCCCTAGTGGTGGGGGTGTGCCTTGACTACGGAGAGGGGTGTCATATAAAAAGAGGTCTGTCGTTGAATGCCGCTATCTGCTCCCATCGTTTGATGTGCGCACGTCAAAAGCATATGCAAAGAAAACAGTGTGAACTGAAATTACGCGTGCAACAGCTCTTGAAAGATATTGTGCATATTAAAACTGTCATCAATAGAAGATCAGTGTTAAATCTTTTAACGCATAAATTAACGGATCTCAAAATCAACGATGGACTTTTCCCGTATAAACAAAATAAGCTACATACAGACCTCCTTGGAAGTCAAGAAACTATCCGAGTTATCCACCAGCAAAGACTATAACATTTCTGATATTCGTCGCGTTGATTCTAAATACGGGGTACGCTTTACAATCGATGTGGAAAACCAATTTACGTGTTATTTACCGTCGCGGTTTACAAGAGCGTTCGAGGAAGACGCGGAGCTTTTTGAACAAATGGTGAAATCTACTCGCGACAACACATTACTTATGCGATACCACGGCGGGCAGTACCACAGCATAGAGTTTAAACCTATTCAGAAGTAAACCGCTATATGGTTTTTGGTGTGCGTTAAAGTGCGGGTGAGCGTTTAAACTTCATGGCCTCCGTTGAGAAGAAAAAGGAGCTGTGCCACGTTTCGGCATCAGCATCAACCCTGAAACCACATCGGTCGTTGTTATCAGCATTATACTATCTGAATCCTGAAACAACAAAACGTGTATGGGTTGGGTTAAATATTTATAATAGTAGCAACCCACACCCAATAATTCATATTACATGTGACAGTAGTAACTGGGTGTCATTGGATTCTGCAGCCTGGGCTGATTTTCAAAAACGCTTTTCGACAATCACGAGGGTCTTCAGAAAAAATAGAAAAAAAAAGTCCCTTGGTATGTTAAGACTCTCCCCCCGTTCGTTGAGGAAGAAGAAGAAGAAGAAAACCCCTATTTTACGGGTGAAAAGAGCTCACCACCACCGTCTCTTCACACCGTCGTAAAAGGCGATCGTTATATCCTGAAATATGAGGAATATCTTAATGAGCCCGTTGTGGTTATTCAAAAAGAGACGGGGCGCGACATAGAAGCTGTGTGGCAGGACAACCCGTTCTACATTCGTTTTACGGAAGCTGAGTTCTTTCATTTACTCGCAGAGGAGCTCAGTATAAATACGCACAAAGCATGGCTCGAGCGTGTTTCCAGCGATGTTAAAAAGTGCCGGGATACGGTTGTTACAACCATCGCATCAGAAATCCCGAAAATCTCAAGGCAGCGTTTACGTCGTAAAATTCGAACAAGACGGGAAAAAATACGAGAGAAAATTAGTCAAAAACTAGAAATGTCGGGTGTTAACTGCGGCCTATCTGCTAGTTCTAAAGCAGCTTTAACATATGCACTTATGACGAACCATTTTAACCATATAATTAAAAGTGTTTTCAATACACATTAATAATAATAACCGCTTACACATTTTCTACTTTTAATGAAACGCTATTATTATGTACTTAAGCTCAAATATTATTATTATTATATGTATCCAAATTATATATGTATCCAATTATTATTATGTATCCAAAGGGTTGTGTATGTAAAATTAATAAATAAATTTGAAAAAGTATACAGGCCACTATGACGACTCTATCCTCCACCCCCACTCCACCGCCCCAACCACCTCGTCCACCTCCCCCACCACCGCTCGACCAAACCGAGCCGGCGGGGGAGACCGAGGAGTGGGGGCAGGAGTGGGGATAGGAGTGGGGGTCGCCATAGTGGCCCACATACTACTAAGAAAATACAATAATAATAACAAAATAGAAATTAAAGTACAATAATAATTGCAACAATATAAAATAGTAACATAAAATAATAATCTTATAATTGATCCAGCGAGAAATTAAAATGACTAATACTTTGGTTCTGGATGCGAGAAATTAAAATAACTAATAATTTGGTTTTGGATACAATCCTCCGTTCCGAAAAATCGTACATAGGGTACAACAAAGAAAGAAAGAAAATCGTACAAAACAGTTGAAGGAGATAATCAATATTCTAAGATAAGGAGTAACAAAAAGTAATGCAGTAAAAAGTAATACGCAACTGAAAAGCCACAAATCCACCACAAAGAGCACAATCATTCTTTAAGCTAATAGACTGACTAAACCGACTAAAGCTGCAACTCCCTCATACACTCGGCCGC
>CAXDIM010000144.1:45000-50000 GCA_963989365.1 Rhimphoctona megacephalus | reverse complement strand
ATAGACTAATGTAGGTAAGGGAAGTCGGCAAATTGGATCCGTAACTTCGGAATAAGGATTGGCTCTGAGGAGCGGGGCGCGTCGGGCTTGTTAGGGAAGCGGGTTTGGCTAACGTGCCGGGCCTGGGCGAGGTGAAGGCGGGTTACCTTTCGCAAGTTTGTGTAGCCTGTTGGATCAGAGCTCGGTCCCGTGCCTTGGCCTCCCGCGGATCTTCCTTGCTGCGAGGCTTCCTTGGCGGCTCACGCCGTCATGGTCGTCCTCTTCGGCCGCCATTCAACGCTCAGCTCAGAACTGGCACGGACTAGGGGAATCCGACTGTCTAATTAAAACAAAGCATTGCGATGGCCCTCGCGGGTGTTGACGCAATGTGATTTCTGCCCAGTGCTCTGAATGTCAACGTGAAGAAATTCAAGCAAGCGCGGGTAAACGGCGGGAGTAACTATGACTCTCTTAAGGTAGCCAAATGCCTCGTCATCTAATTAGTGACGCGCATGAATGGATTAACGAGATTCCCACTGTCCCTATCTACTCCCCCCCGATGTGCTGCCACCTTGTCGAAGCGTGACGTTATCGTTAGCGTTGCGCGGGTGGGGGGGCTTCGTGTCTCAATGACCCAAAGGACCGAGCGGCGGTTTTAATCGCTGTTTGGGCTGGAGGTGAGAGGCCAACTGAGAGCAGCACAAACCCTTGGGTCCCGGCGACACTTCGACGTAGCCGGGCCGTCCCACTTTGGTGTCTCTGGCGAATGCGGCGAGGGTACAACAGGAAACCCAGGAGGCTCCCTCGGATCGGGAGTCGGCACGCCTGGGGGCCGCGCGGTAGCGGGGAACCCGGCCCGGAGTAGCCGCTCGGGTGGGCGGAGCCTTGTAACGCGTGTAAAAAGCCCGTGTCGCGAATGCAGGTCCTGGTGGCACCAGGGTATGGAGCCTGTAGGGCACCGGGTGTTGTCTCTGTCGAGGCCACGTCGCAGCAAGCCGGGGACACTGATGTTGGGACGTACGGTTCGGGGACCGTCTTTGAGTCGTCTGTACCCTTGGGCAGGAGCCCTGGATGACGGCCTTGGTCGCGCCCCGCTGGAGCTGCCCCTACGGGGCGGATCCGGCGGGTCTCGGCCGCGGTCATCATCTCGGGACGGGTTGAGGGCGAGGGTGGGGTTGGGGGTTGGGGGGTGTTGTTGTTGGGAGGTCGAGCTGGGGATTCTCGCGAAAAAAGCCCCACTTTATGATTTATGTCCGAAAATAATAAAGTTGCAAAAGTGCCAAAGGACACCGGGTTCTCCATAGCCCAAACATCGAGAGAGGGAGGAGGGGGGAAGGGAAAGGGAAAGGGAACGGGAGGGGATGATGGGGGGAAGGGAAAGGGAAAGGGAATGGGTGAGGGAGAAGGGGGGAAGGGAACAGGAGAGCTTGTCGCCGGCGTCGGCGCAGCTGCTCCAGGGGAAGGGGGAGTGAGCGCGGTCGGTCAGGGTGCCCTCATGGGTCCCCCGCCGTCGCCTGGGGGGAAGAGGAGGGCGGCACCCCTTTCCGAAGGGGACTCGACGAGTGCCTCGTCGGTGGCGGAGTCATCCACCCCGAGGGGCAGGGCGGGTCCGGCTTCGTGGAAAAGGGTGGTCGCGAGGAGGAGGCCGAAGAAGAAGGCCCTCGATGACGGCCGTGGCGGAGTTGTCTCCGACGGAGCCGTCTCGGAGGGATTGGCGGACGCGGAGATGAGTGAGGCGGAGGGCGTGGGCTCTCGGATGACGCGGTCCTTCACGAGCGTCGCGGGCCTGCCCAGCGTTGCCCCGGGCTCCGGAGCGGTGCCGGGGGCGCAGCCACCCGAACGGAGGACGGTGAGCGGGAAGGGGAAGGGGAAGGGGAAAAAGAGTGCGCCGGCGGGGACGTCTGGGGCTGGGCCTCGGGTGCGACCCGCGCAGGGGCAGGGAGTCGCTGCGGTGCCAGCCACGCCGAAAGGAGGCGTGCAGGTACCGCCGACTGCGTTTGGCGGTGAGGGGCCCCCGAGGTGGGTCAGCCCCGTGGAGGTGATGGCTCGTGCCGAGCGGTTGGCGGCGGAGCTCAGGGCCCACGTCACGGACCCGGCGAATAAGGTGGCGAAAAGCTCGGCCTCTTTCATCGGTGACAGGGTGGAGGGGATCATGTCCCTCCTCGTCGCCGTGACTGGCCGAGTGGAGCATTTGTCGGGCGAGTGTGCGGGGCTGCGGTCGGCGACTGAGCTGCTGGTGCGCCAGGTGGGTGCGGGCACGGGGAATGCTGGGCTGGGCCCGCGCCCCGTCGCTTCCGCGGGCCCCGGGCGCCCGCTCACGTTTGCTGCGGCCGTGGGGGCGCCGCCCCCTGGGATCGTCCAGGCGGGACCGGCGGAGGTGCCTGCTGTCCCGCATCCCCCTCGACAGCGCCCTCCGCGGCGGCCGCCGCGTGCGCCCCCTGCCAATGCCGTCCTCGTCAGAGCGACGGAGGCTGGCTCCTTGGGGCCGGCGGAAGTCAGGGACCGCCTGAAGTCTCTGGTGAATCCGGGCGAGGCGAAGATCTGCGTGACGGGTGTCAGGGTAGTCCAGGGTGGGGTCCTTGTTGAGACCCGCACGCAGGAAGAACTGGAGTTCTTCAGGTCGAGCGAGGCCATCCGCGAGGGTGGTCTGACCGTCGCTGCGCCGGAGGCGCCCCGGACTAAGGTTGCGGTGGTCGCTGTACCCGCGGACGAGACGGAGGTTGCGGTCCTGACCGCCCTCCGTGCTCAAAATGTCCCTGACATGGCGGAGGATGAGTTCCGGGCATCCGTTCGGATTGCCCGGAAACTCAATGGCAGGGGGGCTGCTCCCCGGGGTCCCATCTGGGTCCTGGAGGCCGAGCCTCGGCTCGCGACTGCGCTGGTGGGTAGTGGGCGGGTCCTCCTGGGCTGGCACTCGTGCGTGGTGCGGGACTTCGTCGAGGCGGACCGGTGCTTCCGCTGCCTGGGCTATGGCCACTCGGCGGCGTCCTGCCGCAAGCGCACGGTGACGTGCGGCTGGTGTGCCGGAGACGGCCACGTGGCTGCCGGTTGTCCGGTGAGAGCGGGGCCTCCCTGCTGTGCGAACTGCAGGGAGCACGGGCTGGGCGCTGCCCATGGCGCGCTGAGCAGTGCGTGCCCCCTCTACCAGGAGGAGCTCGCCCTGGAGAGAGCTGCGGTGGCGGAGGAGCGGAACCGCCCCAGAGCCACGCCAGTTCGGGGGCCGAATGCCGAGAATGGCTAGCCAGCCTCCCGAGGCCTGCGGTGCCGGTGGGCTGGGCGACCCGGAGTCGGGGAGACTCCGGGTTCTCCAGTTAAACTGCCGGCGGTCTCGGGGGGTGATGGCTGAGCTCGGCCAGGCGCTCGTCGAGGGCCGCTATGCCGCTGCCCTGCTACAGGAGCCATACCTCCGTCAGGGGGGGTTCGTGGCGGGGCTGCCAGCCTGGATGCGCGTCTTCCAGAGCGGCGACGGGAAATCCGCTGTCGTTCTGGCGGACGCGACGCTCGACGCGACGGTGGTCACTGTTCCCGGTGAAGGGGGTGCGACTGTGTGGGTACGCGGTGTTTTTGGTACAATGTACCTATGCTCCATGTACTGCCGCCACGGGGCTCCTCTCGACAGGTACTTCGAGTACCTGGAGTGGGTTTCGACCCACTTGCGAGAGGCTCCCGTGTTGGCAGGCATGGATGCGAACGCCGTGTCCCGCCTGTGGCACTCCAAGAACCGGTTCAGGGGCCACCAGAATGCGGTCCGGGGCGGTGAGTTTGAGGCCTTCATAGTCGCTCGCGACTTGGAGGTTTTGAACGAGCCATTCCGGGAGTTCACGTTCGACGGGCCTGTAGGTAGGTCGGATATCGACGTTACTCTGGGCAGGGGTGTTGAACGAGTGTACGAGGTCAGGTGGGAAATCCTACCGGACCTGGTGCACTCGGACCACAATGCAATTTGTGTGACCCTTGTCCGGAGGGACGGCGATGCCGATCTTCCGTTGCCTGTGCGCAGGTGGCGGACCGTTGGCGTGGACTGGGGAGCGTACGGCACCGCCCTGGCTCAGGCCGTGGCGGGTGTCGACCGGGTGGCACTGGCCGCCGAGGGGCCTGTCGCCCTGGCTGAGGCGGTCACGTCCCTGGTTCAGGGCGTGAACGATGCCCGGCTGGGGGAGGCAGGCACGGAGCCGCGGCGGCGATCCCGATGGTGGTGCCGCGAGCTCACCTCGGCGAGGCGGCTCGCGCGGCGGGGCCGGGTGGCCCTGCAGCGAGCCCGACGGCGAGAGGCCCCCGTGGAGGACCGGGTGGTGCTCCGGGGTGCCTATAGAGAGCTGTACCGGAGCTATCACCGCCTGGTCCTCCAAAAGAAGGAGGAGAACTGGCGTGCCTTCGTGGGCGAGGTGGGCAACGCTGACCCTTGGGGATCCGCTTATAGGATCCTCAGGGGCCGGCGGGGCCCGGTCGACATCGGCGGAGTGAGGGTCGGGGGGGTGCTCGCAACCTCTTGGGAGGCGAGCGCCAGGGCGCTACTGGAGCGGTTCTTCCCGCGGCTTCCCGAGCGGGAGCCCCGAGGAGAGCCGGTCCATCCGGTGCCTGATCCCCCGGCCCCCGTGACGCTGGTGGAGATGAACCTCGCCCTGAGGAGGATGAAGGCGGGAAGCGCGCCTGGGCCGGACGGCATTACCGTTCGAATGGTCCGTGCGCTGGCCACGTTCGTGCCGGACCTGATGTTGGCCATGTACAACGGCTGCTTGGAAGCTGGGGTGTTCCCACCCCAGTGGAAGAGCGCCCGCGTCGTGGCAATCCTCAAGGGTCCCGGGAAGCCGCCCGACGAGGCTGGGTCGTATCGACCCATCAGCCTCCTTTCGGTCATGGGCAAACTGCTGGAGAAGATCTTGGTGCTGCGGCTAGAAGGGAGGGAGGTCCACTCCCTTTCCGACCGGCAGTTTGGATTCAGGGCCGGAAGGGGCACCGAGGACGCGTGGCGCCTGGCAATGAGGGTTGTCGAAGAATCCCCCCATAAGTACACAATCGGA
>CAXDIM010000144.1:7500-40000 GCA_963989365.1 Rhimphoctona megacephalus | reverse complement strand
AGCGTAAATATCGATAAACGCGCGATTGCCATTATTGCCGCTATCATTGCGAGGAAAATGAAAGTGCGCGAAAATAAATTTGCGTAAAGGGTCCCGGGAGCGGCGTCGACCGTCCGACTCGCTCGATCGACGAACCCTCAGCGGCTCGAGAACCTCGGACGTTGAACGCCTCGACCAAAATTTTTGTGCGTTCAGGGTCCGAGAGTCGGAAAATTTTTCGATCACTCGAACAATTATCGTCCACGCGAGTCAACCCCGGGCGACGTGTATACAACGACGGCCGCAAAACTTGACGAAGAGCGTAAATATCGATAAACGCGCGATTGCCATTATTGCCGCTATCATTGCGAGGAAAATGTAAGTGCGCGAAAATAAATTTGCGTAAAGGGTCCCGGGAGCGGCGTCGACCGTCCGACTCGCTCGATCGACGAACCCTCAGCGGCTCGAGAACCTCGGACGTTGAACGCCTCGACCAAAATTTTTGTGCGTTCAGGGTCCGAGAGTCGGAAAATTTTTCGATCACTCGAACAATTATCGTCCACGCGAGTCAACCCCGGGCGACGTGTATACAACGACGGCCGCAAAACTTGACGAAGAGCGTAAACATCGATAAACGCGCGATTGCCATTATTGCCGCTATCATTGCGAGGAAAATGAAAGTGCGCGAAAATAAATTTGCGTAAAGGGTCCCGGGAGCGGCGTCGACCGTCCGACTCGCTCGATCGACGAACCCTCAGCGGCTCGAGAACCTCGGACGTTGAACGCCTCGACCAAAATTTTTGTGCGTTCAGGGTCCGAGAGTCGGAAAATTTTTCGATCACTCGAACAATTATCGTCCACGCGAGTCAACCCCGGGCGACGTGTATACAACGACGGCCGCAAAACTTGACGAAGAGCGTAAACATCGATAAACGCGCGATTGCCATTATTGCCGCTATCATTGCGAGGAAAATGAAAGTGCGCGAAAATAAATTTGCGTAAAGGGTCCCGGGAGCGGCGTCGACCGTCCGACTCGCTCGATCGACGAACCCTCAGCGGCTCGAGAACCTCGGACGTTGAACGCCTCGACCAAAATTTTTGTGCGTTCAGGGTCCGAGAGTCGGAAAATTTTTCGATCACTCGAACAATTATCGTCCACGCGAGTCAACCCCGGGCGACGTGTATACAACGACGGCCGCAAAACTTGACGAAGAGCGTAAACATCGATAAACGCGCGATTGCCATTATTGCCGCTATCATTGCGAGGAAAATGAAAGTGCGCGAAAATAAATTTGCGTAAAGGGTCCCGGGAGCGGCGTCGACCGTCCGACTCGCTCGATCGACGAACCCTCAGCGGCTCGAGAACCTCGGACGTTGAACGCCTCGACCAAAATTTTTGTGCGTTCAGGGTCCGAGAGTCGGAAAATTTTTCGATCACTCGAACAATTATCGTCCACGCGAGTCAACCCCGGGCGACGTGTATACAACGACGGCCGCAAAACTTGACGAAGAGCGTAAATATCGATAAACGCGCGATTGCCATTATTGCCGCTATCATTGCGAGGAAAATGAAAGTGCGCGAAAATAAATTTGCGTAAAGGGTCCCGGGAGCGGCGTCGACCGTCCGACTCGCTCGATCGACGAACCCTCAGCGGCTCGAGAACCTCGGACGTTGAACGCCTCGACCAAAATTTTTGTGCGTTCAGGGTCCGAGAGTCGGAAAATTTTTCGATCACTCGAACAATTATCGTCCACGCGAGTCAACCCCGGGCGACGTGTATACAACGACGGCCGCAAAACTTGACGAAGAGCGTAAACATCGATAAACGCGCGATTGCCATTATTGCCGCTATCATTGCGAGGAAAATGAAAGTGCGCGAAAATAAATTTGCGTAAAGGGTCCCGGGAGCGGCGTCGACCGTCCGACTCGCTCGATCGACGAACCCTCAGCGGCTCGAGAACCTCGGACGTTGAACGCCTCGACCAAAATTTTTGTGCGTTCAGGGTCCGAGAGTCGGAAAATTTTTCGATCACTCGAACAATTATCGTCCACGCGAGTCAACCCCGGGCGACGTGTATACAACGACGGCCGCAAAACTTGACGAAGAGCGTAAACATCGATAAACGCGCGATTGCCATTATTGCCGCTATCATTGCGAGGAAAATGAAAGTGCGCGAAAATAAATTTGCGTAAAGGGTCCCGGGAGCGGCGTCGACCGTCCGACTCGCTCGATCGACGAACCCTCAGCGGCTCGAGAACCTCGGACGTTGAACGCCTCGACCAAAATTTTTGTGCGTTCAGGGTCCGAGAGTCGGAAAATTTTTCGATCACTCGAACAATTATCGTCCACGCGAGTCAACCCCGGGCGACGTGTATACAACGACGGCCGCAAAACTTGACGAAGAGCGTAAACATCGATAAACGCGCGATTGCCATTATTGCCGCTATCATTGCGAGGAAAATGAAAGTGCGCGAAAATAAATTTGCGTAAAGGGTCCCGGGAGCGGCGTCGACCGTCCGACTCGCTCGATCGACGAACCCTCAGCGGCTCGAGAACCTCGGACGTTGAACGCCTCGACCAAAATTTTTGTGCGTTCAGGGTCCGAGAGTCGGAAAATTTTTCGATCACTCGAACAATTATCGTCCACGCGAGTCAACCCCGGGCGACGTGTATACAACGACGGCCGCAAAACTTGACGAAGAGCGTAAACATCGATAAACGCGCGATTGCCATTATTGCCGCTATCATTGCGAGGAAAATGAAAGTGCGCGAAAATAAATTTGCGTAAAGGGTCCCGGGAGCGGCGTCGACCGTCCGACTCGCTCGATCGACGAACCCTCAGCGGCTCGAGAACCTCGGACGTTGAACGCCTCGACCAAAATTTTTGTGCGTTCAGGGTCCGAGAGTCGGAAAATTTTTCGATCACTCGAACAATTATCGTCCACGCGAGTCAACCCCGGGCGACGTGTATACAACGACGGCCGCAAAACTTGACGAAGAGCGTAAATATCGATAAACGCGCGATTGCCATTATTGCCGCTATCATTGCGAGGAAAATGAAAGTGCGCGAAAATAAATTTGCGTAAAGGGTCCCGGGAGCGGCGTCGACCGTCCGACTCGCTCGATCGACGAACCCTCAGCGGCTCGAGAACCTCGGACGTTGAACGCCTCGACCAAAATTTTTGTGCGTTCAGGGTCCGAGAGTCGGAAAATTTTTCGATCACTCGAACAATTATCGTCCACGCGAGTCAACCCCGGGCGACGTGTATACAACGACGGCCGCAAAACTTGACGAAGAGCGTAAACATCGATAAACGCGCGATTGCCATTATTGCCGCTATCATTGCGAGGAAAATGAAAGTGCGCGAAAATAAATTTGCGTAAAGGGTCCCGGGAGCGGCGTCGACCGTCCGACTCGCTCGATCGACGAACCCTCAGCGGCTCGAGAACCTCGGACGTTGAACGCCTCGACCAAAATTTTTGTGCGTTCAGGGTCCGAGAGTCGGAAAATTTTTCGATCACTCGAACAATTATCGTCCACGCGAGTCAACCCCGGGCGACGTGTATACAACGACGGCCGCAAAACTTGACGAAGAGCGTAAACATCGATAAACGCGCGATTGCCATTATTGCCGCTATCATTGCGAGGAAAATGAAAGTGCGCGAAAATAAATTTGCGTAAAGGGTCCCGGGAGCGGCGTCGACCGTCCGACTCGCTCGATCGACGAACCCTCAGCGGCTCGAGAACCTCGGACGTTGAACGCCTCGACCAAAATTTTTGTGCGTTCAGGGTCCGAGAGTCGGAAAATTTTTCGATCACTCGAACAATTATCGTCCACGCGAGTCAACCCCGGGCGACGTGTATACAACGACGGCCGCAAAACTTGACGAAGAGCGTAAACATCGATAAACGCGCGATTGCCATTATTGCCGCTATCATTGCGAGGAAAATGAAAGTGCGCGAAAATAAATTTGCGTAAAGGGTCCGGGAGCGGCGTCGACCGTCCGACTCGCTCGATCGACGAACCCTCAGCGGCTCGAGAACCTCGGACGTTGAACGCCTCGACCAAAATTTTTGTGCGTTCAGGGTCCGAGAGTCGGAAAATTTTTCGATCACTCGAACAATTATCGTCCACGCGAGTCAACCCCGGGCGACGTGTATACAACGACGGCCGCAAAACTTGACGAAGAGCGTAAATATCGATAAACGCGCGATTGCCATTATTGCCGCTATCATTGCGAGGAAAATGAAAGTGCGCGAAAATAAATTTGCGTAAAGGGTCCCGGGAGCGGCGTCGACCGTCCGACTCGCTCGATCGACGAACCCTCAGCGGCTCGAGAACCTCGGACGTTGAACGCCTCGACCAAAATTTTTGTGCGTTCAGGGTCCGAGAGTCGGAAAATTTTTCGATCACTCGAACAATTATCGTCCACGCGAGTCAACCCCGGCGACGTGTATACAACGACGGCCGCAAAACTTGACGAAGAGCGTAAACATCGATAAACGCGCGATTGCCATTATTGCCGCTATCATTGCGAGGAAAATGAAAGTGCGCGAAAATAAATTTGCGTAAAGGGTCCCGGGAGCGGCGTCGACCGTCCGACTCGCTCGATCGACGAACCCTCAGCGGCTCGAGAACCTCGGACGTTGAACGCCTCGACAAAATTTTTGTGCGTTCAGGGTCCGAGAGTCGGAAAATTTTTCGATCACTCGAACAATTATCGTCCACGCGAGTCAACCCCGGGCGACGTGTATACAACGACGGCCGCAAAACTTGACGAAGAGCGTAAACATCGATAAACGCGCGATTGCCATTATTGCCGCTATCATTGCGAGGAAAATGAAAGTGCGCGAAAATAAATTTGCGTAAAGGGTCCCGGGAGCGGCGTCGACCGTCCGACTCGCTCGATCGACGAACCCTCAGCGGCTCGAGAACCTCGGACGTTGAACGCCTCGACCAAAATTTTTGTGCGTTCAGGGTCCGAGAGTCGGAAAATTTTTCGATCACTCGAACAATTATCGTCCACGCGAGTCAACCCCGGGCGACGTGTATACAACGACGGCCGCAAAACTTGACGAAGAGCGTAAATATCGATAAACGCGCGATTGCCATTATTGCCGCTATCATTGCGAGGAAAATGAAAGTGCGCGAAAATAAATTTGCGTAAAGGGTCCCGGGAGCGGCGTCGACCGTCCGACTCGCTCGATCGACGAACCGCCAGCGGCTCGAGAACCTCGGACGTTGAACGCCTCGACCAAAATTTTTGTGCGTTCAGGGTCCGAGAGTCGGAAAATTTTTCGATCACTCGAACAATTATCGTCCACGCGAGTCAACCCCGGGCGACGTGTATACAACGACGGCCGCAAAACTTGACGAAGAGCGTAAACATCGATAAACGCGCGATTGCCATTATTGCCGCTATCATTGCGAGGAAAATGAAAGTGCGCGAAAATAAATTTGCGTAAAGGGTCCCGGGAGCGGCGTCGACCGTCCGACTCGCTCGATCGACGAACCCTCAGCGGCTCGAGAACCTCGGACGTTGAACGCCTCGACCAAAATTTTTGTGCGTTCAGGGTCCGAGAGTCGGAAAATTTTTCGATCACTCGAACAATTATCGTCCACGCGAGTCAACCCCGGGCGACGTGTATACAACGACGGCCGCAAAACTTGACGAAGAGCGTAAATATCGATAAACGCGCGATTGCCATTATTGCCGCTATCATTGCGAGGAAAATGAAAGTGCGCGAAAATAAATTTGCGTAAAGGGTCCCGGGAGCGGCGTCGACCGTCCGACTCGCTCGATCGACGAACCCTCAGCGGCTCGAGAACCTCGGACGTTGAACGCCTCGACCAAAATTTTTGTGCGTTCAGGGTCCGAGAGTCGGAAAATTTTTCGATCACTCGAACAATTATCGTCCACGCGAGTCAACCCCGGGCGACGTGTATACAACGACGGCCGCAAAACTTGACGAAGAGCGTAAATATCGATAAACGCGCGATTGCCATTATTGCCGCTATCATTGCGAGGAAAATGTAAGTGCGCGAAAATAAATTTGCGTAAAGGGTCCCGGAGCGGCGTCGACCGTCCGACTCGCTCGATCGACGAACCCTCAGCGGCTCGAGAACCTCGGACGTTGAACGCCTCGACCAAAATTTTTGTGCGTTCAGGGGTCCGAGAGTCGGAAAATTTTTCGATCACTCGAACAATTATCGTCCCACGCGAGTCAACCCCGGGCGACGTGTATACAACGACGGCCGCAAAACTTGACGAAGAGCGTAAACATCGATAAACGCGCGATTGCCATTATTGCCGCTATCATTGCGAGGAAAATGAAAGTGCGCGAAAATAAATTGCGTAAAGGGTCCCGGGAGCGGCGTCGACCGTCCGACTCGCTCGATCGACGAACCCTCAGCGGCTCGAGAACCTCGGACGTTGAACGCCTCGACCAAAATTTTTTGTGCGTTCAGGGTCCGAGAGTCGGAAAATTTTTCGATCACTCGAACAATTATCGTCCACGCGAGTCAACCCCGGGCGACGTGTATACAACGACGGCCGCAAAACTTGACGAAGAGCGTAAACATCGATAAACGCGCGATTGCCATTATTGCCGCTATCATTGCGAGGAAAATGAAAGTGCGCGAAAATAAATTTGCGTAAAGGGTCCCGGGAGCGGCGTCGACCGTCCGACTCGCTCGATCGACGAACCCTCAGCGGCTCGAGAACCTCGGACGTTGAACGCCTCGACCAAAATTTTTGTGCGTTCAGGGTCCGAGAGTCGGAAAATTTTTCGATCACTCGAACAATTATCGTCCACGCGAGTCAACCCCGGGCGACGTGTATACAACGACGGCCGCAAAACTTGACGAAGAGCGTAAACATCGATAAACGCGCGATTGCCATTATTGCCGCTATCATTGCGAGGAAAATGAAAGTGCGCGAAAATAAATTTGCGTAAAGGGTCCCGGGAGCGGCGTCGACCGTCCGACTCGCTCGATCGACGAACCCTCAGCGGCTCGAGAACCTCGGACGTTGAACGCCTCGACCAAAATTTTTGTGCGTTCAGGGTCCGAGAGTCGGAAAATTTTTCGATCACTCGAACAATTATCGTCCACGCGAGTCAACCCCGGGCGACGTGTATACAACGACGGCCGCAAAACTTGACGAAGAGCGTAAATATCGATAAACGCGCGATTGCCATTATTGCCGCTATCATTGCGAGGAAAATGAAAGTGCGCGAAAATAAATTTGCGTAAAGGGTCCCGGGAGCGGCGTCGACCGTCCGACTCGCTCGATCGACGAACCCTCAGCGGCTCGAGAACCTCGGACGTTGAACGCCTCGACCAAAATTTTTGTGCGTTCAGGGTCCGAGAGTCGGAAAATTTTTCGATCACTCGAACAATTATCGTCCACGCGAGTCAACCCCGGGCGACGTGTATACAACGACGGCCGCAAAACTTGACGAAGAGCGTAAACATCGATAAACGCGCGATTGCCATTATTGCCGCTATCATTGCGAGGAAAATGAAAGTGCGCGAAAATAAATTTGCGTAAAGGGTCCCGGGAGCGGCGTCGACCGTCCGACTCGCTCGATCGACGAACCCTCAGCGGCTCGAGAACCTCGGACGTTGAACGCCTCGACCAAAATTTTTGTGCGTTCAGGGTCCGAGAGTCGGAAAATTTTCGATCACTCGAACAATTATCGTCCACGCGAGTCAACCCCGGGCGACGTGTATACAACGACGGCCGCAAAACTTGACGAAGAGCGTAAACATCGATAAACGCGCGATTGCCATTATTGCCGCTATCATTGCGAGGAAAATGAAAGTGCGCGAAAATAAATTTGCGTAAAGGGTCCCGGGAGCGCGTCGACCGTCCGACTCGCTCGATCGACGAACCCTCAGCGGCTCGAGAACCTCGGACGTTGAACGCCTCGACCAAAATTTTTGTGCGTTCAGGGTCCGAGAGTCGGAAAATTTTTCGATCACTCGAACAATTATCGTCCACGCGAGTCAACCCCGGGCGACGTGTATACAACGACGGCCGCAAAACTTGACGAAGAGCGTAAACATCGATAAACGCGCGATTGCCATTATTGCCGCTATCATTGCGAGGAAAATGAAAGTGCGCGAAAATAAATTTGCGTAAAGGGTCCCGGGAGCGGCGTCGACCGTCCGACTCGCTCGATCGACGAACCCTCAGCGGCTCGAGAACCTCGGACGTTGAACGCCTCGACCAAAATTTTTGTGCGTTCAGGGTCCGAGAGTCGGAAAATTTTTCGATCACTCGAACAATTATCGTCCACGCGAGTCAACCCCGGGCGACGTGTATACAACGACGGCCGCAAAACTTGACGAAGAGCGTAAATATCGATAAACGCGCGATTGCCATTATTGCCGCTATCATTGCGAGGAAAATGAAAGTGCGCGAAAATAAATTTGCGTAAAGGGTCCGGGAGCGGCGTCGACCGTCCGACTCGCTCGATCGACGAACCCTCAGCGGCTCGAGAACCTCGGACGTTGAACGCCTCGACCAAAATTTTTGTGCGTTCAGGGTCCGAGAGTCGGAAAATTTTTCGATCACTCGAACAATTATCGTCCACGCGAGTCAACCCCGGGCGACGTGTATACAACGACGGCCGCAAAACTTGACGAAGAGCGTAAACATCGATAAACGCGCGATTGCCATTATTGCCGCTATCATTGCGAGGAAAATGAAAGTGCGCGAAAATAAATTTGCGTAAAGGGTCCCGGGAGCGGCGTCGACCGTCCGACTCGCTCGATCGACGAACCCTCAGCGGCTCGAGAACCTCGGACGTTGAACGCCTCGACCAAAATTTTTGTGCGTTCAGGGTCCGAGAGTCGGAAAATTTTTCGATCACTCGAACAATTATCGTCCACGCGAGTCAACCCCGGGCGACGTGTATACAACGACGGCCGCAAAACTTGACGAAGAGCGTAAACATCGATAAACGCGCGATTGCCATTATTGCCGCTATCATTGCGAGGAAAATGAAAGTGCGCGAAAATAAATTTGCGTAAAGGGTCCCGGGAGCGGCGTCGACCGTCCGACTCGCTCGATCGACGAACCCTCAGCGGCTCGAGAACCTCGGACGTTGAACGCCTCGACCAAAATTTTTGTGCGTTCAGGGTCCGAGAGTCGGAAAATTTTTCGATCACTCGAACAATTATCGTCCACGCGAGTCAACCCCGGGCGACGTGTATACAACGACGGCCGCAAAACTTGACGAAGAGCGTAAACATCGATAAACGCGCGATTGCCATTATTGCCGCTATCATTGCGAGGAAAATGAAAGTGCGCGAAAATAAATTTGCGTAAAGGGTCCCGGGAGCGGCGTCGACCGTCCGACTCGCTCGATCGACGAACCCTCAGCGGCTCGAGAACCTCGGACGTTGAACGCCTCGACCAAAATTTTTGTGCGTTCAGGGTCCGAGAGTCGGAAAATTTTTCGATCACTCGAACAATTATCGTCCACGCGAGTCAACCCCGGGCGACGTGTATACAACGACGGCCGCAAAACTTGACGAAGAGCGTAAACTATCGATAAACGCGCGATTGCCATTATTGCCGCTATCATTGCGAGGAAAATGAAAGTGCGCGAAAATAAATTTGCGTAAAGGGTCCCGGGAGCGGCGTCGACCGTCCGACTCGCTCGATCGACGAACCCTCAGCGGCTCGAGAACCTCGGACGTTGAACGCCTCGACCAAAATTTTTGTGCGTTCAGGGTCCGAGAGTCGGAAAATTTTTCGATCACTCGAACAATTATCGTCCACGCGAGTCAACCCCGGGCGACGTGTATACAACGACGGCCGCAAAACTTGACGAAGAGCGTAAACATCGATAAACGCGCGATTGCCATTATTGCCGCTATCATTGCGAGGAAATGAAAGTGCGCGAAAATAAATTTGCGTAAAGGGTCCCGGGAGCGGCGTCGACCGTCCGACTCGCTCGATCGACGAACCCTCAGCGGCTCGAGAACCTCGGACGTTGAACGCCTCGACCAAATTTTTGTGCGTTCAGGGTCCGAGAGTCGGAAAATTTTTCGATCACTCGAACAATTATCGTCCACGCGAGTCAACCCCGGGCGACGTGTATACAACGACGGCCGCAAAACTTGACGAAGAGCGTAAATATCGATAAACGCGCGATTGCCATTATTGCCGCTATCATTGCGAGGAAAATGAAAGTGCGCGAAAATAAATTTGCGTAAAGGGTCCCGGGAGCGGCGTCGACCGTCCGACTCGCTCGATCGACGAACCCTCAGCGGCTCGAGAACCTCGGACGTTGAACGCCTCGACCAAAATTTTTGTGCGTTCAGGGTCCGAGAGTCGGAAAATTTTTCGATCACTCGAACAATTATCGTCCACGCGAGTCAACCCCGGGCGACGTGTATACAACGACGGCCGCAAAACTTGACGAAGAGCGTAAACATCGATAAACGCGCGATTGCCATTATTGCCGCTATCATTGCGAGGAAAATGAAAGTGCGCGAAAATAAATTTGCGTAAAGGGTCCCGGGAGCGGCGTCGACCGTCCGACTCGCTCGATCGACGAACCCTCAGCGGCTCGAGAACCTCGGACGTTGAACGCCTCGACCAAAATTTTTGTGCGTTCAGGGTCCGAGAGTCGGAAAATTTTTCGATCACTCGAACAATTATCGTCCACGCGAGTCAACCCCGGGCGACGTGTATACAACGACGGCCGCAAAACTTGACGAAGAGCGTAAATATCGATAAACGCGCGATTGCCATTATTGCCGCTATCATTGCGAGGAAAATGAAAGTGCGCGAAAATAAATTTGCGTAAAGGGTCCCGGGAGCGGCGTCGACCGTCCGACTCGCTCGATCGACGAACCCTCAGCGGCTCGAGAACCTCGGACGTTGAACGCCTCGACCAAAATTTTTGTGCGTTCAGGGTCCGAGAGTCGGAAAATTTTTCGATCACTCGAACAATTATCGTCCACGCGAGTCAACCCCGGGCGACGTGTATACAACGACGGCCGCAAAACTTGACGAAGAGCGTAAACATCGATAAACGCGCGATTGCCATTATTGCCGCTATCATTGCGAGGAAAATGAAAGTGCGCGAAAATAAATTTGCGTAAAGGGTCCCGGGAGCGGCGTCGACCGTCCGACTCGCTCGATCGACGAACCCTCAGCGGCTCGAGAACCTCGGACGTTGAACGCCTCGACCAAAATTTTTGTGCGTTCAGGGTCCGAGAGTCGGAAAATTTTTCGATCACTCGAACAATTATCGTCCACGCGAGTCAACCCCGGGCGACGTGTATACAACGACGGCCGCAAAACTTGACGAAGAGCGTAAATATCGATAAACGCGCGATTGCCATTATTGCCGCTATCATTGCGAGGAAAATGAAAGTGCGCGAAAATAAATTTGCGTAAAGGGTCCCGGGAGCGGCGTCGACCGTCCGACTCGCTCGATCGACGAACCCTCAGCGGCTCGAGAACCTCGGACGTTGAACGCCTCGACCAAAATTTTTGTGCGTTCAGGGTCCGAGAGTCGGAAAATTTTTCGATCACTCGAACAATTATCGTCCACGCGAGTCAACCCCGGGCGACGTGTATACAACGACGGCCGCAAAACTTGACGAAGAGCGTAAATATCGATAAACGCGCGATTGCCATTATTGCCGCTATCATTGCGAGGAAAATGTAAGTGCGCGAAAATAAATTTGCGTAAAGGGTCCCGGGAGCGGCGTCGACCGTCCGACTCGCTCGATCGACGAACCCTCAGCGGCTCGAGAACCTCGGACGTTGAACGCCTCGACCAAAATTTTTGTGCGTTCAGGGTCCGAGAGTCGGAAAATTTTTCGATCACTCGAACAATTATCGTCCACGCGAGTCAACCCCGGGCGACGTGTATACAACGACGGCCGCAAAACTTGACGAAGAGCGTAAACATCGATAAACGCGCGATTGCCATTATTGCCGCTATCATTGCGAGGAAAATGAAAGTGCGCGAAAATAAATTTGCGTAAAGGGTCCCGGGAGCGGCGTCGACCGTCCGACTCGCTCGATCGACGAACCCTCAGCGGCTCGAGAACCTCGGACGTTGAACGCCTCGACCAAAATTTTTGTGCGTTCAGGGTCCGAGAGTCGGAAAATTTTTCGATCACTCGAACAATTATCGTCCACGCGAGTCAACCCCGGGCGACGTGTATACAACGACGGCCGCAAAACTTGACGAAGAGCGTAAATATCGATAAACGCGCGATTGCCATTATTGCCGCTATCATTGCGAGGAAAATGAAAGTGCGCGAAAATAAATTTGCGTAAAGGGTCCCGGGAGCGGCGTCGACCGTCCGACTCGCTCGATCGACGAACCCTCAGCGGCTCGAGAACCTCGGACGTTGAACGCCTCGACCAAAATTTTTGTGCGTTCAGGGTCCGAGAGTCGGAAAATTTTTCGATCACTCGAACAATTATCGTCCACGCGAGTCAACCCCGGGCGACGTGTATACAACGACGGCCGCAAAACTTGACGAAGAGCGTAAATATCGATAAACGCGCGATTGCCATTATTGCCGCTATCATTGCGAGGAAAATGAAAGTGCGCGAAAATAAATTTGCGTAAAGGGTCCCGGGAGCGGCGTCGACCGTCCGACTCGCTCGATCGACGAACCGCCAGCGGCTCGAGAACCTCGGACGTTGAACGCCTCGACCAAAATTTTTGTGCGTTCAGGGTCCGAGAGTCGGAAAATTTTTCGATCACTCGAACAATTATCGTCCACGCGAGTCAACCCCGGGCGACGTGTATACAACGACGGCCGCAAAACTTGACGAAGAGCGTAAATATCGATAAACGCGCGATTGCCATTATTGCCGCTATCATTGCGAGGAAAATGAAAGTGCGCGAAAATAAATTTGCGTAAAGGGTCCCGGGAGCGGCGTCGACCGTCCGACTCGCTCGATCGACGAACCGCCAGCGGCTCGAGAACCTCGGACGTTGAACGCCTCGACCAAAATTTTTGTGCGTTCAGGGTCCGAGAGTCGGAAAATTTTTCGATCACTCGAACAATTATCGTCCACGCGAGTCAACCCCGGGCGACGTGTATACAACGACGGCCGCAAAACTTGACGAAGAGCGTAAACATCGATAAACGCGCGATTGCCATTATTGCCGCTATCATTGCGAGGAAAATGAAAGTGCGCGAAAATAAATTTGCGTAAAGGGTCCCGGGAGCGGCGTCGACCGTCCGACTCGCTCGATCGACGAACCCTCAGCGGCTCGAGAACCTCGGACGTTGAACGCCTCGACCAAAATTTTTGTGCGTTCAGGGTCCGAGAGTCGGAAAATTTTTCGATCACTCGAACAATTATCGTCCACGCGAGTCAACCCCGGGCGACGTGTATACAACGACGGCCGCAAAACTTGACGAAGAGCGTAAATATCGATAAACGCGCGATTGCCATTATTGCCGCTATCATTGCGAGGAAAATGAAAGTGCGCGAAAATAAATTTGCGTAAAGGGTCCAGGGAGCGGCGTCGACCGTCCGACTCGCTCGATCGACGAACCCTCAGCGGCTCGAGAACCTCGGACGTTGAACGCCTCGACCAAAATTTTTGTGCGTTCAGGGTCCGAGAGTCGGAAAATTTTTCGATCACTCGAACAATTATCGTCCACGCGAGTCAACCCCGGGCGACGTGTATACAACGACGGCCGCAAAACTTGACGAAGAGCGTAAACATCGATAAACGCGCGATTGCCATTATTGCCGCTATCATTGCGAGGAAAATGAAAGTGCGCGAAAATAAATTTGCGTAAAGGGTCCCGGGAGCGGCGTCGACCGTCCGACTCGCTCGATCGACGAACCCTCAGCGGCTCGAGAACCTCGGACGTTGAACGCCTCGACCAAAATTTTTGTGCGTTCAGGGTCCGAGAGTCGGAAAATTTTTCGATCACTCGAACAATTATCGTCCACGCGAGTCAACCCCGGGCGACGTGTATACAACGACGGCCGCAAAACTTGACGAAGAGCGTAAACATCGATAAACGCGCGATTGCCATTATTGCCGCTATCATTGCGAGGAAAATGAAAGTGCGCGAAAATAAATTTGCGTAAAGGGTCCCGGGAGCGGCGTCGACCGTCCGACTCGCTCGATCGACGAACCCTCAGCGGCTCGAGAACCTCGGACGTTGAACGCCTCGACCAAAATTTTTGTGCGTTCAGGGTCCGAGAGTCGGAAAATTTTTCGATCACTCGAACAATTATCGTCCACGCGAGTCAACCCCGGGCGACGTGTATACAACGACGGCCGCAAAACTTGACGAAGAGCGTAAACATCGATAAACGCGCGATTGCCATTATTGCCGCTATCATTGCGAGGAAAATGAAAGTGCGCGAAAATAAATTTGCGTAAAGGGTCCCGGGAGCGGCGTCGACCGTCCGACTCGCTCGATCGACGAACCCTCAGCGGCTCGAGAACCTCGGACGTTGAACGCCTCGACCAAAATTTTTGTGCGTTCAGGGTCCGAGAGTCGGAAAATTTTTCGATCACTCGAACAATTATCGTCCACGCGAGTCAACCCCGGGCGACGTGTATACAACGACGGCCGCAAAACTTGACGAAGAGCGTAAATATCGATAAACGCGCGATTGCCATTATTGCCGCTATCATTGCGAGGAAAATGAAAGTGCGCGAAAATAAATTTGCGTAAAGGGTCCCGGGAGCGGCGTCGACCGTCCGACTCGCTCGATCGACGAACCCTCAGCGGCTCGAGAACCTCGGACGTTGAACGCCTCGACCAAAATTTTTGTGCGTTCAGGGTCCGAGAGTCGGAAAATTTTTCGATCACTCGAACAATTATCGTCCACGCGAGTCAACCCCGGGCGACGTGTATACAACGACGGCCGCAAAACTTGACGAAGAGCGTAAACATCGATAAACGCGCGATTGCCATTATTGCCGCTATCATTGCGAGGAAAATGAAAGTGCGCGAAAATAAATTTGCGTAAAGGGTCCCGGGAGCGGCGTCGACCGTCCGACTCGCTCGATCGACGAACCCTCAGCGGCTCGAGAACCTCGGACGTTGAACGCCTCGACCAAAATTTTTGTGCGTTCAGGGTCCGAGAGTCGGAAAATTTTTCGATCACTCGAACAATTATCGTCCACGCGAGTCAACCCCGGGCGACGTGTATACAACGACGGCCGCAAAACTTGACGAAGAGCGTAAATATCGATAAACGCGCGATTGCCATTATTGCCGCTATCATTGCGAGGAAAATGAAAGTGCGCGAAAATAAATTTGCGTAAAGGGTCCCGGGAGCGGCGTCGACCGTCCGACTCGCTCGATCGACGAACCCTCAGCGGCTCGAGAACCTCGGACGTTGAACGCCTCGACCAAAATTTTTGTGCGTTCAGGGTCCGAGAGTCGGAAAATTTTTCGATCACTCGAACAATTATCGTCCACGCGAGTCAACCCCGGGCGACGTGTATACAACGACGGCCGCAAAACTTGACGAAGAGCGTAAACATCGATAAACGCGCGATTGCCATTATTGCCGCTATCATTGCGAGGAAAATGAAAGTGCGCGAAAATAAATTTGCGTAAAGGGTCCCGGGAGCGGCGTCGACCGTCCGACTCGCTCGATCGACGAACCCTCAGCGGCTCGAGAACCTCGGACGTTGAACGCCTCGACCAAAATTTTTGTGCGTTCAGGGTCCGAGAGTCGGAAAATTTTTCGATCACTCGAACAATTATCGTCCACGCGAGTCAACCCCGGGCGACGTGTATACAACGACGGCCGCAAAACTTGACGAAGAGCGTAAACATCGATAAACGCGCGATTGCCATTATTGCCGCTATCATTGCGAGGAAAATGAAAGTGCGCGAAAATAAATTTGCGTAAAGGGTCCCGGGAGCGGCGTCGACCGTCCGACTCGCTCGATCGACGAACCCTCAGCGGCTCGAGAACCTCGGACGTTGAACGCCTCGACCAAAATTTTTGTGCGTTCAGGGTCCGAGAGTCGGAAAATTTTTCGATCACTCGAACAATTATCGTCCACGCGAGTCAACCCCGGGCGACGTGTATACAACGACGGCCGCAAAACTTGACGAAGAGCGTAAACATCGATAAACGCGCGATTGCCATTATTGCCGCTATCATTGCGAGGAAAATGAAAGTGCGCGAAAATAAATTTGCGTAAAGGGTCCCGGGAGCGGCGTCGACCGTCCGACTCGCTCGATCGACGAACCCTCAGCGGCTCGAGAACCTCGGACGTTGAACGCCTCGACCAAAATTTTTGTGCGTTCAGGGTCCGAGAGTCGGAAAATTTTTCGATCACTCGAACAATTATCGTCCACGCGAGTCAACCCCGGGCGACGTGTATACAACGACGGCCGCAAAACTTGACGAAGAGCGTAAATATCGATAAACGCGCGATTGCCATTATTGCCGCTATCATTGCGAGGAAAATGAAAGTGCGCGAAAATAAATTTGCGTAAAGGGTCCCGGGAGCGGCGTCGACCGTCCGACTCGCTCGATCGACGAACCCTCAGCGGCTCGAGAACCTCGGACGTTGAACGCCTCGACCAAAATTTTTGTGCGTTCAGGGTCCGAGAGTCGGAAAATTTTTCGATCACTCGAACAATTATCGTCCACGCGAGTCAACCCCGGGCGACGTGTATACAACGACGGCCGCAAAACTTGACGAAGAGCGTAAATATCGATAAACGCGCGATTGCCATTATTGCCGCTATCATTGCGAGGAAAATGTAAGTGCGCGAAAATAAATTTGCGTAAAGGGTCCCGGGAGCGGCGTCGACCGTCCGACTCGCTCGATCGACGAACCCTCAGCGGCTCGAGAACCTCGGACGTTGAACGCCTCGACCAAAATTTTTGTGCGTTCAGGGTCCGAGAGTCGGAAAATTTTTCGATCACTCGAACAATTATCGTCCACGCGAGTCAACCCCGGGCGACGTGTATACAACGACGGCCGCAAAACTTGACGAAGAGCGTAAACATCGATAAACGCGCGATTGCCATTATTGCCGCTATCATTGCGAGGAAAATGAAAGTGCGCGAAAATAAATTTGCGTAAAGGGTCCCGGGAGCGGCGTCGACCGTCCGACTCGCTCGATCGACGAACCCTCAGCGGCTCGAGAACCTCGGACGTTGAACGCCTCGACCAAAATTTTTGTGCGTTCAGGGTCCGAGAGTCGGAAAATTTTTCGATCACTCGAACAATTATCGTCCACGCGAGTCAACCCCGGGCGACGTGTATACAACGACGGCCGCAAAACTTGACGAAGAGCGTAAATATCGATAAACGCGCGATTGCCATTATTGCCGCTATCATTGCGAGGAAAATGAAAGTGCGCGAAAATAAATTTGCGTAAAGGGTCCCGGGAGCGGCGTCGACCGTCCGACTCGCTCGATCGACGAACCCTCAGCGGCTCGAGAACCTCGGACGTTGAACGCCTCGACCAAAATTTTTGTGCGTTCAGGGTCCGAGAGTCGGAAAATTTTTCGATCACTCGAACAATTATCGTCCACGCGAGTCAACCCCGGGCGACGTGTATACAACGACGGCCGCAAAACTTGACGAAGAGCGTAAATATCGATAAACGCGCGATTGCCATTATTGCCGCTATCATTGCGAGGAAAATGAAAGTGCGCGAAAATAAATTTGCGTAAAGGGTCCCGGGAGCGGCGTCGACCGTCCGACTCGCTCGATCGACGAACCGCCAGCGGCTCGAGAACCTCGGACGTTGAACGCCTCGACCAAAATTTTTGTGCGTTCAGGGTCCGAGAGTCGGAAAATTTTTCGATCACTCGAACAATTATCGTCCACGCGAGTCAACCCCGGGCGACGTGTATACAACGACGGCCGCAAAACTTGACGAAGAGCGTAAATATCGATAAACGCGCGATTGCCATTATTGCCGCTATCATTGCGAGGAAAATGAAAGTGCGCGAAAATAAATTTGCGTAAAGGGTCCCGGGAGCGGCGTCGACCGTCCGACTCGCTCGATCGACGAACCGCCAGCGGCTCGAGAACCTCGGACGTTGAACGCCTCGACCAAAATTTTTGTGCGTTCAGGGTCCGAGAGTCGGAAAATTTTTCGATCACTCGAACAATTGTCGTCCACGCGAGTCAACCCCGGGCGACGTGTATACAACGACGGCCGCAAAACTTGACGAAGAGCGTAAACATCGATAAACGCGCGATTGCCATTATTGCCGCTATCATTGCGAGGAAAATGAAAGTGCGCGAAAATAAATTTGCGTAAAGGGTCCCGGGAGCGGCGTCGACCGTCCGACTCGCTCGATCGACGAACCCTCAGCGGCTCGAGAACCTCGGACGTTGAACGCCTCGACCAAAATTTTTGTGCGTTCAGGGTCCGAGAGTCGGAAAATTTTTCGATCACTCGAACAATTATCGTCCACGCGAGTCAACCCCGGGCGACGTGTATACAACGACGGCCGCAAAACTTGACGAAGAGCGTAAACATCGATAAACGCGCGATTGCCATTATTGCCGCTATCATTGCGAGGAAAATGAAAGTGCGCGAAAATAAATTTGCGTAAAGGGTCCCGGGAGCGGCGTCGACCGTCCGACTCGCTCGATCGACGAACCCTCAGCGGCTCGAGAACCTCGGACGTTGAACGCCTCGACCAAAATTTTTGTGCGTTCAGGGTCCGAGAGTCGGAAAATTTTTCGATCACTCGAACAATTATCGTCCACGCGAGTCAACCCCGGGCGACGTGTATACAACGACGGCCGCAAAACTTGACGAAGAGCGTAAACATCGATAAACGCGCGATTGCCATTATTGCCGCTATCATTGCGAGGAAAATGAAAGTGCGCGAAAATAAATTTGCGTAAAGGGTCCCGGGAGCGGCGTCGACCGTCCGACTCGCTCGATCGACGAACCCTCAGCGGCTCGAGAACCTCGGACGTTGAACGCCTCGACCAAAATTTTTGTGCGTTCAGGGTCCGAGAGTCGGAAAATTTTTCGATCACTCGAACAATTATCGTCCACGCGAGTCAACCCCGGGCGACGTGTATACAACGACGGCCGCAAAACTTGACGAAGAGCGTAAACATCGATAAACGCGCGATTGCCATTATTGCCGCTATCATTGCGAGGAAAATGAAAGTGCGCGAAAATAAATTTGCGTAAAGGGTCCCGGGAGCGGCGTCGACCGTCCGACTCGCTCGATCGACGAACCCTCAGCGGCTCGAGAACCTCGGACGTTGAACGCCTCGACCAAAATTTTTGTGCGTTCAGGGTCCGAGAGTCGGAAAATTTTTCGATCACTCGAACAATTATCGTCCACGCGAGTCAACCCCGGGCGACGTGTATACAACGACGGCCGCAAAACTTGACGAAGAGCGTAAATATCGATAAACGCGCGATTGCCATTATTGCCGCTATCATTGCGAGGAAAATGAAAGTGCGCGAAAATAAATTTGCGTAAAGGGTCCCGGGAGCGGCGTCGACCGTCCGACTCGCTCGATCGACGAACCCTCAGCGGCTCGAGAACCTCGGACGTTGAACGCCTCGACCAAAATTTTTGTGCGTTCAGGGTCCGAGAGTCGGAAAATTTTTCGATCACTCGAACAATTATCGTCCACGCGAGTCAACCCCGGGCGACGTGTATACAACGACGGCCGCAAAACTTGACGAAGAGCGTAAACATCGATAAACGCGCGATTGCCATTATTGCCGCTATCATTGCGAGGAAAATGAAAGTGCGCGAAAATAAATTTGCGTAAAGGGTCCCGGGAGCGGCGTCGACCGTCCGACTCGCTCGATCGACGAACCCTCAGCGGCTCGAGAACCTCGGACGTTGAACGCCTCGACCAAAATTTTTGTGCGTTCAGGGTCCGAGAGTCGGAAAATTTTTCGATCACTCGAACAATTATCGTCCACGCGAGTCAACCCCGGGCGACGTGTATACAACGACGGCCGCAAAACTTGACGAAGAGCGTAAACATCGATAAACGCGCGATTGCCATTATTGCCGCTATCATTGCGAGGAAAATGAAAGTGCGCGAAAATAAATTTGCGTAAAGGGTCCCGGGAGCGGCGTCGACCGTCCGACTCGCTCGATCGACGAACCCTCAGCGGCTCGAGAACCTCGGACGTTGAACGCCTCGACCAAAATTTTTGTGCGTTCAGGGTCCGAGAGTCGGAAAATTTTTCGATCACTCGAACAATTATCGTCCACGCGAGTCAACCCCGGGCGACGTGTATACAACGACGGCCGCAAAACTTGACGAAGAGCGTAAACATCGATAAACGCGCGATTGCCATTATTGCCGCTATCATTGCGAGGAAAATGAAAGTGCGCGAAAATAAATTTGCGTAAAGGGTCCCGGGAGCGGCGTCGACCGTCCGACTCGCTCGATCGACGAACCCTCAGCGGCTCGAGAACCTCGGACGTTGAACGCCTCGACCAAAATTTTTGTGCGTTCAGGGTCCGAGAGTCGGAAAATTTTTCGATCACTCGAACAATTATCGTCCACGCGAGTCAACCCCGGGCGACGTGTATACAACGACGGCCGCAAAACTTGACGAAGAGCGTAAATATCGATAAACGCGCGATTGCCATTATTGCCGCTATCATTGCGAGGAAAATGAAAGTGCGCGAAAATAAATTTGCGTAAAGGGTCCCGGGAGCGGCGTCGACCGTCCGACTCGCTCGATCGACGAACCCTCAGCGGCTCGAGAACCTCGGACGTTGAACGCCTCGACCAAAATTTTTGTGCGTTCAGGGTCCGAGAGTCGGAAAATTTTTCGATCACTCGAACAATTATCGTCCACGCGAGTCAACCCCGGGCGACGTGTATACAACGACGGCCGCAAAACTTGACGAAGAGCGTAAACATCGATAAACGCGCGATTGCCATTATTGCCGCTATCATTGCGAGGAAAATGAAAGTGCGCGAAAATAAATTTGCGTAAAGGGTCCCGGGAGCGGCGTCGACCGTCCGACTCGCTCGATCGACGAACCCTCAGCGGCTCGAGAACCTCGGACGTTGAACGCCTCGACCAAAATTTTTGTGCGTTCAGGGTCCGAGAGTCGGAAAATTTTTCGATCACTCGAACAATTATCGTCCACGCGAGTCAACCCCGGGCGACGTGTATACAACGACGGCCGCAAAACTTGACGAAGAGCGTAAACATCGATAAACGCGCGATTGCCATTATTGCCGCTATCATTGCGAGGAAAATGAAAGTGCGCGAAAATAAATTTGCGTAAAGGGTCCCGGGAGCGGCGTCGACCGTCCGACTCGCTCGATCGACGAACCCTCAGCGGCTCGAGAACCTCGGACGTTGAACGCCTCGACCAAAATTTTTGTGCGTTCAGGGTCCGAGAGTCGGAAAATTTTTCGATCACTCGAACAATTATCGTCCACGCGAGTCAACCCCGGGCGACGTGTATACAACGACGGCCGCAAAACTTGACGAAGAGCGTAAACATCGATAAACGCGCGATTGCCATTATTGCCGCTATCATTGCGAGGAAAATGAAAGTGCGCGAAAATAAATTTGCGTAAAGGGTCCCGGGAGCGGCGTCGACCGTCCGACTCGCTCGATCGACGAACCCTCAGCGGCTCGAGAACCTCGGACGTTGAACGCCTCGACCAAAATTTTTGTGCGTTCAGGGTCCGAGAGTCGGAAAATTTTTCGATCACTCGAACAATTATCGTCCACGCGAGTCAACCCCGGGCGACGTGTATACAACGACGGCCGCAAAACTTGACGAAGAGCGTAAATATCGATAAACGCGCGATTGCCATTATTGCCGCTATCATTGCGAGGAAAATGAAAGTGCGCGAAAATAAATTTGCGTAAAGGGTCCCGGGAGCGGCGTCGACCGTCCGACTCGCTCGATCGACGAACCCTCAGCGGCTCGAGAACCTCGGACGTTGAACGCCTCGACCAAAATTTTTGTGCGTTCAGGGTCCGAGAGTCGGAAAATTTTTCGATCACTCGAACAATTATCGTCCACGCGAGTCAACCCCGGGCGACGTGTATACAACGACGGCCGCAAAACTTGACGAAGAGCGTAAACATCGATAAACGCGCGATTGCCATTATTGCCGCTATCATTGCGAGGAAAATGAAAGTGCGCGAAAATAAATTTGCGTAAAGGGTCCCGGGAGCGGCGTCGACCGTCCGACTCGCTCGATCGACGAACCCTCAGCGGCTCGAGAACCTCGGACGTTGAACGCCTCGACCAAAATTTTTGTGCGTTCAGGGTCCGAGAGTCGGAAAATTTTTCGATCACTCGAACAATTATCGTCCACGCGAGTCAACCCCGGGCGACGTGTATACAACGACGGCCGCAAAACTTGACGAAGAGCGTAAATATCGATAAACGCGCGATTGCCATTATTGCCGCTATCATTGCGAGGAAAATGAAAGTGCGCGAAAATAAATTTGCGTAAAGGGTCCCGGGAGCGGCGTCGACCGTCCGACTCGCTCGATCGACGAACCCTCAGCGGCTCGAGAACCTCGGACGTTGAACGCCTCGACCAAAATTTTTGTGCGTTCAGGGTCCGAGAGTCGGAAAATTTTTCGATCACTCGAACAATTATCGTCCACGCGAGTCAACCCCGGGCGACGTGTATACAACGACGGCCGCAAAACTTGACGAAGAGCGTAAACATCGATAAACGCGCGATTGCCATTATTGCCGCTATCATTGCGAGGAAAATGAAAGTGCGCGAAAATAAATTTGCGTAAAGGGTCCCGGGAGCGGCGTCGACCGTCCGACTCGCTCGATCGACGAACCCTCAGCGGCTCGAGAACCTCGGACGTTGAACGCCTCGACCAAAATTTTTGTGCGTTCAGGGTCCGAGAGTCGGAAAATTTTTCGATCACTCGAACAATTATCGTCCACGCGAGTCAACCCCGGGCGACGTGTATACAACGACGGCCGCAAAACTTGACGAAGAGCGTAAATATCGATAAACGCGCGATTGCCATTATTGCCGCTATCATTGCGAGGAAAATGAAAGTGCGCGAAAATAAATTTGCGTAAAGGGTCCCGGGAGCGGCGTCGACCGTCCGACTCGCTCGATCGACGAACCCTCAGCGGCTCGAGAACCTCGGACGTTGAACGCCTCGACCAAAATTTTTGTGCGTTCAGGGTCCGAGAGTCGGAAAATTTTTCGATCACTCGAACAATTATCGTCCACGCGAGTCAACCCCGGGCGACGTGTATACAACGACGGCCGCAAAACTTGACGAAGAGCGTAAACATCGATAAACGCGCGATTGCCATTATTGCCGCTATCATTGCGAGGAAAATGAAAGTGCGCGAAAATAAATTTGCGTAAAGGGTCCCGGGAGCGGCGTCGACCGTCCGACTCGCTCGATCGACGAACCCTCAGCGGCTCGAGAACCTCGGACGTTGAACGCCTCGACCAAAATTTTTGTGCGTTCAGGGTCCGAGAGTCGGAAAATTTTTCGATCACTCGAACAATTATCGTCCACGCGAGTCAACCCCGGGCGACGTGTATACAACGACGGCCGCAAAACTTGACGAAGAGCGTAAATATCGATAAACGCGCGATTGCCATTATTGCCGCTATCATTGCGAGGAAAATGAAAGTGCGCGAAAATAAATTTGCGTAAAGGGTCCCGGGAGCGGCGTCGACCGTCCGACTCGCTCGATCGACGAACCCTCAGCGGCTCGAGAACCTCGGACGTTGAACGCCTCGACCAAAATTTTTGTGCGTTCAGGGTCCGAGAGTCGGAAAATTTTTCGATCACTCGAACAATTATCGTCCACGCGAGTCAACCCCGGGCGACGTGTATACAACGACGGCCGCAAAACTTGACGAAGAGCGTAAATATCGATAAACGCGCGATTGCCATTATTGCCGCTATCATTGCGAGGAAAATGTAAGTGCGCGAAAATAAATTTGCGTAAAGGGTCCCGGGAGCGGCGTCGACCGTCCGACTCGCTCGATCGACGAACCCTCAGCGGCTCGAGAACCTCGGACGTTGAACGCCTCGACCAAAATTTTTGTGCGTTCAGGGTCCGAGAGTCGGAAAATTTTTCGATCACTCGAACAATTATCGTCCACGCGAGTCAACCCCGGGCGACGTGTATACAACGACGGCCGCAAAACTTGACGAAGAGCGTAAACATCGATAAACGCGCGATTGCCATTATTGCCGCTATCATTGCGAGGAAAATGAAAGTGCGCGAAAATAAATTTGCGTAAAGGGTCCCGGGAGCGGCGTCGACCGTCCGACTCGCTCGATCGACGAACCCTCAGCGGCTCGAGAACCTCGGACGTTGAACGCCTCGACCAAAATTTTTGTGCGTTCAGGGTCCGAGAGTCGGAAAATTTTTCGATCACTCGAACAATTATCGTCCACGCGAGTCAACCCCGGGCGACGTGTATACAACGACGGCCGCAAAACTTGACGAAGAGCGTAAATATCGATAAACGCGCGATTGCCATTATTGCCGCTATCATTGCGAGGAAAATGAAAGTGCGCGAAAATAAATTTGCGTAAAGGGTCCCGGGAGCGGCGTCGACCGTCCGACTCGCTCGATCGACGAACCCTCAGCGGCTCGAGAACCTCGGACGTTGAACGCCTCGACCAAAATTTTTGTGCGTTCAGGGTCCGAGAGTCGGAAAATTTTTCGATCACTCGAACAATTATCGTCCACGCGAGTCAACCCCGGGCGACGTGTATACAACGACGGCCGCAAAACTTGACGAAGAGCGTAAATATCGATAAACGCGCGATTGCCATTATTGCCGCTATCATTGCGAGGAAAATGAAAGTGCGCGAAAATAAATTTGCGTAAAGGGTCCCGGGAGCGGCGTCGACCGTCCGACTCGCTCGATCGACGAACCGCCAGCGGCTCGAGAACCTCGGACGTTGAACGCCTCGACCAAAATTTTTGTGCGTTCAGGGTCCGAGAGTCGGAAAATTTTTCGATCACTCGAACAATTATCGTCCACGCGAGTCAACCCCGGGCGACGTGTATACAACGACGGCCGCAAAACTTGACGAAGAGCGTAAATATCGATAAACGCGCGATTGCCATTATTGCCGCTATCATTGCGAGGAAAATGAAAGTGCGCGAAAATAAATTTGCGTAAAGGGTCCCGGGAGCGGCGTCGACCGTCCGACTCGCTCGATCGACGAACCGCCAGCGGCTCGAGAACCTCGGACGTTGAACGCCTCGACCAAAATTTTTGTGCGTTCAGGGTCCGAGAGTCGGAAAATTTTTCGATCACTCGAACAATTGTCGTCCACGCGAGTCAACCCCGGGCGACGTGTATACAACGACGGCCGCAAAACTTGACGAAGAGCGTAAACATCGATAAACGCGCGATTGCCATTATTGCCGCTATCATTGCGAGGAAAATGAAAGTGCGCGAAAATAAATTTGCGTAAAGGGTCCCGGGAGCGGCGTCGACCGTCCGACTCGCTCGATCGACGAACCCTCAGCGGCTCGAGAACCTCGGACGTTGAACGCCTCGACCAAAATTTTTGTGCGTTCAGGGTCCGAGAGTCGGAAAATTTTTCGATCACTCGAACAATTATCGTCCACGCGAGTCAACCCCGGGCGACGTGTATACAACGACGGCCGCAAAACTTGACGAAGAGCGTAAACATCGATAAACGCGCGATTGCCATTATTGCCGCTATCATTGCGAGGAAAATGAAAGTGCGCGAAAATAAATTTGCGTAAAGGGTCCCGGGAGCGGCGTCGACCGTCCGACTCGCTCGATCGACGAACCCTCAGCGGCTCGAGAACCTCGGACGTTGAACGCCTCGACCAAAATTTTTGTGCGTTCAGGGTCCGAGAGTCGGAAAATTTTTCGATCACTCGAACAATTATCGTCCACGCGAGTCAACCCCGGGCGACGTGTATACAACGACGGCCGCAAAACTTGACGAAGAGCGTAAATATCGATAAACGCGCGATTGCCATTATTGCCGCTATCATTGCGAGGAAAATGAAAGTGCGCGAAAATAAATTTGCGTAAAGGGTCCCGGGAGCGGCGTCGACCGTCCGACTCGCTCGATCGACGAACCCTCAGCGGCTCGAGAACCTCGGACGTTGAACGCCTCGACCAAAATTTTTGTGCGTTCAGGGTCCGAGAGTCGGAAAATTTTTCGATCACTCGAACAATTATCGTCCACGCGAGTCAACCCCGGGCGACGTGTATACAACGACGGCCGCAAAACTTGACGAAGAGCGTAAATATCGATAAACGCGCGATTGCCATTATTGCCGCTATCATTGCGAGGAAAATGAAAGTGCGCGAAAATAAATTTGCGTAAAGGGTCCCGGGAGCGGCGTCGACCGTCCGACTCGCTCGATCGACGAACCCTCAGCGGCTCGAGAACCTCGGACGTTGAACGCCTCGACCAAAATTTTTGTGCGTTCAGGGTCCGAGAGTCGGAAAATTTTTCGATCACTCGAACAATTATCGTCCACGCGAGTCAACCCCGGGCGACGTGTATACAACGACGGCCGCAAAACTTGACGAAGAGCGTAAATATCGATAAACGCGCGATTGCCATTATTGCCGCTATCATTGCGAGGAAAATGTAAGTGCGCGAAAATAAATTTGCGTAAAGGGTCCCGGGAGCGGCGTCGACCGTCCGACTCGCTCGATCGACGAACCCTCAGCGGCTCGAGAACCTCGGACGTTGAACGCCTCGACCAAAATTTTTGTGCGTTCAGGGTCCGAGAGTCGGAAAATTTTTCGATCACTCGAACAATTATCGTCCACGCGAGTCAACCCCGGGCGACGTGTATACAACGACGGCCGCAAAACTTGACGAAGAGCGTAAACATCGATAAACGCGCGATTGCCATTATTGCCGCTATCATTGCGAGGAAAATGAAAGTGCGCGAAAATAAATTTGCGTAAAGGGTCCCGGGAGCGGCGTCGACCGTCCGACTCGCTCGATCGACGAACCCTCAGCGGCTCGAGAACCTCGGACGTTGAACGCCTCGACCAAAATTTTTGTGCGTTCAGGGTCCGAGAGTCGGAAAATTTTTCGATCACTCGAACAATTATCGTCCACGCGAGTCAACCCCGGGCGACGTGTATACAACGACGGCCGCAAAACTTGACGAAGAGCGTAAATATCGATAAACGCGCGATTGCCATTATTGCCGCTATCATTGCGAGGAAAATGAAAGTGCGCGAAAATAAATTTGCGTAAAGGGTCCCGGGAGCGGCGTCGACCGTCCGACTCGCTCGATCGACGAACCCTCAGCGGCTCGAGAACCTCGGACGTTGAACGCCTCGACCAAAATTTTTGTGCGTTCAGGGTCCGAGAGTCGGAAAATTTTTCGATCACTCGAACAATTATCGTCCACGCGAGTCAACCCCGGGCGACGTGTATACAACGACGGCCGCAAAACTTGACGAAGAGCGTAAATATCGATAAACGCGCGATTGCCATTATTGCCGCTATCATTGCGAGGAAAATGAAAGTGCGCGAAAATAAATTTGCGTAAAGGGTCCCGGGAGCGGCGTCGACCGTCCGACTCGCTCGATCGACGAACCGCCAGCGGCTCGAGAACCTCGGACGTTGAACGCCTCGACCAAAATTTTTGTGCGTTCAGGGTCCGAGAGTCGGAAAATTTTTCGATCACTCGAACAATTATCGTCCACGCGAGTCAACCCCGGGCGACGTGTATACAACGACGGCCGCAAAACTTGACGAAGAGCGTAAATATCGATAAACGCGCGATTGCCATTATTGCCGCTATCATTGCGAGGAAAATGAAAGTGCGCGAAAATAAATTTGCGTAAAGGGTCCCGGGAGCGGCGTCGACCGTCCGACTCGCTCGATCGACGAACCGCCAGCGGCTCGAGAACCTCGGACGTTGAACGCCTCGACCAAAATTTTTGTGCGTTCAGGGTCCGAGAGTCGGAAAATTTTTCGATCACTCGAACAATTATCGTCCACGCGAGTCAACCCCGGGCGACGTGTATACAACGACGGCCGCAAAACTTGACGAAGAGCGTAAACATCGATAAACGCGCGATTGCCATTATTGCCGCTATCATTGCGAGGAAAATGAAAGTGCGCGAAAATAAATTTGCGTAAAGGGTCCCGGGAGCGGCGTCGACCGTCCGACTCGCTCGATCGACGAACCCTCAGCGGCTCGAGAACCTCGGACGTTGAACGCCTCGACCAAAATTTTTGTGCGTTCAGGGTCCGAGAGTCGGAAAATTTTTCGATCACTCGAACAATTATCGTCCACGCGAGTCAACCCCGGGCGACGTGTATACAACGACGGCCGCAAAACTTGACGAAGAGCGTAAACATCGATAAACGCGCGATTGCCATTATTGCCGCTATCATTGCGAGGAAAATGAAAGTGCGCGAAAATAAATTTGCGTAAAGGGTCCCGGGAGCGGCGTCGACCGTCCGACTCGCTCGATCGACGAACCCTCAGCGGCTCGAGAACCTCGGACGTTGAACGCCTCGACCAAAATTTTTGTGCGTTCAGGGTCCGAGAGTCGGAAAATTTTTCGATCACTCGAACAATTATCGTCCACGCGAGTCAACCCCGGGCGACGTGTATACAACGACGGCCGCAAAACTTGACGAAGAGCGTAAATATCGATAAACGCGCGATTGCCATTATTGCCGCTATCATTGCGAGGAAAATGAAAGTGCGCGAAAATAAATTTGCGTAAAGGGTCCCGGGAGCGGCGTCGACCGTCCGACTCGCTCGATCGACGAACCCTCAGCGGCTCGAGAACCTCGGACGTTGAACGCCTCGACCAAAATTTTTGTGCGTTCAGGGTCCGAGAGTCGGAAAATTTTTCGATCACTCGAACAATTATCGTCCACGCGAGTCAACCCCGGGCGACGTGTATACAACGACGGCCGCAAAACTTGACGAAGAGCGTAAATATCGATAAACGCGCGATTGCCATTATTGCCGCTATCATTGCGAGGAAAATGTAAGTGCGCGAAAATAAATTTGCGTAAAGGGTCCCGGGAGCGGCGTCGACCGTCCGACTCGCTCGATCGACGAACCCTCAGCGGCTCGAGAACCTCGGACGTTGAACGCCTCGACCAAAATTTTTGTGCGTTCAGGGTCCGAGAGTCGGAAAATTTTTCGATCACTCGAACAATTATCGTCCACGCGAGTCAACCCCGGGCGACGTGTATACAACGACGGCCGCAAAACTTGACGAAGAGCGTAAACATCGATAAACGCGCGATTGCCATTATTGCCGCTATCATTGCGAGGAAAATGAAAGTGCGCGAAAATAAATTTGCGTAAAGGGTCCCGGGAGCGGCGTCGACCGTCCGACTCGCTCGATCGACGAACCCTCAGCGGCTCGAGAACCTCGGACGTTGAACGCCTCGACCAAAATTTTTGTGCGTTCAGGGTCCGAGAGTCGGAAAATTTTTCGATCACTCGAACAATTATCGTCCACGCGAGTCAACCCCGGGCGACGTGTATACAACGACGGCCGCAAAACTTGACGAAGAGCGTAAATATCGATAAACGCGCGATTGCCATTATTGCCGCTATCATTGCGAGGAAAATGAAAGTGCGCGAAAATAAATTTGCGTAAAGGGTCCCGGGAGCGGCGTCGACCGTCCGACTCGCTCGATCGACGAACCGCCAGCGGCTCGAGAACCTCGGACGTTGAACGCCTCGACCAAAATTTTTGTGCGTTCAGGGTCCGAGAGTCGGAAAATTTTTCGATCACTCGAACAATTATCGTCCACGCGAGTCAACCCCGGGCGACGTGTATACAACGACGGCCGCAAAACTTGACGAAGAGCGTAAACATCGATAAACGCGCGATTGCCATTATTGCCGCTATCATTGCGAGGAAAATGAAAGTGCGCGAAAATAAATTTGCGTAAAGGGTCCCGGGAGCGGCGTCGACCGTCCGACTCGCTCGATCGACGAACCCTCAGCGGCTCGAGAACCTCGGACGTTGAACGCCTCGACCAAAATTTTTGTGCGTTCAGGGTCCGAGAGTCGGAAAATTTTTCGATCACTCGAACAATTATCGTCCACGCGAGTCAACCCCGGGCGACGTGTATACAACGACGGCCGCAAAACTTGACGAAGAGCGTAAATATCGATAAACGCGCGATTGCCATTATTGCCGCTATCATTGCGAGGAAAATGAAAGTGCGCGAAAATAAATTTGCGTAAAGGGTCCCGGGAGCGGCGTCGACCGTCCGACTCGCTCGATCGACGAACCCTCAGCGGCTCGAGAACCTCGGACGTTGAACGCCTCGACCAAAATTTTTGTGCGTTCAGGGTCCGAGAGTCGGAAAATTTTTCGATCACTCGAACAATTATCGTCCACGCGAGTCAACCCCGGGCGACGTGTATACAACGACGGCCGCAAAACTTGACGAAGAGCGTAAACATCGATAAACGCGCGATTGCCATTATTGCCGCTATCATTGCGAGGAAAATGAAAGTGCGCGAAAATAAATTTGCGTAAAGGGTCCCGGGAGCGGCGTCGACCGTCCGACTCGCTCGATCGACGAACCCTCAGCGGCTCGAGAACCTCGGACGTTGAACGCCTCGACCAAAATTTTTGTGCGTTCAGGGTCCGAGAGTCGGAAAATTTTTCGATCACTCGAACAATTATCGTCCACGCGAGTCAACCCCGGGCGACGTGTATACAACGACGGCCGCAAAACTTGACGAAGAGCGTAAATATCGATAAACGCGCGATTGCCATTATTGCCGCTATCATTGCGAGGAAAATGAAAGTGCGCGAAAATAAATTTGCGTAAAGGGTCCCGGGAGCGGCGTCGACCGTCCGACTCGCTCGATCGACGAACCCTCAGCGGCTCGAGAACCTCGGACGTTGAACGCCTCGACCAAAATTTTTGTGCGTTCAGGGTCCGAGAGTCGGAAAATTTTTCGATCACTCGAACAATTATCGTCCACGCGAGTCAACCCCGGGCGACGTGTATACAACGACGGCCGCAAAACTTGACGAAGAGCGTAAATATCGATAAACGCGCGATTGCCATTATTGCCGCTATCATTGCGAGGAAAATGTAAGTGCGCGAAAATAAATTTGCGTAAAGGGTCCCGGGAGCGGCGTCGACCGTCCGACTCGCTCGATCGACGAACCCTCAGCGGCTCGAGAACCTCGGACGTTGAACGCCTCGACCAAAATTTTTGTGCGTTCAGGGTCCGAGAGTCGGAAAATTTTTCGATCACTCGAACAATTATCGTCCACGCGAGTCAACCCCGGGCGACGTGTATACAACGACGGCCGCAAAACTTGACGAAGAGCGTAAACATCGATAAACGCGCGATTGCCATTATTGCCGCTATCATTGCGAGGAAAATGAAAGTGCGCGAAAATAAATTTGCGTAAAGGGTCCCGGGAGCGGCGTCGACCGTCCGACTCGCTCGATCGACGAACCCTCAGCGGCTCGAGAACCTCGGACGTTGAACGCCTCGACCAAAATTTTTGTGCGTTCAGGGTCCGAGAGTCGGAAAATTTTTCGATCACTCGAACAATTATCGTCCACGCGAGTCAACCCCGGGCGACGTGTATACAACGACGGCCGCAAAACTTGACGAAGAGCGTAAATATCGATAAACGCGCGATTGCCATTATTGCCGCTATCATTGCGAGGAAAATGAAAGTGCGCGAAAATAAATTTGCGTAAAGGGTCCCGGGAGCGGCGTCGACCGTCCGACTCGCTCGATCGACGAACCGCCAGCGGCTCGAGAACCTCGGACGTTGAACGCCTCGACCAAAATTTTTGTGCGTTCAGGGTCCGAGAGTCGGAAAATTTTTCGATCACTCGAACAATTATCGTCCACGCGAGTCAACCCCGGGCGACGTGTATACAACGACGGCCGCAAAACTTGACGAAGAGCGTAAACATCGATAAACGCGCGATTGCCATTATTGCCGCTATCATTGCGAGGAAAATGAAAGTGCGCGAAAATAAATTTGCGTAAAGGGTCCCGGGAGCGGCGTCGACCGTCCGACTCGCTCGATCGACGAACCCTCAGCGGCTCGAGAACCTCGGACGTTGAACGCCTCGACCAAAATTTTTGTGCGTTCAGGGTCCGAGAGTCGGAAAATTTTTCGATCACTCGAACAATTATCGTCCACGCGAGTCAACCCCGGGCGACGTGTATACAACGACGGCCGCAAAACTTGACGAAGAGCGTAAATATCGATAAACGCGCGATTGCCATTATTGCCGCTATCATTGCGAGGAAAATGAAAGTGCGCGAAAATAAATTTGCGTAAAGGGTCCCGGGAGCGGCGTCGACCGTCCGACTCGCTCGATCGACGAGCCCCCTTTTGGGACGTCGCTTCGACTTTCGAAAGACGAAAAATCTCTAAAATCGAGAAAATCGATGCGGCGGGTGAACAGCTTATGTTTAAAATTGAGAAAATCGTTGCCGCGTGTAAATGCAGTGACTGTTCGAAGAGAAATTAATTCGCTCCTGTTTTTGTAAAAATAAATCATACCTATTTAAAT
>CAXDIM010000143.1:0-18117 GCA_963989365.1 Rhimphoctona megacephalus | reverse complement strand
TGAAGCCTGCACACACACACATATATATATATATATATATATATATATATTCATTTGTATGGAAGAAAAGATCCAGCAAAGAGAGCTTCACCGAGTTTGTAATAAAAATATGAATGACCGATTCACCGAGTACAAACTACTCAAGCCTCTCAACTACATAGCTCGGTCATTATTGTACAAGATCGTACACTTCAATTTCTAGCTACTTCGTCCTCGTGACTGTTCTACGTGTATATACATATTGGGTACACTTTCGTAATTTTCTTATTTTTCTGGTCCTCAATTTAGTCCTCGCCTTTCCTGGAACTTACTTAAGGGTGTTGGTCTTGTCTCTCCCTCTATTTCTCTCTTTCTACGTCCAACAACCATTTCACTCAATCTTCAACTCTCGTCGATAGTGTAATTTTTATCTCCTCGAAGCATTTCTTGACTTATCTTATTTTTGTGATTTTTCTCTTGCAAATAATTTACCACGTTTCTCTAGGAAATTGTGCCAAAGAGACGTTTTCACGATCGAATATTAGTTTTTTCCAATATTCATAAACTTATCAGCTTTGTCAGTAATTTCTCTTGCTACCTGAAATCAATCAGTTTCTGTAGTTATGCCCTAAAAACTTTATTCACAATTTGTTTTTTATGAAGTTTTCAAATTGCAACAGAGGTCGTAATTTGATTCAATAGCACTGATCATTATAAGCGAATGATCAGTGCTATTGTTTAATTCACTCTTGTTTTTAATGGAGCTCTACTCAGTTCGAGGAAAGTATAACCCCAATTTCTCTTGATCCAGTACCAAGGAGACTCGTGTTTTAATGACGAAACTTTAATGAAGTTTTTGTGGTTAGACGAAGTCATCGTGTCTCGAAATGCCGGTAGGTGATATGGTTTTTAAGGATAAAAAAAATGGAACCAGCATTCATCCCAGAGTTCGGAAATAATGTCGATATATGTGTGCGTGCGAGTGTGTCTATACACATATACATGTGCGTTCGATCGGTAAAAATTGATTTCTCGCTCCTCGAAAATGTACAAGCGTCGGCGCTTTTGACGATTAGCTTCACTTTTCGGCATAACGTCGCACCATTATTCGTTTTTCTAATTACTTTCACCGCGTTACCGGACTTTCTCAATGTAAAAAAATGAAGAAACGGCATCAAAAAATGGACATAAATAAAAATCGATGAATTGGCTCATACGATCAAATTTTCTTGACCATTGATATAACCGCCAATTAACTTTGTTCCAAGTTTATATTCAACTATAAACAATCGCATAATTAACGTCAAATCTTCATAAATTTAGACGAAAACTCGTTAAAGCATAAGTTCAACCTCATAGAGCCACGGTTTGTAGTCTAAGAAACAAAAATCAGCGTAGATAAAAAAAGCAAAAAGAAAAAAATGATGCACGTGTCCTTGCGCCCATACGTGTTCCCGCGGATCAAGATTCTCGCTTCTGTAGAATGCAAATGACAACTTCTCGAAAGGGCTTTTTAGTATAACCCTCTGCATACCCGGCTCTTTGTCGGTGTAAAAAAGGAGAGAAAAAAATGAGGCCACGAAACGCGCGTGTGGACGTTTCTCGATAAACCTGCACTCTGGAGATTGAAACGAAAACAACAAAAAACAAAACAGAAAACCAAAACGAGAAAAAAAAAACAGTACGCTAGTCGTTCTCCCGGAGAGTACAGGTATTCTATATTTCTGCTCGCGCCTGTATAATTCGCCCGGTCGGAGCGATTCGCCTCCGATATTTTGCTTACGATGACAATCGGCCGAGGACCCTCAACAGTCTCTCGAGTCTTTGGAGGCTGTACGAATTAGCATGCTGCTCGGAATTTCGTCGCTGCGATCGTCTCGTGAAAAGCCTTTTTTTCTTCTATTCATTCTCATTCTGCATGTATATATATATAGATTTATTCTATCTTAGCCCTTCGCCTCCCGCGAACGGTCCATTCAGCCAAACCTTTTTTATTTGTCTCTAATCCCTTCTCGACGGTGTGCCCAAAATGAGGCTCGTGCGCGGTCAACGTTTGAGGTGGCGGAGGATTTCGCCGCTGCCGGATCGCCCCCGAGATCTCCGACGGTTTACTTTACCATTTTTTTAATTCCTTTTTTTATATCCACATACCCATACACACTTATTCATGGATATACAGATATTTATATACATAAAGGATATACCTAGTAAAATTTTTGGGTGAGAGAATGGATCGAAAGGGAAAAAGGAGTACGAGTGTGCTCTCGGAAAGACCGTGACTCCTTTCGTCCCGGTGTTAGGGACTTTCGGGTCCAGGCCATATGTTACCCGATCCCACCGGAGGCCGAAGCTATTAATTATATCGATCTATATGGACCGCGAGTGTAGTTAGTCGCGAACGTTCGAATGCACGGCTGCCACGATCGCACGCACTTTTATAAGCACAAAAACCCACATACACATACATTCATACGGAAACGATCTGACTCTACGAATCGTTTTAATGCGAGTCCCTCGCACGTTTTACCTCTCCTTCCATTTTTTTCTCTTCCATCCCTGCTCAATTGGTGTCTCATCCCCCTCTACCACCGATCGCGAGGGGTGAGAACATAAAAAAACTCATATACGCGACGGATAAAGTACGAACCGTAGAGTTGCACAGAAAATACATAAAAGCCCAAGGAGCATAAATCATTAGTCGCTTGTACATATATATCTATATGTATATACATACAAATATAAAAAACTATGTGTCGTTGGTGCCATACAAAAAACCATTATATCTGTGACTCACGGTGTTCACGATTCCAACAAGGGACTTTTTCGATGCCGAGTATATCGCGTCTGTCCAATAAGAGAAACAACCAAGAGTAACGAAAAAAAAGTACGAAATTTTTGCGATTGAATTATGAAGCTAGAAGTATTTCAAAAATTTGATGAATATTTTTCATTTCATGCTTCAAAGGTCATCTGGACTGCAACTGACTTGTGATGTTGAAATTTACTTTCATATTTTGAGGCTCGATCTTTATTTCACTCCTATCGAATGTACTTCAGCTACTCCAAATTGTTATTTTTTTTTTTTATTTTTTCTTACGAACATTAAGTAAATGATTTGACACTTTGGTCTGATTAAATTGATCGTGTCTCCCGTTTGTAATTGATTCTCTAAGACCGCGTAGTTCAATGAGTGAAGAAAACAACGAATAAGGGAGCGACTAAAAAGCGGATGGTTGAGAAGCAAGTAGAAACGTTATAGACGAGCAAGGTCTGTTAGTCAAGAGTCGGAGTAAACCAGTAAGAGTAGTCAAGCGTATGCTCTCTCGGGTCTCACACGGCTTATTCTTTTTCGTTGGATATATATGTGTATATATTTTTCGCTATTCCTCGATCTACCTCCTTCGTCTCCTCATAATTCTCTTCGTGCTCGAGGGGAGCTTTCAGCCTTTTTTTCTCACTATCTCCCTCTTCACCTCTCTCTCTCTCTCTCTCTCTCTCTCTCTCTCTCTCTCTCTCTCTCTCTCTCTCTGTCTCTCTTTCTCGTTCTACCTTCACGGTGTTTGTCGAAGGCGCTACTGGAATCCGGTAAAAAACTGACCGCTGACCAGCCGGCTTCGTTGCTACTGTGCTGAACCATCACTGATCCCCCTTCTCTAATACGTTCTAACCGTAATGTGCGTCAAGCTATTCTTTCTATATCGGGTCCATGGAGGTAGGTTACGAATATTTGTATGTAAGTATATCTAAGTATACAGCCATCTAAAAAAACGGATCGCATCTACAGAGCTGCGAAAGATAGTTGAATCATGAAATTCTGAAGTAAAAAGTCCTCAGGTATCGTTCTCTCCGATGCAACGTCGATGAGATATTAATTAATTAGTTTTAGTCAATCTGGTGCACCGATACGAAGTAGGCGTGGCGACCGTAGAGCGATAAATTTGCGTCTATTCTCTGCGCTACTTCCACTTCCAGTAACTTCTTAACAGCGCACCAGATTGGCCGTCACTAATTAATGAATGTCTCATCAACAAGACATTGGAGAGAAAAATTGCTCCAAACTTTTCTTTCCAGAATTTCACCATCTATTTGCTCGGTAAAACTCACGCGTAACTTTTAGCCCATCCTGTATATACTAGTTATCTTAAGTTCGTCGTTGGTCACATAGTAGCGGCGGCAGTTTGTCTCGCGTATAGACAGTAAGAGAATAAATAAAAGCAATAAAATAAGTTCATCTCGTCAAACTCGATTTGTGACTTCCGCTTATCATTATCATTGGCGCGTCGAAACAGAAACCCGAGTAAAAAGACCGTAGAAAAATGAATAAGAAAAAAACAACGCGTCTCGAGTACTTGTCTTGACTCCCGAGTACTCCACGCGTGGTTTTTGCCCACTTTCTTCGGTCAAATGAACAATCAGCGTCGCAATGCGCTCGTAATCGACGTATGTTTTTACTTCAAAGTCCTCCTCTTGTTTCTTCGTGGATTGTTAAGTCATGGAATCTCGAGCCTTGGAAGAAGTAATCTCGACGTCAGCGCCATTTATGAGGTGAGTTGCTGAGTTAATTTCAAGAATTACGCAAAGAAATCATTTTTCAATATACGAGTGATGAATGTTTTCAACATGTCATTCAAACAGATAGTTTAATAAACTCGAAGACGTACTCCAAAAAATAACGAGAACGTCTTCTTCGAACGTTTTCAATCTCATTATTCTACCCGCGTCGATTGGTCGGAAAACTTATAATTTCCAGTGTCTTTTCGGTTTCAAATACCACCCACACAAAGTGTTAAACAAATAGGAAAATTCTAAAAAGGCATGGGCGAAAAATCGTTGCAAAAGGAGACCGCCAAGAACTGGGACACTCGGAATAGCAATGGAAGAAAAAAAGAGTCCAGCTAATTTCGAGTAGGAAGAGTAAAGAGGTACACGTAGTCCTGGTTTGGTAGGAATTGAGCGCGGGCTTGTAAATCCCGAGAAGACTTTGAGTGCGCGATTTCGCGCGTGAGCACAAAACAGGCGCGACCGCAAAGATCGCCTAGAGAGAGAGAGAGAGAGAGAGAGAGAGAGAGAGAGAGAGAGGGAGAGAGAGAGAGAGAGAGAGAGAGAGAGAGAGAGAAAGCAAGGGAAAGAGAGTAGTATTAGTAGAGTGCATCAGCACGAGGCTTCAGCAAAAGCCTCTCCTGCTGCTGGTGGCTGCTGCTGGTTCGAGTTGTTGTCTGAATTATACTCTGATTATACTGCGCAGAGTACAGTGTGCCAGCCGGCTATGATTAAACATTAAACAACGCCATTACGGCGAAGTACGAGATCTCTTTTGCCGCTACTACGCGCTTTACAGCGACGTAAGCAGGATTGCTCTTGGTTTATTATATATATACACATGTATATAGATATGTAGGTATTTTCGCTGTTGGATAAATCCGACGCGAAGGATCAACAGTCTTGGTATAAAAGAGATGGAAAGAAGGAAGGAAATGGGAAGAGCAAGAAGAAGCAGGAGAAGGGAGGTGACCGCGGTCGCTCGTGTCCTCCTACGACTCGGATTAGCTTGTAATCCTGAGCACGCGGTACTCGAATGTATACGTATATATATATATATATATATATATATATATATGTACGTATTTTTTTATATAAAGTTGTATACATGTATATATAGTTTTATATAGCTATATGAATGCGGCTATATCTCGCACAACCTACCTCGAGATATGCTGATGGCTAACCAGAAACAAGAATGCCAAGAAGCGTAATTAGCTATTCGCTCGTCCTTCTTCTCTCTCTCTCTCTCTCTCTCTGTCTTCCTCTACCTGCCTTTTCTCTCGTCCTCTTGACTTCAACGACTTTGCCTCTATTTGCTTTACTGCAGACATTCCTTGAGATCAAGAGCGCAAGCAACAGAGACAGCAACAAATAGAGAGAGAATATTAGTAGCGTTTAGCTACTTAATTGTCTCGTCCTTTTCACATACTCGGGAGATTAGGCTGAAGCGATGATAAGGTTTTCTCGCACTAAGGGTGTAAGTTCGATATTCTGGACAATCTGAGAGTGAGATATACGTTAGGCTCAATCCCGTTTTGAGATATCTTGTTTACGATTGCTTATTTTTTATGTTCCAATGAGTAGACATCGTACGTTTCAGGAAGTCTATTTTTTATTCACCAGATTCGCCATTCATTTATCAGAACATTTTTATTCAAAATTAGAAATGGATTTTTTGCGATTTTTTTTTGTTTAATTGCTCAAAGAAGGGAAAAGTTTCTTGCTTGATTCCTGGTAATGATTTTTCTCCCGTGCTCACGAATTATGATGACCTACCGTCTGGATGATGTGCTCGATGTTCGTGGCGCGTTCCAAACGTAACGACCCTCTCGGACAGCCCTAACTCGCTTATAATAACTCGCGGAGTTTCTGCTCCGCGGTCGTCGTCGCCGGTACGTTGCGGTCAGTATCCTTTCTTTTCTTAATCCCTTTCTCTCTCTCTCTCTCTCTCTCTTCCTCTTTCTCTTAGTGTGTCGTTCTTGGGAGTAGTGAATAGTAGAAGCAGGAGATGAAAAAAAAGTGAGGAGGATAATGATGATCCGCAACGGGCATTATTGTCTCTGCGGCAGGTTGCCCCCGCGTATTCTATAATTATTCGCGTATAATTTAACCTGCGGCGAATAACGCTGTGGAGCTCAAGTGAGGGCGTCGAAGATGTGCACGAAAAAAGAATGAAAAAAGGCGAGCGAAAGAGACAGCAAATAATGAAAAACATGAATTCCAGAAAGGAAAGTTGGGTGTCTCCGCGTCTCGGTCTGTCTAGTACGTATATTATAAATAAATGAGACAGGGCTTGCAACGGCCACCTTGAGGATCTTCGCGAGTCACTCCATCGACTATAATTATAATCCACAAATTTCTGTAATTCATCGGACGTTTTGGCTTTGCCAGAAAAAGCGAGCTCATCGCGTATAAAATCGGGATGTCGCAAAAAACAGAGAAGAAAAAAAAAACAGATAACCCGATAGAGGTACAGAGTATAGTCGTAGTAGTTGTAGAAGCAAAAAGGCGGCGGGGGAGAGGAGGAGGATAAGAAAAAAAAACGAGGCAAAAGACAGAATAGAAATCGTTGGTAAGTTCTGTGGAGAACAGGGCATAACTCACTCGGCCAGACAGAAGAAAGGAATTAAAGATGGCCGTGATTGCCGTTGGATCGTGGCCAGAGGAGAACAGCATCTCTATACATATATACATACCTATATATATGTATATATAGATAGTAAAAGCGCGCGTCTTCTCTCCTCGACGCGTAACTAAGTCCTCCTCGCGCGAGAGCTTCTTTTCGCTTCTCTTCCACTTCTCCTCCTCCATCTCATTCTCCTTCTTCTCCCATCCACTCCTTCTTATTCTACTTTGGAAGCGCGCGTCGAGGGCTCGCGGCCAAGGCGCGAGATCGGCGCCCACATCGAAAGCACACATTCCCCCCGTTCAAGGGATGAGAGATTCCCTTCTTGCGTATTAGGAATTCATATCTCGGGTGGATTCGCGAGGGGGTGGTTTCTCCCCGTCTTCCTCACACCATCCCGTCTCCGCAAACCAAGAGCGTGAGAAGCTTCTTCAAGTGTGATCAATACGAACTCATTCTTACTGCCAGCGATACTCAACCCTTGTAGCAACAGTTTAAAACGAAAATACTTTTGACACTCTTGAAATATTCTTATAAAGAATATATTGATCCGATTTACGTGTTTTTTTTTGTCGCGAAGTTTACGCGTTTGCGATATTTAAATTATCTCCAAATTCTACCGGAAAATTTATAGGCTTTCGTCAGCAAGAAATTTCTTCAAAACAGACTTGGGTCAATTTTAGTCGAAACGATAATGACTAACGGTTGTAAAATGAAATTAAAATATTGAATAGAGCAAGAAATCTTTGCGAGAAATGAATTTTTGAGCTGAAAACATTCGAGCCACCAACTACAGAAATCCCAAATAACTCGAAGTTCTCCCGACCCGAAACTTTCTTACTTTTATTTTGCATGTAGACTTTGTATTCCGTTGGGAAGAAAAAAAGATGAGAACCGTTGTTACGATGTTTTCACGTAATTTCGGATGTCTTCCATGAGAATGCCCTGGCAGAAGATACGTCGAGAGCTATCCTCGAGGTTTGCCACAGGAGGAGGTGGAAGGAACGATGAGGAGCGATGGGATGAGGGACGCAGACATACATTAATAACCGGAGAGGAAACGTATCTTTCCACTAAAACTCACCCTCTTCATAGAAAGAGCGTATAAGTATATATAAGGTAGCTTAAAGAAGATACGTACCTTATATAAATGTATGACTAACGGGTATAGAGAAGCTGGTGGGTGAACCAGCAGATCTTCTTATACATATATAACTGTAACGTAGCTTATTAGTGAGAAACGAGAAAATCCCATGCGGGTAAATCTTTCCTTCAGGCATTTTCCTATACATTTTTCTTCAGTAAACCACCATTCCACTTTCCCTTTTTTACATTCCTCGTTATGGGAAGAAAAGCAGTGAGAGAAAGAAAGGTAAAAAAGAAATATTGAAATACGCTAACAACCCTCGAGAACTTGGAGAATCGTTTATTGTGGAGTTCGATGTTCTTCGCGAATCCACCAGATGATGTTTATGTGACTATAGATTTTGCATACATTTTCCTACTACTCGATGACTCTGAGAATGCTCTTGATTGGACGAATAGAAAAGCACAAGGCTCCGATTAGAGAGAACAAGAAACAAAAAGATAGAGTAAAGAAAAGTGGACTGAGGACACGTACTGAAAGATAGCGGAAGAGAGAGAGAGAGAGAGACAAAAAAGAATCTAATAGAGGGTCTCGTGTCTTGGCGAGTAAATTGCGGTGGTTGGCGGGTTCGCGGGTTTGCGGTGTATTACCAGCTCGATTATCTCGCACGGTTTTAATAGACATAGGCAAAGGATCTATCGTGTGCTACCTACATGCATATACATTGTATGTATAAAATATAAAACTCTTCAGCGTTACGAGCATTTGAGTATTTCGAAAAAAAACTAGAATATATGCCATTGATTGATAAATTAAACCTAGAGAAACATTGAAAAAAGAAGGCACTAACGTTCAACGACACCTGTGGATAATCTTGCATTACTTACAAGGTAAATGAGGAAAAACCTTTGGGAAAATCGTGCGATTTAATAATAGATTATAAATAAAATTCTGTTTTTTGGTGATGTTCTTTAAATTACGAGTGGATTTAAATCGAAAGTCCTGAAAATCCCCCTTTTAGGGTTGATTGATTTAGAAATCCATTCAGATTAATCTTTCTGAAAATAAGAGATCATGAAATCATTGACAGTGATAACATTTTTCGTTGTAATTAAGTTACATGAAAATCCCCATAGAATGTCGATAGCGAATAACATATCGAGGAGAATACTTTGGTATGTTCGCGCAGCCGTGACAACGACCCTCGAAGGGATAAAGACTCAGGAATAGACTGGACACGATATACCGGTGCATTTATACATATATTTACGTTTACACGTCTAAGTACTGGGAAGGGTGAGGGAGTGTGTAACGGGGAAGGGGTTATTACGTACCTTTCTACGAGAAAAAACGAGAGAGCGAGAGAGAGAGAAGGAGAGTCTCTTTCGCCTGTAATCCCAGTAATGTCTGCCGTAGCAGAATAGACAGAATGAAAGTAAGGAAAACGGACCTTTCTATTTTTCCCTCTTGTTCTCCTATTCTATCTTTCGTTCTGTGGCATGCACGTTCTGCCGCAAGGGAGCCAATGCTTTATGACTCGTAGACATCGAATCCCAGCAGTTAAGGCATAACGTAGCCTCTCTCCTCTCTAACCCCTTTTCCCACCCTTCAATAACCATGAAGTATATTTGGCTTGACACACGCGAGAACCTCGAGATTTTCAACGGATAACGATCTCCAGATTTCATCACGATCTTTGCGAATTTCAATTAGAAAAATCAAACGAAACTATCGCATTATAAAAGAAATAAACATATAAAAAAAGAGGATTAAACTGATCAATATTAGATCATTTTTTTTCGAAGGCTTGAGATGGATTACATAAATCTATATACAAATTATAGGCCAATAATTTCGATCTCTCCAAAGATCGAAAAATTTACGAGAATAAATCGCGAAAGAGTTCTATCGATAGGGTAGAAAAGGGAGAAGAAGAATTGGAAATGAAGGACGTAACGAGTGCCGGATTCGACGGATTCCTGACTACCGCCTTCGATCTCACCGAAGAACGAGACTCGAGCTGATCTCGTGTTTATATACATATTATCGGTTCGCGGGTGGAAAAAAGGCCCCTTCGAACATAAGACTCAGGGAGAGGGTTATTTCTATACGTTTCTATACGCGAGATGTTGTTACGATGGATCGAGAGCGAGAGATGTGAGGTTTGTTGGACCGAAGTCGAAGGATCAAAAAGAGGATGCGATCGCTAATAATATCGGTGAATGCTTGAGAATCCGCGAAGGGTGGAGGCTTCTCGTCGCGCTTCTTCGATATACTCTTTCCTCTCTTTCTATATTATACCTTCCTGTCGTCCCTATCAAAAAGATTTACGTATCTACACTTCGTACAATAACCTACGCCCTTCTCGTTCCCAGCTTATCGATATATATTCACATATGGGCTATGTATAACGTATAACTCGCGGTTTACTCTCGCTCTCGCTCTCTTTTGCTCTTCGGTCTCGCGTCTGCGTGGCGAGCCGACCGTAAATCTGCCAACGGTCAACCGACTGAATACTCGAACACTCCGTGGCGGGCCCAGAGAGCTGCTGTATTTCTCCTCTCTGCGCCTATTTCGCTCTCGGGCCCCTCTTCTGTTCGTCCATCAGTCAGTCCGTGTCTCAGTATGCGTGTATACTCTTTTCCTTCTTTCTTTATCTCTCTTGTTCTCTCTTTTCGTCTCTTTCGAAAAGAAGCGACCGCGAGATCCCTCGTTCATTTTGCGTTCTTCACCGCTTTTGCGCGAATGTCTTCTCCTTGTCCTCCCCTTTTCTCCCCATGTGCATTAACTTCTCGGACACGATGTCATTGTATACACAATATTCGTCGGACGAAACCATCCCTACTACTCATAAAATATACGATCGATCTGAACATCGAAGAACATGTAAATGTGGAATTAGAGAATTTATTCGCTATTCTCGCGAATTTACCAATGAATTATAAAAAAATCACTACCATTTAAAAAGTGTTTCAGAGACTTTTAAAATCGCACGATCTCATTGGCACATCGAAAGTTTGATTACGTTTATATTCAAATAGGTGATGTAAAATATAAGAAAGACATGAAAAACCGTCACCGGTAATATCATCGTTCGCCATTTCATTCACTTTGGAGAACCGCAGCCCTGCCTATGATTTTCCGAGTCTATTCTAAACAGAAAATGTGTAAGACTATGTATACTGGGAATAGCTCTTGTAGAATTTTCTTAATTTCAGGAAGACAGTAAAGTCGCTAAACTACTTGTGCCTCCGTCTTTGAGCTTTAGACATTTAAAGCATTGTCCAGGGCTAATTATTCGAATCCATAAAATATCAGTAAAAATCGAGTATCTTAAATACAAATTTGTTAGAGAATTCGTACTCCACAAGGATAAGAGAAACGAATGAAAAGAATTATGTACAAATAACGAAGCATCGGAATTGGTGAAAATTCGTGGTGATTATTAGGAGGATTGTAGGGGAAGGTTATTATTATTATTTGTACAAGATGAGGCGGTAATGGCGCGAGGGTAACGCCCCTGAAAAACGAGAAAGAGAATTGTCTCTGTGTCTGGACCCGAAGCGCGCGCGCGGCCATTTCGCCGGGGGAGGCTACGAAGCGAAGGGCAAATGTAGCGTCGATTGGTTCTCCTGGCAATGTGGTGAGTCTGAAGAGAAAGAGAGAGAGAGAGAGAGAGAGAGAGAGAGAGAGAGAGAGAGAGAGAGAGAGATTACTGCTGCGACACTGGAGAAGAAAACGTGCATGTGCAGCTTCAACGTGCATGCGCGCGACTCTATCTCTCGAGAGCGCACGCTCTCTTCTGTGTACCGAGGCGAGAGGCTGTTTGCTGCACTCTGTAATGCATTCGATGTAGTATACACTGAAAAACAGAGCGAGAGAGGGAGAAAGGAAGAGAAAAAAGAAGAGCGAATGCCCTCCTCCGTGATCACTCGGATGCTGCAGAAGCTCACGCGTGACGGCTGAGACTCGCGAGAAAGAAAAAAAAAATCACGGAATTAATGGTGGTGCGAAGTCAAACGAATTCCCCGGGCGTTAAACTTTGAAATTAAATCAATTCCATCAGAAGAAAGTGTCTCTGGAGACTCTAAATATTTAATACCAATCATATAGCCCAAATATTTTATCGAATTACAGGAACTACAGACAGATACTGGAACTTAAATTCTGCTTAAAGCTTCTAGACGTTGTCTGGGAGACTAGTGCCGCAAATTTTCGCACAATTAAATCACACGAGATTTTTAAACGAATTCATCGATGACTACTCAACAAACTCGAATTAAATTACACCTTTTAGTCCGTAAGATTCAACAAATCGTAATTAACGACCTCCAAACGACATAATTTATCGTTTTCCTCGATTCTAAATGGTCTTGTAACTATATTGGCCTTAAAATACTAGATTAATATCGTCGCAAAACAACTATCTTAAATAGCTTCCGAAGTCATTTCAAAGCGCATCGTAAAATATCTCCGAGAAAATCATGATCCATAAGATAAGCTCGATCTCAGTTATAAAGCGAAGTGATCGTAGATCGAGAACAGACGTATACGTACGAAGACAGAGTAACCAAAGATGTGAAAATCTCCCTCTTCCCCCTTCTATTGTTCGTAGTTCAGGGTGTACGAAGAGACACGACACCCAAATGCGAAGGAAAAGAAAAAGGAGAAAGAGAATAAGAAAGATTGTATGGACCGTAGAGATTCCAGGATGCTGTTACGTGTCCTGTAAATTCCTTAGCGTGTGTGCTGTGTACGAAATCCTTGTAGCAAAGAGAGGTCTCTGACACACCTGGCTACTGGGTGGCGAGGACGACGATACACTCGCAGAATTATGTTCGCATACACGTATATATGTATATATAGAAGCATCTTTAGGGTCGTTGCTCGTCAGTGCTCTCACCCCCGAAAACGGAAACATAAATGACAAAGGAGCCACTCTCGCTCTTAAAGAAAAACGACAAAGAATCAACGATTTCGTGAGATTGCCATACAGAAGTATTAACCATAGTCATCTGTTTGTTAGAGTGAGACGAGAAGCGAATTGAATTACGCATCGTTCCATACGGGGCTACCAACGCTTTTGTCACGGAGGACTGACAGAGTGGGAGCGAACGAAAGAGAGAGAGAGAGAGAGAGAGAGAGAGAGAGAGAGAGAGAGAGAGAGAGAGAGAGAGAGAGAGAGAGAGAGAGAGCAAAAATGAAAGAGTTCTCGTGTTCGAATAAAGAGAGCCGAGGATCCATGTATGCATCTCGCGGGCGGGTGTCGAATGCGTTTGTTCTGTGTAAACCCGGTACACTATATTATCTCTTTTTCTCGAGGAAGGTGAATATTCTACTACATGTATTATTGTAAATCCATACGCGGGTATTATAACGAGCGAAGGATATCACTGCTGAGGGAGCAAGGACGAAGCTGCAAGATCTGGTTCGTTTTGCGTCATTAAATACAATTGAGAAAGAATAAAAATAAAAAATAAAGAATTCGAGTGTAGACCGATCGGTCCGTTCAGACCGTCGTAAAATCATACCGTATGTAAAAAGAAGAAATAAGAGCAGACTCAATTCTGTCGTATGAAATTATAATTGAGAAGCACAAGGGGATTAAACGTTTGTCTTTATTTTATTCGTCTGAACGAAGCCGCAGTCGCTTTTGCACTTCTCCTTTTCCCTCTGTGCTCTGATTTTAAAATGGCTGAAGGGGATGGTCCTCCCAGCATGAGGACTTCTATTCGCAGACTTGTTTCGAGGACTACTCATCTTCGTCGTTGTACACGGTCTCGTTTTATCCTCGCTCCTCATCCTGCGGAAAGATCCAGTTTTTACCACAACCGAGGGATGGATGAGGGATCGCGATCGCGATCGCTTGTTGGAAAAAAGGGAGAAAGAGGGATGCCAAACGAGAGTGGAACAGGGAGAGAAAGGTGGAGACGAGGAATACAGAAAGAGGGCGATCATGTGCACTGGGAATCGAGAGTCAAAATGTCAGGCCAATCTTGATGTATCTCGTCTTTGTTGATGGCCACCTCTCCCTTCTCTTTCTCGCTCTCTCTGCTCTAGACTCTTGCCCTTTATTCCACACTTAGCAAGGTGTGCGTGCACGCAGGAGTCTCTTGTTTGTGGCTTTCCATTCGGCGCCTACATTGCCTTTAGCTTCCATCCCTCTCGCGCATTCACCTCCATTTATATCGCATTACCAAGAGATCCGAAGGGGGCTCCCTCAAATCCTTCGCCAAAAGATGGAATCCAAGATGCGAGAAATCTCTCCCTCTTTATCCGCAACATCATTTCTTCTAATTTTATTTATCTCGAGATCGCGAAACGTCTAATCTCGTCTCCGTTTCTTTTTTTTTTCTATAAATAAACTTGATTCGAAATTAATTCCCCAGGGGATGTTCAAAATTTCTTTTTTTACGTTTGCATCAGTCAATCATATCAATATTTTTTACACTATTTCAATTTTTCAATGAAGGCCTAAGTAAAAAAATAACTTAAAAAATAATGCCACATGTGTTTCCAACAAAATTAATTGTTCTTCGGAAGCTTAGTCTCAGTTGCACCGATTTCAGTCGATCACCGAATCAAACAATCGCGAAGTGCAGTGGCCATTTTGCTTAGTGCTCTTTCATACATGGTTTGACGTCGTATCAGAAATACGATGAAGCCGGGCACAAACCAGCGGTGTTTCCTCGTCGAAATGACTAATGATTCTCACGGCATGCTCATTACGAAAAAGAACCCGCGAGTCCTTTGCGGCCTCTAACGACCGGTAGAGCTGAATGTATATATATATGTATATATACACGGGACTTTTTCTCTCTCTTTCTCGCAACATCTGGCCCCGTCAGGTACGCGTCGTCGTCCACCGTCCGGGAAAACTTAATGCGAACAAAATTGATAATTCTCCACATGCACACAAATGCACACACACGCGCGTATACAGGATATAAACGATTATATCCAACGTGGAGCAGGCCTCTTGGTTAAGTTTTTTTTTATCGAGTCATCGGAAAACACGCGTAAAGTCCGCAGGAATAATAAGGATCACTCGGTCTCGATTGGCCGCGCGTGTGTCGATATATTACGTCAAATGTGCCCGCAAGAGGGAACCTAAAAAATTCTTCAGGGAGGGGTTCTTTTCGAACTCCCGATCTACTTCCATCTCTCTTTTTTCTCTCTCTCTCTCTCTCTCTCTCTCTCTCTTTCTCTCTCTCTCTCCTTTCTCTCTTCCTATCCCATCGGATTTTAAACCGGTTTTGCGAAACGACGACGTAATGGTCCAGCATATCTCGCCACCGCTATAGTAGAATCGGCAGGAGCCAACCACCACCCGCTTCTAAAGAATATCAACTTCCCAAGCATTACGAACGTTTCATGCTCTAAATACGTACATCCCGATTCCGCGTGCACATTACAGTAATCCTGATTTCATGGACCCTTTCAAGGACTTTATCAATTTGACGTTTTTTAATTCTGCTTTTTAATTGCAGATGTTGCACTAATTACGGTTACAAAGTGAGACAAATTATGTAAAACGCCAGGTACATAAATAGGCAAATCATCTTTTCGTGGGCCCGTTCGAAGGACTTGTCGAATTAAAATACTTTCAGTCTACTTTCGAACACTAATCATTCATTAGTATAGTGAAATTTTAAGCAGTATTCATTAAGTAATATACAAATCAAGCGAATTTATTTAAATGGCCCCAAAATAAATACTCAAACTTTATATATTCTGTTGACCCTGTTGACCTTATTTATTTTGTTGACGTCCTGTTGACAGTCTTAATGAATAATATTGTTATTCTATTTTCGACTCCATATATCGTATAGATTTCTAAAAATGTTAGAAGGGTTTATTGACCAAATCATTAATTATCAAACAAATCAATACGATTTTATTAATATGGCGATTATGATTTATTCAAAGCTATAAAGAACCAAATTTCCGTACGGCAACTCGATTTTCCCAGCGCTCGTTTTCGAAAGGTTTGAGAGGCTTTGAGCCTCTTAACCCTGGACAAAGATGAGATAATGTTCAAGTGAGCGAAAGACCACCAAAGAGTCCTTATGTGTATATATGTACAGTTTTGTACGTTCACCAAGGCGATAGACTTTGAAAACAAAAATGTAATAATGACAGTGAATCCCCACCTAATCACCTTGATTTACGTCGTGTTTATACTTATTTATATTTCTCGAGCGTTTAGTGCACACGCGGGGATGATCTATGAGACGCATTAACTTGGAGTCTTGTTAAACGGTGCCTCAGGCTCGAAGAGTACGGTATACGAGAAAGGCCAGGAAGAAAAAAAGAGTGAGAGAGAGAGAGTGATGTGAAAGAAAAGAGAAGATTTCTCAAAGCATCGCAGGAGGGAGAAAGAGAGAGAGAGAGAGAGAGTGGCAAAGTATATCGATGATGGTCCATGTTGAAGTAACTACAAAACTACTACACTCTGGTCTTTCCGGTCCCCTCTCTCCATCCTCATAACCCTCATGAAGAAAACCCATCACCCTCTCACGTATACTCGCCCTTAAGGCCAACACCGATATACTCTCTCTCTTTTGCTTTCCTTTCCCTCTTTCTCTTGCTCTCATCTCGTTCTCTTGATGGTAGTTGGAGTTTTGTGACCCGACCCTTCATAAACTAGTTCCCAACTGCGTTGTATATTAAAAAATGGGTACCTATATAGACGTAGGCGTGGATGAGCCGTTAAAAATGTACAGTACGACCCGGACTCAACGTCAAGAAAAGAATGAAAGAAAGTGTAGAATGACGATGCGACGTGGAGAAAAAAAAAAACTATGACACCTCATTGCCGAGGAAAATGAATGAAAAAAGATGTCGGTGGAGAATGAATGAAAATCTGTGAGGAATTTTAAGAAACGTGGGAATTTTCACATTGATATACAATTTTCACGAAGTTTGGTTATACAGACAAAAAAAAATCATAAACACATCAGTGTTTTCAATCACTTAAAGCTGTAAAATTTTAAAAATAATCTTGAAAAAAATATTTCATCATTAGCTCAGCAACTAATCTAAATCTTCCACGTTTTATTTTCTCGTAATGCGTTAATGTGAAGATCCGCATGAGAATGAGATATACGAGACAAAAGACGAGGGTGAATCTCCGTGAAGAAATTTAGATGATTTCCAAAGAGACGTTCGACCAATACCCAGAAGCGAGACAAGAGATTAAGAAAAAAGAAAGTTGGGAGAGGGAAAGAAGACGAGAGCAAAGAGATGCACAACGAAGAAGAAGAGACTCCAAGCTGTCTGGTCCATTCGTGTGCTTCTCGGGACTCGTTTTGTCTTTTGCTATGGGCACGTCTCTTTCTCTCTTTGGCTCTCGGAGAATCTCTCGCGAATTGCCATGCTCTCCTCTTAGGCGCGTTTGGTTCGCGCTCGCGCGCGCCTTCTCTTCGTTGTATGCGCTTCCTCGGTCCAGGGTTATTGCCGCTACGGACTTTTTTCTTCCATTCCTGGACAGCCCTTGGTCTCGCTCTCGCAGGATATATCTCGCCTCTCGCTGTGGCGGCCTCTGAAGTCAGAGAGCGTTGAATGCCGAAAGCAAGAAAGAGAGAAAGAGAGAAAGAGACAAAGTCGGAGAGAGAACGGAGATACGAACAAGAGAGAGAAAGACAAAACTCGCCAATCGTCGAGATGTTTGGTACGTATGTATGTATACACACGAAGCGAAAAGGAGAACGGTGTAAAAACGAGATCGACCACCTAGTTCTCTCGCGAGAGGTGAATCCTTAGCTCCTTTATGGCATCCGATCTAGTTAAAACACCTCTCTGTCTAGATCACTACGTTTATTACATTTTCAGATACACTTTTTTTGTCTCGTCAGACGTTCCGGATAAATATATTTCTTAA
>CAXDIM010000142.1:0-33674 GCA_963989365.1 Rhimphoctona megacephalus | reverse complement strand
CGCTAAATCTTATTTCGGCATAAAAAATGATTTTTTCACGTTTTTATGATGTTTGGAAGTGAATACTAAAATTACGAAGAAAAATCACCGTTTCACTCAAATTTGGCAGGGGAAATGCAATTTCTTAATAGTTTTCGGTGAAAATCGTTTCTGTGAACGCCAAATCCTATTTCGTCAATAGACAATGATTTCTTCCGTTTTTATGCTGGTTGGTGGTGAAAACTGAAATTACACAGAAAAATCACCGTTTCACTCGAATTAACCAAAGAAAACGCAATTTCGTATCAGTTTTCGATGAAAATCGTGAATTTTCGGTGAAAATCATTTCTATGAACGCCAAATCTTATTTTGGATATACTGTTATTATATATACTGTTTTGTAGTGAAAACTGAAACTACGAAGAAAAAACAACGTTTCACTTAAATTTACCACAGAAAACGCAATTTCATATCAGTTTTCTATGAAAAACGTGAAATTTCGTTGAAAATCGTTTCTATAAACGGCTAATCGTATTTCATCAATAAAAAATGATTTCTTCACGTTTTTATACTGTTTTGTGGTGAAAACTGAAATTACGAAGAAAAATCACAGATTCACTCAAATTGGCAGAGGAAACGCAATTTCGTATCAGTTTTCGATGAGAGAGAGAGAGAGGGAGAGAGAGAGGAGAGAGAGGAGAGAGAGAGAGAGAGAGAGAGAGAGAGAGAGAGAGAGAGAGAGAGAGTGAGTGAGAGGAGGTGGTGAGAAACTGAAATTACATAGAAAAAATCACCGTTTTACTCGAATTTACCTAAGAAAACGCAATTTCGTATCAGTTTTCGATGCAAAACGTGACTTTTCGGTGAAAATCATTTCTATGAACGCCAAATCTTATTTCGTCAATAAAAATGACGTCTTCCCGTTTTTATGCTGTTTGGCAGTGAATACTAAAATTACCAAGAAAAATCACCGTTTCACTCAAATTTGGCAGAGGAAACGAAATTTCGTATCAGTTTTCGAAGAATAAGCGAGACTTTTCGGTGAAAATCGTTTTTATAAACGGCTAATAGTATTTCTTCAATAAAAAATGATTTATTCACGTTTTTTATACTGTTTTGTGGTGAAAACTGAAATTACACAGACAAATCACCGTTTTACTTAAATTCACCAGAGAAAACGCAATTTCGTATCAGTTTCGATGCAAAACGTGAATTTTCGGTGAAAATCGTTTCCATGAACGCCAAATCTTATTTCGTCAATAAAAAATGATTTCTTCACGTTTTTATGCTGTTTTGGCAGTGAATACTAAAATTAGGAAGAAAAAATCACCGTTTCACTTAAATTTACCACAGAAAACGCAATTTCGTATCAGTGTTCGATGCAAGACGTGAATTTTCGGTGAAAATCATTTCCATGAACGCCAAATCTTATTTCGTCAATATAAAAGGATTTCTTCACGTTTTTATACTGTTTTGTGGTGAAAACTGAATTTACGAAGAAAAATCACCCATTCACTCAAATTTACCAGAGAAAACGCAATTTCGTATCAGTTTTCGATGAAACACGTGAATTTTCGGTGCAAATCGTTCCCTGAACGCTAAATCTTATTTCGGCAATAAAAAATGATTTCTTCACGTTTTTTATGCTGTTTGGAAGTGAATACTAAAATTACGAAGAATAATCACCGTTTCACTCAAATTTGGCAGGGGGAAACGCAATTTCTTATTAGTTTTCGGTGAAAATCGTTTCTGTGAACGGCAAATCTTATTTCGCCAATAGACAATGATTTCTTCCCGATTTTATGCTGGTTGGTGGTGAAAACTGATATTGCACAGAAACATCACCGTTTCACTCGAATTTACCAAAGAAAACGGAATTTCGTATCAGTTTTCGAAGCAAAACGTGAATTTTCGGTGAAAATCGTTTCTATAAACGGCTATTCGTATTTCGTCAATGAAAAATGATTTTTTCACGTTTTATGATGTTTGGAAGTGAATACTAAAATTACGAAGAAAAATCACCGTTTCACTCAAATTTGGCAGGGGAAACGCAATTTCTTAATAGTTTTCGGTGAAAATCGATTCTGTGAACGCCAAATCCTATTTCGTCAATAGACAATGATTTCTTCCCGTTTTTATGCTGGTTGGTGGTGAAAACTGAAATTACACAGAAAAATCACCGTTTCACTCGAATTAACAAAGAAACGCAATTTCGTATCAGTTTTCGATGAAAATCGTGAATTTTCGGTGAAAATCATTTCTATGAACGGAAAATCTTATTTTGGATATACTGTTATTATATATACTGTTTTGTAGTGAAAACTGAAACTACGAAGAAAAAACAACGTTTCACTTAAATTTACCACAGAAAACGCAATTTCATATCGGTTTTCGATGAAAAACGTGAAATTTCGTTGAAAATCGTTTCTATAAACGGCTAATCGTATTTCATCAATAAAAAATGATTTCTTCACGTTTTTATACTGTTTTGTGGTGAAAACTGAAATTACGAAGAAAAATCACCGATTCACTCAAATTTGGCAGAGGAATCGCAATTTCGTATCAGTTTTCGATGAGAGAGAGAGAGAGAGAGAGAGAGAGGAGAGAGAGAGAGAGAGGAGAGATGAGAGAGAGAGAGAGAGAGAGAGAGAGAGAGAGAGAGAGGTTGGTGGTGAAAACTGAAATTACACAGAAAAATCACCGTTTTACTCGAATTTACCAAAGAAAACGCAATTTCGTATCAGTTTTCGATGCAAAACGTGACTTTTCGGTGAAAATCATTTCTATGAACGCCAAATCTTATTTCGTCAATAAAAAATGACGTCTTCACGTTTTTATGCTGTTTGGCAGTGAATACTAATATTACCAAGAAAAATCACCGTTTCACTCAAATTTGGCAGAGGAAACGAAATTTCGTATCAGTTTTCGAAGAATAAGCGAGACTTTTCGGTGAAAATCGTTTTCATAAACGGCTAATAGTATTTCTTCAATAAAAAATGATTTTATTCACGTTTTTATACTGTTTTGTGGTGAAAACTTAAATTACACAGACAAATCACCGTTTTACTTAAATTCACCAGAGAAAACGCAATTTCGTATCAGTTTTCGATGCAAAACGTGAATTTTCGGTGAAAATCGTTTCCATGAACGCCATATCTTATTTCGTCAATAAAAAATGATTTCTTCACGTTTTTATGCTGTTTGGCAGTGAATACTAAAATTACGAAGAAAAATCAACCGTTTCACTTAAATTTACCACAGAAAACGCAATTTCGTATCAGTGTTCGATGCAAGACGTGAATTTTCGGTGAAAATCATTTCCATGAACGGCCAAATCTTATTTCGTCAATATAAAAGGATTTCTTCACGTTTTTATACTGTTTTGTGGTGAAAACTGAAATTACGAAGGAAAAATCACCCATTCACTCAAATTTACAAGAGAAAACGGAATTTCGTATCAGTTTTCGATGAAACACGTGAATTTTCGGTGAAAATCGTTTCCATGAACGCTAAATCTTATTTCGGCAATAAAAAATGATTTTTTCACGTTTTTATGATGTTTGAAGTGAATACTAAAATTACGAAGAAAATCACCGTTTCACTCAAATTTGGCAGGGGAAACGCAATTTCTAATAGTTTTCGGTGAAAAACGTTTCTGTGAACGCCAAATCCTATTTCGTCAATAGACAATGATTTCTTCCCGTTTTTATGCTGGTTGGTGGTGAAAACTGAAATTACACAGAAAAATCACCGTTTCACTCGAATTAACCAAAGAAAACGCAATTTCGTCTCAGTTTTCGATGAAAATCGTGAATTTTCGGTGAAAATCATTTCTATGAACGCCAAATCTTATTTTGGATATACTGTTATTATATATACTGTTTTGTAGTGAAAACTGAAACTACGAAGAAAAAACAACGTTTCACTTAAATTTACCACAGAAAACGCAATTTCATATCAGTTTTCGATGAAAAACGTGAACTTTCGTTGAAAATCGTTTCTATAAACGGCTAATCGTATTTCATCAATAAAAATGATTTCTTCACGTTTTTATACTGTTTTGTGGTGAAAACTGAAATTACGAAGAAAAATCACCGATTCACTCAAATTTGGCAGAGGAAACGCAATTTCGTATCAGTTTTCGATGAGAGAGAGAGAGGGAGAGAGAGAGAGAGAGAGAGAGAGAGAGAGAGAGAGAGAGAGAGAGAGAGAGAGAGAGAGAGAGGTTGGTGTGAAACTGAAATTACACAGAAAAATCTCCGTTTTACTCGAATTTACCAAAGAAAACGCAATTTCGTATCAGTTTTCGATGCAAAACGTGACTTTTCGGTGAAAATCATTTCTATGAACGCCAATCTTATTTCGTCAATCAAAAATGACGTCTTCACGTTTTTATGCTGTTCGGCAGTGAATACTAAAATTACCAAGAAAAATCACCGTTTCACTCAAATTTGGCAGAGGAAACGATATTTCGTTTCAGTTTTCGAAGAATAAGCGAGACTTTTCGGTGAAAATCGTTTTTATAAACGGCTAATAGTATTTCTTCAATAAAAAATGATTTATTCACGTTTTTATACTGTTTTGTGGTGAAAACTGAAATTACACGGACAAATCACCGTTTTACTTAAATCCACCAGAGAAAACGCAATTTCGTATCAGTTTTCGATGCAAACGTGAATTTTCGGTGAAAATCGTTTCCATGAACGCCAAATCTTATTTCGTCAATAAAAAATTATTTCTTCACGTTTTTATGCTGTTTGGCAGTGAATACTAAAATTACGAAGAAAAATCACCGTTTCACTTAAATTTACCACAGAAAACGCAATTTCGTATCAGTGTTCGATGCAAGACGTGAATTTTCGGTGAAAATCATTTCCATGAACGCCAAATCTTATTTCGTCAATATAAAAGGATTTCTTCACGTTTTTATACTGTTTTGTGGTGAAAACTGAAATTACGAAGAAAAATCACCCATTCACTCAAATTTACCAGAGAAAACGCAATTTCGTATCAGTTTTCGATGAAACACGTGAATTTTCGGTGAAAATCGTTTCCATGAACGCTAAATCTTATTTCGGCAATAAAAAATGATTTCTTCACGTTTTTATGCTGTTTGGAAGTGAATACTAAAATTACGAAGAATAATCACCGTTTCACTCAAATTTGGCAGGGGAAACGCAATTTCTTATTAGTTTTCGGTGAAATCGTTTCTGTGAACGGCAAATCTTATTTCGCCAATAGACAATGATTTCTTCCCGATTTTATGCTGGTTGGTGGTGAAAACTGATATTACACAGAAACATCACCGTTTCACTCGAATTTACCAAGAAAACGGAATTTCGTATCAGTTTTCGAAGCAAAACGTGAATTTTCGGTGAAAATCGTTTCTATAAACGGCTATTCGTATTTCGTCAATGAAAAATGATTTTTTCACGTTTTTATGATGTTTGGAAGTGAATACTAAAATTACGAAGAAAAAATCACCGTTTCACTCAAATTTGGCAGGGAAACGCAATTTCTTAATAGTTTTCGGTGAAAATCGTTTCTGTGAACGCCAAATCCTATTTCGTCAATAGACAATGATTCTTCCGTTTTTATGCTGGTTTGTGGTGAAAACTGAAATTACACAGAAAAATCACCGTTTCACTCGAATTAACCAAAGAAAACGCAATTTCGTATCAGTTTTCGATGAAAATCGTGAATTTTCGGTGAAAATCATTTCTATGAACGCCAAATCTTATTTTGGATATACTGTTATTATATATACTGTTTTGTAGTGAAAACTGAAACTACGAAGAAAAAACAACGTTTCACTTAAATTTACCACAGAAAACGCAATTTCATATCAGTTTTCTATGAAAAACGTGAATTTCGTTGAAAATCGTTTCTATAAACGGCTAATCGTATTTCATCAATAAAAAATGATTCTTCACGTTTTTATACTGTTTTGTCGGTGAAAAACTGAAATTACGAAGAAAAATCACCGATTCACTCAAATTTGGCAGAGGAAACGCAATTTCGTATCAGTTTTCGATGAGAGAGAGAGAGAGGGAGAGAGAGAGAGAGAGAGAGAGAGAGAGAGAGAGAGAGAGAGAGAGAGAGAGAGTGAGTGAGAGGTTGGTGGTGAAAACTGAAATTACATAGAAAAATCACCGTTTTACTCGAATTTACCTAAGAAAACGCAATTTCGTATCAGTTTTCGATGCAAAAACTGACTTTTCGGTGAAAATCATTTCTATGAACGCCAAATCTTATTTCGTCAATAAAAAATGACGTCTTCACGTTTTTATGCTGTTTGGCAGTGAATACTAAAATTACCAAGAAAAATCACCGTTTCACTCAAATTTGGCAGAGGAAACGAAATTTCGTATCAGTTTTCGAAGAATAAGCGAGACTTTTCGGTGAAAATCGTTTTTATAAACGGCTAATAGTATTTCTTCAATAAAAAATGATTTATTCACGTTTTTATACTGTTTTGTGGTGAAAACTGAAATTACACGGACAAATCACCGTTTTACTTAAATCCACCAGAGAAAACGCAATTTCGTATCAGTTTTCGATGCAAAACGTGAATTTTCGGTGAAAATCGTTTCCATGAACGCCAAATCTTATTTCGTCAATAAAAAATGATTTCTTCACGTTTTTATGCTGTTTGGCAGTGAATACTGAAATTACGAAGAAAAATCACCGTTTCACTTAAATTTACCACAGAAAACGCAATTTCGTATCAGTGTTCGATGCAAGACGTGAATTTTCGGTGAAAATCATTTCCATGAACGCCAAATCTTATTTCGTCAATATAAAAGGATTTCTTCACGTTTTTATACTGTTTTGTGGTGAAAACTGAATTTACGAAGAAAAATCACCCATTCACTCAAATTTACCAGAGAAAACGCAATTTCGTATCAGTTTTCGATGAAACACGTGAATTTTCGGTGAAAATCGTTTCCATGAACGCTAAATCTTATTTCAGCAATGAAAAATGATTTTTTCACGTTTTTATGCTGTTTGGAAGTGAATACTAAAATTACGAAGAATAATCACCGTTTCACTCAAATTTGGCAGGGGAAACGCAATTTCTTATTAGTTTTCGGTGAAAATCGTTTCTGTGAACGGCAAATCTTATTTCGCCAATAGACAATGATTTCTTCCCGATTTTATGCTGGTTGGTGGTGAAAACTGATATTACACAGAAACATCACCGTTTCACTCGAATTTACCAAAGAAAACGGAATTTCGTATCAGTTTTCGAAGCAAAACGTGAATTTTCGGTGAAAATCGTTTCTATAAACGGCTATTCGTATTTCGTCAATGAAAAATGATTTTTTCACGTTTTTATGATGTTTGGAAGTGAATACTAAAATTACGAAGATAAATCACCGTTTCACTCAAATTTGGCAGGGGAAACGCAATTTCTTAATAGTTTTCGGTGAAAATCGTTTCTGTGAACGCCAAATCCTATTTCGTCAATAGACAATGATTTCTTCCCGTTTTTATGCTGGTTGGTGGTGAAAACTGAAATTACACAGAAAAATCACCGTTTCACTCGAATTAACCAAAGAAAACGCAATTTCGTATCAGTTTTCGATGAAAATCGTGAATTTTCGGTGAAAATCATTTCTATGAACGCCAAATCTTATTTTGGATATACTGTTATTATATATACTGTTTTGTAGTGAAAACTGAAACTACGAAGAAAAAACAACGTTTCACTTAAATTTACCACAGAAAACGCAATTTCATATCAGTTTTCTATGAAAAACGTGAAATTTCGTTGAAAATCGTTTCTATAAACGGCTAATCGTATTTCATCAATAAAAAATGATTTCTTCACGTTTTTATACTGTTTTGTGGTGAAAACTGAAATTACGAAGAAAAATCACCGATTCACTCAAATTTGGCAGAGGAAACGCAATTTCGTATCAGTTTTCGATGAGAGAGAGAGAGAGGGAGAGAGAGAGAGAGAGAGAGAGAGAGAGAGAGAGAGAGAGAGAGAGAGAGAGAGTGAGTGAGAGGTTGGTGGTGAAAACTGAAATTACATAGAAAAATCACCGTTTTACTCGAATTTACCTAAGAAAACGCAATTTCGTATCAGTTTTCGATGCAAAACGTGACTTTTCGGTGAAAATCATTTCTATGAACGCCAAATCTTATTTCGTCAATAAAAAATGACGTCTTCACGTTTTTATGCTGTTTGGCAGTGAATACTAAAATTACCAAGAAAAATCACCGTTTCACTCAAATTTGGCAGAGGAAACGAAATTTCGTATCAGTTTTCGAAGAATAAGCGAGACTTTTCGGTGAAAATCGTTTTTATAAACGGCTAATAGTATTTCTTCAATAAAAAATGATTTATTCACGTTTTTATACTGTTTTGTGGTAGTAGAAGAGCTATGCGGGTTCTGGCTCAAATGGTGGCGAGGGGTATGCGGTGCGGGGGCGGAGCCCCTGCGCCGCATGCCCCTCGCCACGACTTCAGAATGCCTCCTAGCTCTTCTACTACACTCCCCTCCCCTGCCCTCGCCGCGACCCGGCAGTAGGCCCAGAGGGGAACGAGGTGTGTGGAAGAGAGATGGTTCGAAGCATAATGAGTGGGAGAGAGAGAGAGAGAGAGAGAGAGAGAGAGAGAGAGAGAGAGAGAGAGGGAGGGAGCGAGACAACCAGATGGGAAGATAAGTGAGTGTAAGAGAGCAAGTATGAAAAATAGATGTATGCTTGGAGGAGCATTTTAAACAATATCATTTAAAAAACAATTTCATTTCCAAAATTGATCTCGAGATGGATAGATGTGCGAGTATGTATGCAATCCACCCATCGAAAGACCCCTGGACATTGACGAAAAATGAACTCGAATCGATTCCCAAGGCTTTACTTTTAAAATATTTTAGCTACTGTATAACTTCATTGTGGGATCGTTTACCAGAGCATTTACAGTGTGATAGTGAGATACAATCATATCATGAGTGTGATGATCATTTTAATCCACCATGGGAACTGACTCATGTTGATGCTTTTGGACCCATGCGCCGAGATTGTGAAAAGTGCTTTATAATGGAACAACTGGTGAATATTTATGCGATTCAACGCATTAGGAATCCTCGAGAAATTACGCGAGAAGAGCTAGAAATTATATCACCAACGGCGTTTAAAAAATATTTCAGTGACTACACAGATATTTTGTGGGAGCGTTTACCAGAATATTACAAATCCGACAGTGAAATTAAATCATTTCGCCGATGCAATGAACATTGGAATACATCATCGATGGAAGATCACATTGACGGTCCCACACCTCTGCGTCGAAATTGTAGGAAATGTCGAGAGAGCGAAGAAGGCGTTTGAGCCTGTTCCGGGGTGCACGTGTCCACAGACGGGGGAGGCTGACGACGCGTTTGAACCTGTTCAGGATATCAGCTGCATAGGACGATTGTGTGGAAAGGAAACAGGGCGGGCATGGAGACTGAAATCATGGATAAGGAATTGGGAACATCATAGGCTGACGACGTGTTTGAACCAGTTTTCTGGGTATCAGCTGCACACGATCGTGGGAGAAGGGAAGGAGGTGGGGATGGAAACTGAAATCATAGAGAAGGAATCGAGAGCATCATCATTCTGCTACAAGACTAGCTCCAAGTCAGACCTTCTCAAAATCACTCTCTCTTTCTAAAATGGAGTTCAAATCATTGAACAAAGTTGCCACATTGGAAAACAACCTGCCAACGAAGAAGCTGGTTGATCTCGAGGTTAAGACTGATCATCCAATCCACAATATTCGATCGGTGAAAACCAAATTTGGGAAACGATACATCGCTGACATCGGAGGGCAATACATGGTCTTTCTACCAGCGAGACTCGCCGAGGCTTTCGACCAGGACGAGGATGAATTCAAAAAGCTGTTGGAGGCAGCTCGCTCGAGGGAACTCTACATGGAAACGTTTGCCGACAAGTGGAGTAAAATCGAGTTCAAACACATTCAAAAATCTTCGACGTGAAAAAATTTCATCGTTTGTGGAAAAGAAATGTAAAAATATGTATGATTCTCATCGTTGTCAAAAATCATTTGTAATAATGTATGCTGAGTGGAGGAGGAGGAGGAAGAGAAGGAGATGAGTGTTTATAATAAAAACGAAAAAAGCCATATATAATCATAAAAATGTTTTGTTTATTCAAAAATCCCTCGTTCACACAATGCATGATAGACATATAACCAACTTCTCAGAGATTTCACATTCTCATTCGCACAATTATATTTCGAATTGCGGTGGTGGTGGTGGTGGTGGTGGGGGCAATTGGGTCGAATTTTTGGCAACTTCTGCAGCGATGGACAGTCCAGAGTCTCCAAATCGATAATTTCCGTTGATAGATCCAAGAAACTCATCAGCCACGAAGACTTTTCACAACCTTTCACGTATATTGCACGAGCTCGTTGTAAGATGGTTTGAATTATCACTTTTGCTGCATCGTATGGTATACTGCCATAATCCCATGATAGTCCGTGAAAATTACGTTCCAACCATTTGTTTGTCATTTTGTATCTTGCTGGTAGAGTATCCCAGGCGTATGGTGATTCGAAGATAAGCGTCAGAGGCTCGACATTTTTGTCATAAGCTTGAACGATTGATATTTCTTTGAGGATGAATTCATTGAGAGGCCCCTTGAAACCTTGTAGATCGACAATGAACTCCATCTTGACTAATGTCCAGCAGCATCATCACCCCAGATTTTATACCAATTTTTTGACCCCACCACTTATGGGATTATATTCGACAATACGATCGTGTAGAATGAGGCAGTATGCACATGTTTGTGCAGGAATGTTCGTTTTTGTTTCAAATTCAAGACGAACATCCACGGGGCCAGACTTGAGGGAATCATTTTGTTTTGAGCAATCAATTACAACAAGTGGTGCATATTTTAAAAATTCCGTTTTGTTCAACCATGGCTCAGTCTCCTTATTGTAATACATGGATTGGAAATTTGTATACATATCATAGAGCAGTGCATACTGATTTTGCTGTATATTCAAATTCATGTTACCATATGGATAACATTGTGAATTCAAGTAGAGTTTCACATCGGTTACATTGCAGTGATCAAAACGACTCGCATTTTTTGCCTTATCATTTTTTCGTCCCGTTTGAAACGCAAGAATTACATATCGTGGCTTTTCCAGCTGTGTTGAAGTCTTGACGGACCACACATGTTTAGAAGTGGCAGGCAGCAATGGGTATTCATACAATTCCCACGTTCGAAAACTCATGGAAATTGCGGCGTCTTTGGCGATAAAGTTCAAAAGCTGAATTTTCCGTTGATCCGCCACCGTTACATATGGTACGAGCCATTCTATTTTCTGCAATTGGAGCTTATAATCTTCAGCAGCTGTTTGTATTATTGCATTGTCATCGGTGCGTGATCTGGTCAAAATTAATTCATGCTTTGCGTTCACAACCATTTTTCGATAATCTTCGGCAAAGCCCAACAGCATACTCAGTGGTATGCAGATATCAAAGTTACCTGCTACATCAACGATTTGTTTTGTTTCTTCAACGTCGAGCCAGCCAGTATTTTCAAGCATTGTACTCTTAGCTGGTGTGAGAGATGTATATCCCTTGATAAGGCTTGTAACAGCCACATTCTTATTACGATCAATTTCTATGGCATTAAGTTCATAGCGCACTTCTTCAAATAAATGACATATAGCGTTGTTAATGAGACTTGTTGTAGCTGTCGGCGTACCATCATTCTTCGTCAGTTTTCCACAAATGTGAAGGGAACTTTTGCTCGGTAGGATTGATAAATCTTGATGCTGAATTGATATACGTATTTCATCACTGTTGTTGTAGGTTGACGACGCGTATGGTTGATGAGCATGGACCTCATAATGTATGATGGATTCATCGAAGATAATGGGTGTGTGAATGTTTATGATTTCCTCCTCCATTTCACACAATAGATGCACAATGCACAAAATAAATAATTCCTCACACGCGTACTCCACGAACTCTGAGACCCAAATTCTTCAAGAGTAGCAGGTTTTGAGGTGTTAGCGCTTTGAGCGTTGATCGGCGACTGATTTCGCGATCCCATGATGGCTTATTAATATTAGCTACTCTATTGTAGACTATGCCCATTGGGATTTTATATGCAGTCGTATGGTGATTACTTCACCGCGGAAATTCACCAAATCCCCGTCCTGATCCACAATACGAAGCTGTATGCTGTCAATTATCCGACTCGTGATTGGTAGATAAATGACGTTCGAGGGTATTTCAATAATTTTATAGCCAGGCGGTACAGATGGGAAAAATTCGTGAATTGTGTGAGCTTTTTGTCCGTTAATGTATGCACCAGTGGTTATGTTACACTCGACACGTAAGGCGTTCACCTTAAGAATGGATACCGGCAGATCAGATTCATGTCTTTTATTGGCTTCCAACCTGACTGGTGCAAAACCCAACAGAGGTCCGATTGAATTAGTGGGTGTGAAGAGGAGAGGGACATTGCACTCGATTTCACTGCGTAGCGTATTAGTATTTGGTTTAAGCTCAATTTTCACGTTTTTGGGTGATAATTCGGCTTGTAAATACTTTTCAATATCCTCTATTTCATAACTCCCCGTCGGTATAATCACCACATGCGTTCCAGCATAAAATGTATTGCATCCAATGTCGATATTGGGAATGGAATTGAATGTCAGCAGCTCAACGAGTCCGAGACTATAATTCTTATGCGGAGATAGTTCAATGGGCGGAAAGTATTGTGCCTCGAGAACGGAGGATGATCCGGAGATGGTCAATGTGAAGCTATCATCCATGATGCTGTCGAATTATCAACTAAACTCCCGGCTCTACAATTCACGTTTATATAGCGTGTATTTGTCTCGTCGATTTAACTGTCCGGAGAGAAACTTGAGACACAAGTGTCCACATTCAATTGTATCATATTCCTGATATCTTTTATAATTATAATTCACGCTACCAACACCAAAATATTTTGTGAGTTCCGATGGGGGCAAAAGATTGCCAAAACTGTCAAAGTAGCAGATTTTCCCTCCAGTCTTTTTGTATGCAACCCAGTGTGTGCCAGGACCCACATTTTCATCCAAATTCACAATTGCTGATTCATGTTTGAGCGGTCCATTCGCGGGTAATGTATCACGCATATAAACCCCTCGAAAATGTTGAATTTTCATGATTTTCACGTATTTCAGCAGATCGCGGTCGGTGAGAGGTCGATGTGGTAGCGTGATTATACGTTTTTTGGCCTGATATGAAGGCCCAGACCCTGCTTGTACGGTTTCAAGTGTAAACCTTTACCCAAAGCAATGGCCTCAATTGTTTGGTTATGTCGCTTATTTTCATCCAATTCCTTTTTGGCCGCTTGAGCAGCATTTACAGCATTGGCTATTGCAGCAGCCCCACCAGACAATGCACCAGCAGCGCTGAGGCCGGCAAAAATGGGTATGAGAAAGGGCAATAAACCACCAATTTTCCGGGGAACCGGTAAAACCCGGGGCGTACGTACTTTAACACCCTTTACACTCGCACGGGCACCTTTTAATGCTGACATGACGACTTTACGCGGGTCATCACTACGAATCATCGCTTTCCGTGCAGCGCTAATGACTTTTTTCAAGCAAACACTTTTTTGCTGTTTCCTCTTCAGCGGCTTCATGCCCATACCAAATTTTGTTTTCGCCTTCATAATGTTTGTCACGGCCCAAGCACTTGCTCTCTCACCAAAACTAGCGTCTTTTGATGTCACACGTTGCCAGGCTTGTTCAGCCAACACTTTATCCGCCAAATGTCTCGCTTCGAGATTATCACGATTTTTCGAATATGCGATATCATGCACTTTGCACGCAGCGTCCAATGGATTTATACCAGGATCACCACGAGCAATACGCTTAGCCAACTTTGTGCCAGGTCCACAATACTGATAGCCCGGCAGATGTAGTTCGACGGGAAGATTGTTGATTAGACTGTTGATTAAACCTTTACCCGGTTTATCATGCACGATCATCACCGTGAGTCAGCTAATTCTCGACTGATCATTCCGCACATTATAATAATGTATTTATAGGGTTTTTCGATTAGTCGTATGCGAGATGGTGTCCAAGAAACAAGTTTCGGGCGGTCAACTCTCCGTAATAAATTTCGATAAATTTGTAGAGGATGGCGGTGGGGCAAGGAAGCAAAAGCGTCATGGTAATATATTACCTGATAGCATTCGTGCTGTGTTTTGTGGTCCGTCAAATTGTGGGAAAACTAATGCATTACTCACACTCCTCATACATCCAAATGGCTTGAGATTTGAGAACATTTATCTATATTCCAAATCGTTGAAGCAGCCAAAATATCGATTATTGGAACAGTTGCTTCAACCTATCCATGGCGTCGAATATTATCCATTCAACGAGCATGAACAAGTTGTATCACCGAGTGACGCCCGTCCAAACTCGATATTTATCTTTGACGATATAGCTTGTGAAAAACAGGATAATGTGAGAGCATTTTTTTCCATGGGAAGACACGAGATCGTCGACAGTTTTTATCTTTGTCAAACATATACCCGCATCCCGAAACATCTTGTAAGAGATAACGCAAATTTCGTGGTGCTATTTAAACAGGACGATATGAATCTTAAACACGTATACAACGACCACGTGAATACCGATATGACTTATACATGCTTCAAAAATATGTGTGTAAAGTGTTGGAAGTCCGACAAGTATGGATTTATTACTATTGACAAGGACAGTGAAATTAATGAGGGTAGATATAGGAGAGGATTTGATTTTTTTCTAACCATCGACGATAAATGATTACACATCGTTGGAAAAGAGACAGTCTCAGGTCTGACTTGCCAGTGTCAACATGAAAAGCAAAGATCTTTTAAGGGAAAAGGACGTATTGTGTCAACTTGCCAAGGCAAGTGATGCGATTAGACGAAAACATCGAATGTTAAAAAGGGGTCGTGATACTGCACAGCAGAAAATGCAAGATGTGTTTAAACCGATCGTTGGACCGTTAGAGGAGCTAGTTTCATATAACAAAAATGTGAAGCATGAAATTAAGGATGAAAAGGTGAATATCAAGAAGGAGGAGGAGAAGGAGGAGGAGGAGGAGGATCATCAAGATATTGAAGAAACCCTTCAGAACGTTTCTTTGGATAAAACAATTCAACATGAGGGTGATGTTGAGGATGATTGGTTGTCACCTGATGATGATGATGAAAAATCAATTAAAGATGTTGATGAATTAATACATGAATATCTGGGACTGCTGCGTAGCAATAAAAAAACCACCCTCGACGTCTCATATGGAGTGCGAAACCTCACCGGCAATAAATTAGTGATCGGCGATTCACTCATAGAATTCAAACCTGATCACATTAATGTGGGGGATAAAAAGTACCCGAAAACTGTTGGCTTGGTTGAGTTGTTGTTTAAAAAAGCGCCCAAGTTTGAATATTTTACACCGAACGATTTGGAGACTTATGGGAAAATTGTCATTGCTACGAATGCTCATAGAAAATATTATCGACATGATGGTGCAATACGACGAGATACTAGCTATAAATTTAAAAATTATATATCGGAAATACTGAGGCAAAATGGCGGGCATAAAGGTGGTGGTGGTGGTGTGCCCACGTATAAGGTGGCACGAAAAAATACCTCTTTCGACTATGTTTATTGGGATGATCCGAATGAACTAGTGGATCGTCTTCGTCTACTACTCGCATCACAAGCTGCCGGGAACTCCTCCCATTCCAACGAGATTATATCAATTATTGAGGAATTACGTGAAGCTAAAATCATTTATTAACATGTGCGAGCTCTTTTTTTTCACGCATTCACAACATGACCGTCGATGTGTTCGGACGCCAATTGAATAGAGGTGGTGCGGGTCCTCCCGGTAAACCAGGTGCTGGATTTAAGACTACAGCAGACGGTGATTATGATTTGGAAGGAAAACGGCTGGTCAATGTTGGTTCGCCGATAAAAGATGATGATGCTGTAAACCTCCGTTCGTTTATCGGTGGGACTAATCATAACACGGTCTTACTACGTGATTCAACGAAACAATTTTTTGAATCGAATATAACGACTCTTGAAAAGCGTGTAAAAGTTGATCTCACCAACCTCCGTGCTGAAATAGACAATTTGAAAAGTGCAATCAAGGATCTCAACGGTGACGTCAGACTTTTAAAAGATGTCAAAATCGGTGAGAAGCGGAAAAAGCCTTCAAACAACTATCTTGAATCTATGATAAAAAGCGTTGCGGGGGAGAAATAATGAGTGAAAAGAAACGTGCTGTGGTGGAGGAGTTGCATAAGCCAGCTCGGCGAAATTATCCACGTCGACATGTGGATATACGCGGCCTGGATGAGACGTGGCAAGCTGACCTTGTAGATATGTCTGCATATGCACAACACAACTCCAAGCATAAATTTCTCCTCACCGTCATCGATATATTTTCGAAATTCGCCTGGGGCAAACCATTGAAGTCGAAGAGTGGAAAAGATGTCACCGCTGCAATGGAGTCAATTCTCAGCAAAGGACGTGTACCGAAAAACCTCCACGTCGATCGAGGAAAAGAGTTTTATAATACGAACTTTAAGGCGTTGATGAAAAGGAATAATATACACTTGTATTCTACATATAGCAATTTAAAAGCATCAATTTGTGAGCGCTTCAATCGTACACTTAAGAATAAAATGTGGATTCAATTCAGTTTTCGCGGAAGCTGGAAATGGATTGATATTCTTGATATGTTAATTACTAAATATAATGATACTGTACATCATACTATTAAAATGAAGCCGAAAAATGTTAATGCTACGAATGAAAAACAAATACTGCGTAATGTTTTCAATAGAACTGAGGTGTTGGGAAAACTGCCGAAATTGAAAATTGGAGATAAAGTGCGTATCAGTAAATTTAAGAATGTATTTGAAAAGGGCTATACACCAAACTGGACAACAGAAATATTTACAATCGATCGCGTGAGAAGAACCAGCCCCGTCACGTATAACTTAAAAGATTATCAAGATGAGCCCATTGCCGGTGGTTTCTACGAACATGAGCTACTCCGTGTTAAATACCCGGATATTTACCTTGTAGAAAAAGTAGTGAAGAAGCGTGGCAGTCAGCTACTTGTGAAATGGCTTGGTTTCGACAATACACACAATAGTTGGATAAGCAAAGATGATTTGTAAACAATAAAGGAGAAAAGAAAGAAAAACGACTCGTTAATACTTTTATGACCTCAATCCTCACGCCCTTACGTTGGCTATCCCTGTCGAGCAGGTCAACTCGGTCTCTCTGGCTAAAAAAACATGTGGGGTAGGAAGAAAAAGGATCTCAACGCTTGAGAAATAATCTGCTTTATTTTTTTTCACACAAATGTACAAAAAAATATTCTCTCTCTCTCTCTCACTCATATTTATAATTGGTTTTACGCTCTCTTCAGACATATGGTTAAATTCTCTTGCTCTCTCACTCACTCATATTTACAATCAGTTTTACACTCTCTTCAGACATATGGTTGAATTCTCTTGCTCTCTCACTCGTACTACAAGGGCACTTTGTAGTGTCCCCATGGTAAAGTTTGGACGGTTTCGGGGATGATATACCGCTTGTCGTCGTGGGGGCTTAGAGCAATTTTTGTTTCGGAAATTGTATATACATTATGCAATGTCGATCGAATGCATGATTGGCTCCGAGTCATTTCAATTTCATCTCTCAAACATTTTGTATAGTCGTCGAAGGTTATGGTCCTTGCAACGACATTACTTTTAACTCCCTTTACTTTTTTCGTATCCTTTTTCCCTTCCACGCGGGTCGCATACATTTTCGACCTAAGGCCCACGAACTCAGTCATGATGGCCCCATTGTTCTCATCTTTCATGAGACCTGGAACCTTCTTATTGACACGCGGCATACTATACACATTATCGGTCGGATAGTCACTTGAGTCAAATTTCTCAATATTGCGCTTCATATCCTCATATACATCTTCACAGCGAATGTGATATATAAGACTATCGGTGTCTGTATACATAACACTGCATTTGTCCCGATATAAAGGAACCATAAAATCATGATGAAATTCATATAAGCACGTTTTTTGATATGTCCAAAATTGACATACCTACATATATGGGTTTATTGAATTTCACCTCGAGATTACGCAATTCTACCGCAATGAGGTTTTCAGCGAATATACTGCGACTGTGGAAGTTTGGTTTCGCGATCATTGCCTCTGCACCGTACCTGCCTTCCCATTCGGTTAAAATTTTAACTTGTACATGATTGCGTACATCTTCCATCGTTTTGCCAAACACCGCATTATTCATTAATTTGAATAACGTTTTTTCAAATTCATTTTTAGCATTTGTCCGAAAATATGTGTTTAACTCGATGTAGGTTTGAAGCCAAGAAGATTGCTTGAATTTTAATATTCTATGTATTTTGGAGAGCTTCAGTCCATGGCGTAGACATTGTTGTAGCGCACGATAGTGAATAACATATCGTTTTTTATTCTGAACGGTTGCAAGCAGTTTTTCTTGCTTCTTGCCCGGTGGCTTACCATGTGTCGGGCAAAATGGTAGATCAATGTGCGCATCATGCAAGTTCTCGGGATATTCTAAATCAACTTCGAGGATGTAACCGTTAGACGAATCCAGCGCAATCGATTCTATGTTAAAGTTTGAAACGTCTTCAACCCATTGAAAATCTGCATAAGGCAGAGGTTGACTCATTGCCCAGCCATACAGATTGTTCACATCATAATACATCAGGTATGATGACGGTCTTAATGAATTGAATGACTTCATATACTTATTATTAGCTTCGGCGTATCTGCTAGAACATTGACTCAGACCACCACGTATTCCTCTTTCCACGAATAACACCATGTCAATGTCCGTGAGCAATTCAAATCTCACACCTGTTTTTTTCATCATTGCATCCCAAGTGTATCCGGGAAGAGTATAATAATGCGCTGGGTCAAGAGTATAGCTCTGCAGACACGTGTCACGAAAGTTTTCAAAAATGTCTGCTAATAGCAGGACATCTGTTTTTAAGTACAAATCGCTGTATTCGCCGAGCGTTCGAAGGAAAAACCGTTTCCACACATCTTTAGCGTGATCATAATCGGTCTCACTAATAGTCTCGTCAGTCAAAGAACTGTAAAATGCATCTTGAGACGGAAGTGATGTCTCGTCTAATCTTTCTATACTGTCTACATATTCGTAGGGGAATACTCCTTTTCGAGTCAATAGCTTGAAATCATCTGCCGACAAACTTTGAAATTGTGATTTTAAAATTTTAAGTTTATCTATCGTTAGAAACGATGCGAGCTTATCCAGGCTTGTCGCGAGAAATTTGAATGAGTCAATGAAGCGCAGCTTAATATTTTTTCTCGAGTCCTTAGAAGTCTGAACTATCTTTGTGAATGAAATATATTTTTCTTTTGTCAACGGTAGAACTTCGGTTTTCCCCTTGAACGCAGTAGCTATTTCTTTAATAATAAAATGAGCATCATAACCCGACAAATTATGAAACACAATTGGAATGAAAAACGCATGTTGATAATTTAAATTGCAGTTCGAATGAGCTGGCCCTCGGAATTGTCCTGTTAGATGACAATGATCGCGTACACGCTGGTCATCTTTTAAAAATAACTTCTCACAAATATGACACTGCTTATCCTCCCTGAATCGCTTCCACTCTCCAGGTGTGAGCTCTTTCATGGGGACATTAGTTGATAAGATTTTCTCTACCCGCAAAGCTAATTCTTTTAACTGATTGACAAACCATGCTATACAATCGTTTCCGCGATACTCATGATATTCACATAGTGATTTATCGTAGGAGCAACTTACATAATAGCCAACACTAAACGCCCGGTGATGCTGATGTTTGTTCTTTTTCTTTTCTTCATCGCTGGTTTTTTCCAAAATACACTCCAGATCTGCGTAAACGACGAAAGGAAGACATTCTTTCCGCTGCGAGTTGGTGAAGCTTAACCACTTGTCCGTATCGCTCGGTAATCGGACTGCACAGTCGTTCATCTCACCACAATCCACCTCGTGTAATTGCAATTTCTCTTTCGTCGGGAAATAGTGTAGGCATCTGTAAATTGAAAAATATTTTATATATATGTTCAAAATACATGTAAAGTTCATTTCTCCTTTTTCACACTTACCGATCACAGATGTATATCTCGGATTTATGTTTACTCAAACTTGGGCCCACCAGACGAGAAAGATTTTTAATCCACACGTAGTGTCCGATTTTACCCTCGCAACCATTTTCCACATACAACAAGTTGACATGTTTATCCTTCTTCTTTTGAGTCACGTGAATCGGTACCACACTATCCTTCTTCATTCTATACACATTTATCGAAAGATTGTTCAACACTTCGAATTTTTTCACTTTGTTAAGTGCGACGGGGAAGCTAATGTCTGTGAAGTTGAGCACTGTCGAATAGTGAGGATATGAGGAAACGCGATCACCATTCTTTTGTACTGGATAGAGAGCGGCCACCACTGCCCATGCAAAACACGCATTGTCCCGTGATTTTACATTCACAACTGCTTTCTTCATCTGTATATCCCTCGGCAGTTTAATATAACACCCTGCACTTAAGGGTTTGTATTTGTTAATATTCACCGTCAAATTTAATATCCGCATTAATGACCATCCACTGTCGCGTTCTTGAAATTCCTCTAGCTAGCAGTGCCAGTGTAGGCTCTACAATTCGCTGCTCATACCATGCATTCAGGTCCGATGTTCGATAAAGTTCAACATTTCGCGCGTTAATACTTTTATACGCATGTTTTTCCCCTGCAGTGAATTCGCCATTGAATGCCGTATTCACTTTAACACAATCATACTGCTCAATAGAGTCCCGCACTTTTTCAATCGCTAATTCACGCGCATCCATGAGGAACAGCCGTGGATCAATGTGAGACCGATTGATAACTGCACCAGTTGACACACGATTCTTGAAAGCACTCTCCGTCTCCCGCCAGATCAATCCATTATCACTGCCCGCACCGACGTGTATGAAACGTTGACTCGTTGTATGTTTTAAACCTTCCAAACGCAAAATTTGTGCTGCTACATATTGGTGAAATCCAAGTCTCAATCGTATACGTTTAACTTGTGATTCCGCTTTTATCTTATCAATTAACTCATTACACTTCTTTTCCCACACTGTATATTCTTCTAGCGAATTAATCAACGCGGCTTGCTCATGCAAATATTTTTCTGCACCCGCAAAAGCCATATTAAAAAAAGAAGAAAAAAGAGGATAGAGATGTGGGCCACAAGACAACTCGACTGAAAATGTGATAATTTTGTCGGTCCTCCGGATAAAACCTTCTTTTTTTTTCTCTATATCCTAAATAAGATGTTTTTCCCTGAGAGAGAGAGAGAGAGAGAGAGAGAGAGAGAGAGAGAGAGAGAGAGAGAGAGGGAGGGAGAGGGAGGAAAGATATGAAAACTCAGGGACAAGCGAGACCTTCGAGGGTTTTGACTATGAGATTAGAGAAAAGACATTATCGACAAGGATTTTCCGGTGGGATCGGCTAGAAAAAATGGGTTAGACCTCTAGAGATACCCAAACATCATAAAGTTGAAAATTTATCGCTTCCTGTTAAGAGTGCATTTCCCGAGTCGCCGTTGCAAGGCCCAAGCGTGTGCACATGGCGATGCAGACAAAACAAACTTTGAACTTCCTGCAGGAAGAAAAAATGTGTTGGGTCCTGGCATGAATCAACATGATACTCTTGGTTGACATATTTTTTTTTTCGCTGTGTAACATCCGAAGGCGTGATGAAAAGGATCAGAACAGTAACGTCGAGCGGTAAACGCTATGCTCTATAGGCTTTTCCTCCGGTATTATACATATGCGTAGATATAGATACACTCTCTAGAGTGTGGTGGGTAAATGCCGATAAATCTCGAGAGATCTTGCTTTGGTTTAGTTATAACTCGGGAAAGGTATCAGTGAATAATGGTAATACGGAAATTCTTTATGCTCGTTTTTAATGTAAATAAAATGTTAGTAGAAATACAATAAGAATAGATAGAGGGATCTAGGATTCTCTATTTAGTAATAGGTTAATCTTTGTTTAATGATTAATATAAACTTGGTTATAGATATATATATATATTTATATATTTGGTCCAGTGATTACAGGGCATCTTTTGCGCATTAATTGGGAGTGAATTTGGTCATTGCAGTGGATTTCTTAATTCGGGGTCAAAAGGGGATCCGCCTCGGCGTTTTTAGCTTTGAAGTTAGGGAAAACGTAAAAAAAAAAAATGTAGCTGTTTACTTGCGTGTTCTAAGAACGTGCTGGGGTGACGGCTATGACTCGGGTCATGGAAACTGATCATTGAATTTTACATATTTTGGGAAAATATGCTTATGGTCTAATACGACACGCGCTCGGATGAAGTGGGTGACGCATACGGTGGTCCGCTTATCGCTAAGCTTCTTATCGCATCTTTAGGAATTAAATTAGAGTTAGTCGGTCAAAATAATATTTCGGCTTATTTAAAAGAGAAAAGGAAGATAAAGAAAATATCGTCGGTTGTGACAGTTGCATAGATTCTTTGAATGAGAAAAACGCTTTCACAAGATAAAAATGGAAATGCTTGGAGAGAGGGATGAGGGTGAAGACATTTAATGCGTTGAATCACATAAATATTCACCAGTTGTTCCATTATAAAGCACTTTTCACAATCTCGGCGCATGGGTCCAACAGCATCAACATGAGTCAGTTCCCATGGTGGATTAAAATGATCATCACACTCATGATATGATTGTATCTCACTATCACACTGTAAATGCTCTGGTAAACGATCCCACAATGAAGTTATACAGTAGCTGAAATATTTTAAAAGTAAAGCCTTGGGAATCGATTCGAGTTCATTTTTCGTCAATGTCCAGGGGTCTTTCGATGGGTGGATTGCATACATACTCGCACATCTATCCATCTCGAGATCAATTTTGGAAATGAAATTGTTTTTAAATGATATTGTTTAAAATGCTCCTCCAAGCATACATCTATTTTTCATACTTGCTCTCTTACACTCACTTATCTTCCCATCTGGTTGTCTCGCTCCCTCCCTCCCTCTCTCTCTCTCTCTCTCTCTCTCTCTCTCTCTCTCTCTCTCTCTCTCTCTCTCTCTCCCACTCATTATGCTTCGAACCATCTCTCTTCCACACACCTCGTTCCCCTCTGGGCCTACTGCCGGGCCACGGCAAGGGCAGGGGAGGGGAGTGTAGTAGAAGAGCTAGGAGGCATTCTGAAGTCGTGGCGAGGGGCATGCGGCGCAGGGGCTCCGCCCCCGCACCGCATACCCCTCGCCTCCATTTGGTCCAGAATCCCCCTAGCTCTTCTACTCTCCTGAACTACGTAGGCTTTGTGGGGTCTAGCGTTGTCATGAAGTAGCACTGGTGCTTTAATATTGCGATGTACCGCCCATCTTGGGATATATTCCTCCAAAAACGATTTATAGCGCCCGGCCGTCATTGTAATCCTAGCCAAAAACAGCATAAATGCCGTGAAAAAAGATGAGACAAGTATATTCACGCCTCCCAAATAGTCGTTCCAGTTAGTCCCCTCCTCCCCACCCAGCGCTAAAATACCGATTGCCACAAAGATCTCTCCGCACAAAAATCCTTTCTAAAAACCAACTCATCATACAAAGTTTTATGAGTAACCGCTCTCATTATCTTATCAAATTAAGTCAAATTGTACAGAGGTGATAATTTCATTCTCGTAAATGTTGTGAGTTCATAAAAAGTTGATAAATAAATAGAGATCTACTAAAGTATATATGGCCAATTACGTGGGATTTTATTATGTTTATAAAATCTCCTATTATGTTCACATGCCATTTCTCTAATTAATGCTTTATTACAACGAATTATTATCCTATGACTTGGAACTACAAGGGCTTTCAAAAAAAAGTACAGAATTACATTAGCCTGCGTGAGCTTGAACGCTGCCACACTCTCATTTGTAGTATTTATAGTATAGTTTTATTGGTAACAAATTGATAAAAGTTTACTATCGTACGTAGAGCGGATACGCACAGAATACTTGTCCGGCCCGAAAATTTTTCATAAAATTTGTCAAGTATATTTAGACACTGTTCAAAAGTTTATTCATCGATTTAAACTTTATTTTCGCACTATTACTCTTCTATATATATAAAAGTCACTTTAATCAAAAGTTAAAACTGAGCGCGATCTTTATAATCTCAGGACAAAGATATTAAATATTCACCGAATATGAGTTTATCGTACACCATTCTCTTAGTTATCAAAAAAATGAAGAGAATGGTCTCTAAATAAACCTTATTATTGCATTCGAGGAACATTTTATGGTAAAAGAGAAAAGGGATCGTTTTCGATTCCGTTGTAGAATTTACGTTCGGAAAAAAATTGTAGGGGCTAGGTTTAATAAATAAAATTATTTATTTAGGTACTGTTCAATAGTTTATTATCACACTTTATTTTCCCACTATCACTCTTCTATCAATAATAATAAAAGTCACTCTTTACTCGTCTATCTATCTATCTATAAACGCCACTCTAACCAAAAATTCAAATTGACCGCGATCTTTATAACCTCACGACTGTTAAGAAAGAATTTTGGTCAGCTGTCATATGCACGATCGATCGAATGTCACCAGAATTTTTACCAATGTCACTAGTATCACTAGACCGCGACTGCGAAAAAAACAGTTGAGTATCAAAAATGTGTGCGAAAAAATGCTGAATGTCCCGGACCAGCAATTATAAAAAAAAATTAATATTATCAATACGATTTAAGCTACGAGGTTCTAATTAGTCGCGATCGAAAAAAAAAAAAAAATAAGTGAACTCGAATAATCCTCCAAAACGCTGTTATTTAATAAATATTAAAGAAACAATTTTCGAAAACAAGTAGAATCGTGGTCCTTCCTGTAAAAGTGTCTTGTAGCACTCGCTTGTAAATGTTTTTGTCTCGAGCCGCTACCGCGACTCTTAATATTTTCCTCATAAATCTTCCAAAACGCCACGCCGTGAACATGCATGCCCACTATCAGCAAGACCTTTCTCTCGTGCAACTCTGCGCTTGGCTTGGTTGACGTGCCTGGTCTGACCCAGGAGCGCGCTTGATGTCTTTGCGGGGGGGTGAAAAATTTGACCCAACTTTCGTCCAGGCAAATGAATTTTCTTAAGGCGGGAAACCAGTTTAGACGGGTCAAAAAATCGACTTTTTTATTTCATAAATTGTTAGTAAAACCATTCAAGAATATGTTGCCAAAATTTCAAAATAAAATTCCGATTAGTTCCAATGCTATGATCACTTAAGTGACCACCCGTCGGTTCGGCGCCGAAGCGCGCGGTAGTTAGAACGGAGCGGTCGCTCAGGTAGTCCCTTATTCGGTTACCTGGCTCAATACCCCTGTACTACGGGATAATAGAGAGAGGGGGATTTCGGCAGATGTTCTTGATTGGCCTTGGGTAGAAGGTACTCGAACCTTTGGAATATTTCGACAGAGCGTCGAGTTTGGTCAGTTTAGCTCCGGCTTTCCTACCGAGTGTTAGAAGTAAAAATGTCAGCGTATCCGAAAGGTTATCGTGAGTGCAGCGAACGACGTGGTAGACCACGTGAGAGATCCTTCCAAGGAAATCAGCACATCAGGAGTGAGTCGAGTGTTAGTGAAGATGGAAGTGCCAGCGCAAAAAAACTTTCGACTGCTACCAGTGAGAATGTGACTGTAAATCCTGTACATTGTTATAGACTCATCGAATTTTTCACCGTATTCACTGGTTTGTCGGAAATTATTATTTGTCGAAATTGCAAACAGAATGTGAAATTTCAAGAAACTGGAAAACGTGGCCTTGATATGAAGCTTGTTGTCGATTGTCACTGTGGATCGAGAGAAATCAATTCAGGTCCTTTACTCAACACTGGATTTGAGATAAATCGTAGGATTGTATTTGATATGCTGCTCATAGGTGTTGGCAGACAAGGACTGAATTTATTTTGTAATTACATGGACAACGGCAATGGTATAGCTGAAGAAACTTACAATGGAATTTGCACTCACATCCACACCGCTGCGAAAAAAGTGTATGAATTCTGCTGTAAGAATGCTGTTGAAGAAGAAAAGAAAGAAATCGAGAAACGCGAGAGACCTACTCTGAATTTAAAAGTATCTGGTGATGGAACTTGGAAAAAACGAGGATTCAAATCAATTTCAATCAATTCAAATAAGTAAAAAAATGGTGTTACATCGCTCATCGGATATTACTCCGGAAAAATCATCGATCTGGTTGTACGAAGCAGTTACTGCCAATCATATATATATCGGAAGAACAAATCGAAAAATTCAGCAGAATATCTAGCATGGGAAGACGATCATGACGTAGAAAATTGCATGAAAATACATGAAGGCTCCGCGGGAAGCATGGAAGTGGAATCTGTGAAAATGATGTTCTTGAGATCAGAGGAACTATATGGTGTAAAATACGGCAATTATATCGGTGATGGAGATTCGAAAACGTTCACAGCAGTTGTTAATTTAAATCCCTACGATGATGAACTGACAGTTGTCAAAAGTGAATGCATAGGCCATGTTCAGAAAAGGATGGGAACTCAGCTCCGAAACGTCAGGAAAACTGAAAAACTGGGCGGAAAAGGAAAGTTGACAGAGGCTTTGGTGAAAAAGCTCAGCAAGTATTACGGCTTAGCGATTCGAAGAAATGTTAACAGCATCGAAGACATGAAGAAGGCCTTAATGGCAACTTTTCAGCACATGATATCCACAGACGACAATCCACAACACGACAACTGTCCAGAGGGAGAAGACAGCTGGTGCAAGTGGCAGCAATAAGCTAAAGCACTTGGAACGGAGCCTGAAGCGCACCCTGCCCCATTACACCCCGACGTTCAAAAAGAAATTCTTTCAATATACAAAGATTTATCGAGAGACGATTTGCTGACGACATGTTTAGGCGGTCATACGCGGAACGCTAATGAAAGTTTCAATTCGACCGTTTGGCGATTGGCTCCAAAGCACCTACATGCTGGCCTGAAAATAGTCGAGGTTGCAGCATTCTTGGCTACTGCGTTTTGCATTTAATGAAGGAAATTCAGTCCTTCTAATGCTGATGAACGAATTAAAACTCGTAGTTGGCTCACAGAGCTTCAATTTTACCGGGAACATGGATGAGCAGCGCGTGAAAGGACAGAATAGGCGCAGCTCGTTGAAGACCAGGGAAGCTCGGAAAGCTGGTCAAGAGGAGATGCAAACCCGAAATGATGCGTTTGAAGAAGAAGAGGGGTTGCTATATGGTGCTGGAATAGCTGATTAACCGGTGAGTAGTTTATATAATTAATTACTGCCTTGAATTTCTCGTTTTCGCTACATTTTTTTTCAAACGCGATTTTCTCGAAACGACATTTTTTCTACTGGTGGGCATTCTAGCTCAAAAAGTTATTGACTAATCGTTCTGAAAATTTGTGTGAATATTCTTTATTCAATTACAATCCATATGAACCTAACTCTGGGATGATATTATTATTAAAAATATTTTTTTAATGCAAAAAAGTTGAAAACACATGGTATAAAAACATGACATTGTGTTTAAACACCTCAAAAACATGCAATTTTCAATTTTTTGATCACAATTAGGTTCATATTCTTAGGACATATGTTGTTAACGAAAAAAAAATTATAATGATTATGGATAAAAATTGTAACTTCAGGAATGCCCACCAGCAAAAAATTCGGATGGCGATCGTCCATGGACAGCAGCTTCTAACTCCACTATTTCCGGCCGAAATGACTTGAAAAAATTACAAAGTGTACTTCAAAATATGAATAAAATATTCTCCAAGTTTAAACAAACTCTGATTATTCTTTCCCTGTTAAAAAAATGCACGAAAAACACCAAAATTTCGGCCTCCTAAACTGGTTTCTCGCTTTAAGTCATCGTTGCGATGACTAAACCACGACAAGTTCATACGTGCAATATCAACTCGCTTCTCCTTCTGGGAAGGCAACAACGAATGAGGAACGTATTCGCCGAGCTTGTACACCAGACATAAATCGTCTCTTAATATTCTTTCTACCGATGCGAAAGGTATGTTCAGTTGTGCGAAGATGTGATTAATGCTCACTCTACTAGAGCATCGCAACAATTCCTGGATTCGTTCTTTCCTTTCTTGTCTGGAAGGCGATCTTGGTCGACCCGACTTTGGTGCATCTTCAGTATTTGTCCGTCTCTCCTTGAACGATTTCATCCAAATCGTCACTGCACTTTTCTTGAGCGCGTTTTTGCCTACTGCTTTGTGCATCAGATTTCCCGATAGTCCATCTGAATAATTCAGCAGAGCACAAATTTTAAAAAATGCGCGTTGTTCTTGCACAGTTCCAGACTTTTTCAATTCTTCCATCGTCAAAACGACGCGTAAAAACAAATTGCGTACGTTTTCTGAAATATAAACGTCAACACTACACAATAGTAACATAACCTCAAACTTATCACAAACAGAATGGCAACTGTGAAAATATAAAAGTGTCCACCGAATTATGATAGGACCTAATATGTGGATGTCATATTTAACATAGAATAATACACGTGACCGATGTAGGTTAACATTTAAAGAATAAATGAATTCCAGTCTCCCTTCAATAAAGTTCAGTCTACATCTCTATCGAGTGATACAAAAGTTTTTCAACCTGATACATTTTTAAAAGAAAAAAATAAAAATTTAGTCAAGTTATAAAAGTATCCGTTCATCCATGTGTTGTTAAGGAAGTTGAGGCATTAAAACGAAAATGATGCAATCGCTTTTAAACCGATTGCATCTTATAAAGTTAAGTGTAAAACAAAATTGGTTAAATTTTCAGACAGTTTAGGAACCTCGTTGCTGAGACAAATCAATAACAATCTGGACCATATAACATGTAATCTTATGGAAGTCAAGACCATTCAGTGATATCTCCGTAAAAAATGATGCTAAAAATATGAAATTTTTTTCGAAACATGAACAAGGCTTGCTGAATATTGTCAATTTTTTTCAGATTTATTAGGAGATTTGTTGAGATTAAATTAATAATTTATTCCTACGGATAAGACAGGAGCCTAAAATCTGGCAACGTCGCATTCAATTCACCTCGTACGCAAGCCAGTGCGTTGCGGCGGGAATCTCGAAAATACATATCCACAGCTTGAGAGAAAATATACAGAAAGAGGGGTAGAAGTAATAAATTAAATTTATGCAAACAAGAGGAGATCACATTGTTATTGCATGTGTTTTTAACATCCATATATTTATATATGTATATATATATTTCAGGATGTTCACATATTATATATGTTTAAAAAATTCAACAATTTTATCGATTACCCTACGCGACTTAGATACTCTAATCACACCGTTTTCATCCTTACCAAATAAATTTTCAATACCAACTCGTCCACTTGTGTGGAACGTTTCAACAATCAAATCATAAGAAATGTTAGCTTCAGCCAATTTTTTTCTTGTTTGGAGACTCGAGCAATCTTTTAATGGTAATAAACCATACAATATTTCTACAGATCTTTCTTGGATTTCTATTTTCTTCACCCAAAATGCCCAGCTTTGACTATCATCGACAATTTTTTTATGTGGAATCTCCATTTTCTCAATAATTTTGTCAAGCATATTCACATCACTGACTGCATTGTGTGCTCCATCAGTCGCAATATTTAATAACGCTGCTAATCCACCCAAAGTATTTGTACCTTTTCCATTCGTTTCAGTGATGGATTTGATGATTTTTAACAAATCGGCAAAACCTTGAATTACGCTTGCAAAATCTTGGTCCATTGCTAAATTATTAATAGTACGCAATAAGCGTGGAACATCGAAATTGCAATTATGAGCGCACAATATGCATCTTCTTTGGAGGGAAATCAAATATTCTAAAAATGCATTGAACGCGACATTTTTGGGTTTCGAATCGACACGAATTCCATGTAACTTTAACTGTCCTTCAACATAAGTCAATCCAGTAACTTTCGAAGCCTGTGGCGCAATTTTTTAGGTAGGATGAATGTATACGGAAAAACTGGAGTCTTCACATTTTGCAGCTATTTGAAAAATTGACGCGATCTTATGAAATCCTGAGGTTTCTAAATCGAAGAAAACAATACAAGGTTCCTTTTCGAAAATAGCTGGGTCGACTGTGCGCTTTGGTTCAACAACCAAAGTTGAAAGAAGTCCCATATTACTGCTATACGTTTTTCCCTCTGAAGCTTCTGTTTTTTTGCGTAGCGTTGTTTTTTACTTTCTCAGAAACAACCGTCTTCTTTTGAAATCGAGATTTGGAGCTTTTTCTGCTCTACGTTTGCCAATTGTCTCTACTCTGTTTACATGAACTTTAGTATTGAACCCTGGCGCCAAAAGTAATTTTTCTTTCATTACTTCAATATACTCTTCACCAATATTCTTTTGGTTCACCGCACATACATATCTAAAATCTGCGGACTCCGATTTACTATAGCATCGGGCTTTAGGTGCTTTGCTGGCCATAGTCCAATTCAAACTCTCATTCGCTTAACTTGAAGCACCTGAAGCGTACCGATGAACTTTGGATGCTAATTGTTCGAAAAGTCTTTTCAATTCTTCGAACAACTTCGGATTTTTAATGTTTTTATCAGGTTCATAGGTGGAAGGATTTTGTAGATATTTACACCAAGTCTTATCACAATTGTCGTGATCATTAGTAGAAGAGCTATGCGGGTTCTGGACCAAGTCGAGGCGAGGGGTATGCGGTGCGGGGGCGGAGCCCCTGCGCCGCATGCCCCTCGCCTCGACTTGATCCAGAATGCCTCCTAGCTCTTCTACTACACTCCCCTCCCCTGCCCTCGCCACGACCCGGCAGTAGGCCCAGAGGGGAACGAGGTGTGTGGAAGAGAGATGGTTAGATGTGAAGGATAATGAGTGGAAGAGAGATGGTAAGGTTGACATATGAAAATGAATGCTGAAACCCTTCAGTTTAAAAACAATTATATAATACAAATAAAAGAATAATACAAAATTTATAGACTCAAATATTGTGTGTGTGTGTGTGTGTGTGCGTGCGTGCGTGCGTGCGTGCGTGCGTGCGTGCGTGCGTGCGTGCGTGCGTGCGTGCGTGCGTGCGTGCGTGCGTGCGTGCGTGCGTGCGTGCGTGCGTGCGTGCGTGCGTGCGTGCGTGCGTGCGTGCGTGCGTGCGTGCGTGCGTGCGTGCGTGCGTGCGTGCGTGCGTGCGTGCGTGCGTGCGTGCGTGCGTGCGTGCGTGCGTGCGTGCGTGCGTGCGTGCGTGCGTGCGTGCGTGCGTGCGTGCGTGCGTGCGTGCGTGCGTGCGTGCGTGCGTGCGTGCGTGCGTGCGTGCGTGCGTGCGTGCGTGCGTGCGTGCGTGCGTGCGTGCGTGCGTGCGTGCGTGCGTGCGTGCGTGCGTGCGTGCGTGCGTGCGTGCGTGCGTGCGTGCGTGCGTGCGTGCGTGCGTGCGTGCGTGCGTGCGTGCGTGCGTGCGTGCGTGCGTGCGTGCGTGCGTGCGTGCGTGCGTGCGTGCGTGCGTGCGTGCGTGCGTGCGTGCGTGCGTGCGTGCGTGCGTGCGTGCGTGCGTGCGTGCGTGCGTGCGTGCGTGCGTGCGTGCGTGCGTGCGTGCGTGCGTGCGTGCGTGCGTGCGTGCGTGTGTGTGTGTGTGTGTGTGTGTGTGTGTGTGTGTGTGTGTGTGACTAAATGTTTTTTCCTCCAAAATCGTTGATGGATTTGCAGTTTCTGAAACAGACCAAAAACAGAAAATTTTTAATTATAATGTAAATTTCTCATAAGCTACGAAAATATAGACAAAAATACTTACTCGTCTTTTTATTTTGATGATTATTTGCAGTCCGGACAAATATCCCTCGTTAATAGTTGATATAGCCTTTTGCGGCAGTCCTGGCAGTGTCCGAGGGAGAGCGCGTTGTAACAATCGCGTTCATGTTTTCGGACGGCGGAGAGAGAGGAAAACATTTCTCCGCCGATTTCCAAAATGCAAACTCCGCAAAGTTTATCGCCGCGTTCACTGCGATAGTACACACTAACTGCACAAATTTTCGCTTTTTCGTTCAGAGCATTTTTACGATCTTCCTCGAACACATGACGAAGTTTTCGTGGTCGATAATGACTCCTCTTACATTTTCGTGGTTGATAATGACTCGAACCACTGTCACCACACGTGTTCACGTTTTCACCGATAGGAAGAATTTCTTGTTTATTATCCATGTTGTTAAATTGTTTTACACTGCCGTCACCACACACGTTTACGTTTTCCTCGATGGAAAGAATCTCTTGTTGACTTATCATTTTTATCGAAGACGGAGAAAAATGAAATGTGGCTTGTGGAAAGAGCTTCGTCGACACGTCACACGACTTGCTCGAGAAAAAGTTCACAGAGTTATGAACTATTTTTTGAAATTTGCTGGAATGTCTTCACCCTCATCCCTCTCTCCAAGCATTTCCATTTTTATCTTGTGAAAGCGTTTTTCTTATTCAAAGAATCTAAGCAGCGAAAAAAAAAAATGTGTCAACCAAGAGTCTAGAAGACTATCATGTTGATCCATGCCAGGACCCAACACATTTTTTCTTCCTGCAGGAAGTTCAAAGTTTGTTTTGTCTGCGTCGCCATGTGCACACGCTTGGGCCTTGCAACGGCGACTCGGGAAATGCACTCTTAACAGGAAGCGATAAATTTTCAACTTTATGATGTTTGGGTATCTCAAGAGGTCTAACGCATTTTTTCTAGCCGGTCCCACCGGAAAATCCTTGTCGATAATGTCTTTTCTCTAATTTCATAGTCAAAACCCTCGAAGGTCTCGCTTGTCCCTGAGATTTCATATCTTTCCTCCCTCTCGCTCTATCTTTCTCCCTCCCCCCCCCCCCCCTCTCTCTCTCTCTCTCTCTCTCAAGGAAAAACATTTTATTTAGGATATAGAGAAAGAAAAGAAGGTTTTATCCGGAGGACCGACAAAATTATCACATTTTCAGTCGAGTTGTCTTGTGGCCCACATCTCTATCCTCTTTTTCTTCTTTTTTTTTTTTAACATGGCTTTTGCGGGTGCAGAAAAATATTTGCATGAGCAAGCCGCGTTGATTAATTCGCTAGAAGAATATACAGTGTGGGAAAAGAAGTGTAATGAGTTAATTGATAAGATAAAAGCGGAATCTCAAGTTAAACGTATACGATTGAGACTTGGATTTCACCAATATGTAGCAGCACAAATTTTGCGTTTGGAAGGTTTAAAACATACAACGAGTCAACGTTTCATACACGTCGGTGCGGGCAGTGATAATGGATTGATCTGGCGGGAGACGGAGAGTGCTTTCAAGAATCGTGTGTCAACTGGTGCAGTTATCAATCGATCTCACATTGATCCCCGGCTATTCCTCATGGATGCGCGTGAATTAGTGATTGAAAAAGTGCAGGACTCTATTGAGCAGTATGATTGTGTTAAAGTGAATACGGCATTCAATGGTGAATTCACTGCAGGAGAAAAACACGCGTATAAAAGTATTAACGCGCGAAATGTTGAACTTTTTAGAACATCGGACCTGAATGCATGGTATGAGCAGCGAATTGTAGAGCCTAC